>BQKN01065299.1:935351-954057 GCA_022839385.1 Asparagus kiusianus
TATTGCTTATCCTAGCTCATATATCTTGTTGTACTTCATACTTGCTAGGATAACTTGTTAATTAATTTTAATTGGCATAAAATCAGATTAGATTAGCATAAGACCCTAATAACCCCCCCTCTAGTGTCTAACAATTGGTATCAGAGCTTGGTGCTCTTTGATTTAAGGTCTAATCGCCTTGAGTTAAAGATCCAAGTTATATGTTTATGATAATCTTGATTTGATTGCATTTGTATCTTGCTTGCATATTTTTACAAATTATGGATATGAGTGTTGCATCTTGTTTAGGCTATGATTCTAGTGTTGCTCCTAAATTTAATGTTTTCCCCTATGCTCAATGATGCTTTAGATTCAAAATATTTGTTCAATCTAAAAATATCGATTTATGGAAAATCATTGATTGTGCTAATATTGTGCCAACGTTGGAGAAATCCAAGTGGAGCAAACATTATAAAAGAATGTTTACAATGAGTAAGATTTTGTTAGAATATTTGTTAAATACTCTTAATTCATCTATGTCTAACAAGTTTGTTCATTTTGATAGTGCTTACAACTTATGGAAACTTATTGAAGCACATCAAGGGGACTTGGAGGAAATCCGACATAGTTTGGAGGATTCTTCTTCAAGTGATATTGGAGCTTCATCATGCACACGAGCACTAGGCAATCGCCCTAGTGAGGTTTGCGAGTTCGAACCCGAAAATAATTTATCTAGTGATGAACTTGCTTGTGCTAGTGATAAATTATTGCATGCCTACAAGAAATTACAAAATAATTTTATTGATTTACAAAGCAAGCATGTAATTTTAAAATCAGATCATGAGTCTTTAGCTTCTAAGTTTGATACTATTTCTAATAAGAATATGATCCTTAAAGAAAATAATAAAACATTAAAATTAGATCATGATTCTTTAGTTTCAAACTTTGGTAAGTTAACTCATGAGAAAGATAATGCCATGCTAGAAGTAGAATGCATTAGAAATAAATTTGATTCTTTTAAGAATAATCATACATGCTCTACTTCTATTATCAATGATGTTGTATCTAATGATGAGTTGAATTATGTGAAAAACCGCATATCTTGTTTGGATTCAACCTTAAACACATGCATTGATAATCATAACAAGCTTATGGACTTGTGTGTAAAGTCTAATACAAACTCTTCTAAGAAACCTACACACTATGCACACATGTATAACAAAGTCTATAAATGCACTAATTGCTGTCGTAAAGGCCACCTTACTAGATTTTGTTATAATGCACAAAAACCCATCAAGCTTAATCATGTTTGTGCATCCCATCAAGCTTCATCATCACGCTCACATGTACACACACATATAGATCACCATAAACATGCCCATATGTACAAATGTGAGTTTTGTGGTCGATTTGGCCATTTGGCCAAATTTTATGCAAAATAATTTTAAAAGACCATTCATGTTTGCAAATGTTTCTAATGTTTCCTGTGCACAACCGTTTGGTCGACATAAGCAAATGATTTCTTTTCATTGTACTTATTACAATCAGAAGAGTCATTTGAGTAATTTTTGTTATGACCATGTTCGTGCACCACATGCGCCTAAGAGGCTTCATAACCCTAGGGCTTTGAGCTTAAATGATAGGGGTCATGTCCCTAAATTTTTCGGCACCAATAGTGTTTGGTTGCCAAAACCATTTTGATTTTTTTT
Source organism: Asparagus kiusianus (assembly GCA_022839385.1). Taxonomy (NCBI): domain Eukaryota; kingdom Viridiplantae; phylum Streptophyta; class Magnoliopsida; order Asparagales; family Asparagaceae; genus Asparagus; species Asparagus kiusianus. Next base: position 937,040 of record BQKN01065299.1, read on the forward strand.
AAAACCAAGAATTTTTAATGTTTTTATTTTTCATTTCTTGGTTTTCAAAATTTTATGTTTATGGATTTAATTTGATTTATGATTTCATTTGGTTGATTCTTTTTCATTTGAATTTTTTTTTCATGATCATCATGTTTTTCTTTCTTTTGATTTCATAAATCTTTTTATACATGGCTTCTATGTTTTTACCTTGATCCTTATTGTATATATTCATTAAGGCATTTTGTTAAGGGGAGCCATCCCTATTTTTTATTGTGTTTATACTCACCGTGCTTATTTGTAGGGGGAGCTTTCACTCTCTTCATTTTTTTTTTGTTTTTCCCCTTTTTGATGTTGTCAAAGCGGGAGAATTATTGTAAGTATATTCTTTTATTTATATGCATGATAATTATAATATTGTATATTCATTTTCTTTCATGCATATATATATTTTTTCGTAAATTATTAGTCATCATCAAAAAGGGGGAGATTGTTGGCCTCTTTGTTTTGATGATGTTTAACAAACAATTTATCACTAATATTGGTTGTCTATTATTTATGTTTTCTTATTTATTGTAAACAAACAACACGTTGGAAGATGGATGGAATCACGCTTCAACGAACATATCCAAAGGAGGTTGGTGGAATAGCGGTTGAAGCCTATACAAATTCAAGTTAAAGATCCAAGTTCAAGCTTCATCCGTAATGTGTACCAAGTTGAGCTACAATGAAGATCAAGATCAAGCTTGGGTAACATTTGTTTAGGTTTATATTATGTGTGTTAAGTACTTTAAGCTCAATATTACACACACACATTATATTGGTTTTCATATATATATATATATATATATATATATATATATATATATATATATACACATAAGTTTTTTTGGTTTCTATGCATATATATAGTTATATATATACATATATGTGTTCTGGGTTTTTATGTTTATGTTTATATATATGAAATTACATATTTCATACTCTATCGTGTTTCAGTATTTATTACATAGAATATGCAATTTTATAAAAATATTGTATTCTCAATTTATGGACTTAATAACAATCATATACATCTTCTATTAAGTCTACAAAATCATTTTGTATTGTTTCAAAACATGGTTAAGTTAAAATGTCAAAACTCATATGTTCACAATTTCATGTTTTGGACTATTTTGCAAAATAATGATTTTCACAATTGGGAAATGCAATTTGGAAAATTATTTTTGTAATATGTTTATTTACATGTTTATATATATTTCCCAAAGTTTCATTATTTTTAGACTTCATTTGTTATTTTTAACATATTTATAAAAGTCTCAAAAACAGTTTTTTTCATTGTGTCAGTTTGCGGTCGACCGCCACGGTCGACCGTCGAGAGTCCAGAAACTCTCTATGTTCTTTTGTGGCTAACGGTCGACTGTGGCGGTCGACCGTACGCTGTCTAGAGAGTTTTGTGGTCGACCGCCGCGATCGACCGCCGAACTGTCTTTTCATTCCCAACGGTTATTTGCTACAGCCGTTGTTTGGGGCTTTTTGGTCTTTTGTTTAGGGTTTTTGGCTGGGGTTTTCAGAGGCTATAAATACCCCATTGATCTCAGTTCTCATACCTATTCAAGAAAGTTTTTAAAACAAGTTTAGTTTGGTTTTAAAGTCTGTTTTAGTGTTTGTTTGGTTAGTGAAGAAGTTTTCACAAGTGGAGGGGATCATCTTCTCGTTTGGGCTTCAATGTCCATCTCTCCATCTTGTTATCTATTAAGAAGTTTTCTACACTCTTATCTAGCTTTATATTTGCTTAGTTATTTGATTTTCATTCTTTAAAGTTAGTTTTTATATTGAGTTTAGATTTGATTTATCTCTTTGTTACACACACCCACATTGAGCTTTTAGTATTTACATACATAGTATTTTAGGGTTATGAGAGATTGTAACATTGAGTTGTGCTTAATTGAGTTCTCGCCTTGTATTAGAGAATAAATCATTTATTGTTACATTGAGAATGTTGTAAGGTTTTCGGTGAGCTAAAAAACCGATCGAGTGTGTTGTTGTAAAGTTTTCGGTAAACTTGAAAACCGAGTGTGAGGAGTGAACGTTGATCGGTGAGCGTTGAAAACCGACATTATGAGTGATTGTGAATGTTGATCGGTGAACGTTGACAACCGACATTGTGAGGTGTAAATGTTATTCGGGTGAGCGTAGAAAACCCGGTTGTGATAGTGGATTTCTCATCGGGAGTGGGGAGCGGAGACGTAGGGCGGAAGGTCCAAACTCCGTGATCATTTGTGTGTTTTTTAGTTTGTCTTTGGCACATTTGCTTTTGTATTAATCTTATATCGCCAATTGTACATTGCTCATTTATTTCATCCACTATCTTTTTTATGTTTATTTCACCCTTGTGTTAGTTTATATATCATTGCATATATTTTTATCATATAGGATATATCTCATTGTTCATATTGCTTATCCTAGCTCATATATCTTGTTGTACTTCATACTTGCTATGATAACTTGTTAATTAATTTTAATTGGCATAAAATCAGATTAGATTAGCATAAGTCCCTAATACCCCCCCTCTAGGGTCTAACAATTGGTATCGGAGCTTGGTGCTCTTTGATTTAAGGTCTAATCGCCTTGAGTTAAAAATCAAAGTTATCTTTTTGTGCTAATCTTGTTTTGATTATATTTGTATCTTGCTTGCATATTTTTACAAATTATGGATATGAATGTTGCATCTTGTTTAGGCTATGATTCTAGTGTTGCTCCTAAATTTAATGTTTTTTCCTATGCTCAATGGTGCTTTAGATTCAAAATATTTGTTCAATCTAAAAATATCGATTTATGGGAAGTCATTGATTGTGCTAATATTGTGCCCACGTTAGAGAAATCCAAATGGAGCAAACATGATAAAAGAATGTTTACAATGAACAAGATTTTGTTAGAATATTTGTTAAATACTCTTAATTCATCTTTGTCTAACAAGTTTGTTCATTTTGATAGTGCATACAACTTATGGAAACTTATTGAAGCACATCAAGGGGACTTGGAGAAAATCCGACATAGTTTGGAGGATTCTTCTTCAAGTGATATTGGAGCTTCATCATGCACACGATCACTAGCAATAGCCCTAGTGAGGTTTGCGAGTTCGAACTCGATAATGATTTATCTAGTGATGAACTTGTTTGTGCTAGTGATAAATTATTGCATGCCTACAAGAAATTACAAAAATGATTTTATTGATTTACAAAGCAAGCATGTAATTTTAAAATCAGATCATGAGTCTTTAGCTTCTAAGTTTGATACTATTTCTAATAAGAATATGATCCTTAAAAAAATAATAAAAAATTAAAATTGGATCATGATTCTTTAATTTCAAACTTTGGTAAGTTAACTCATGAGAAAGATAATGCCATGCTAGAAGTAGAATGCATTAGAAATGAATTTGATTCTTTTAAGAATAATCATACATGCTCTACTTCTATTATCAATGATGTTGTATCTAATGATGAGTTGAATTATGTGAAAAACCGCATATCTTGTTTGGATTCAACCTTAAACACATGCATTGATAATCCTAACAAGCTTATGGACTTGTGTGTAAAGTCTAATGCAAACTCTTCTAAGAAACCTATACACTATGCACACATGTATAACAAAGTCTATAAATGCACTAATTGCGGACGTAAAGGCTACCTTGCTAGATTTTGTTATAATGCACAAAAACCCATCAAGCTTAATCATGTTTGTGCATCCCATCAAGCTTCATCATCACGCTCACATGTACACACACGTATAGATCACCATAAACATGCCCATATGTACAAATGTGAGTTTTGTGGTCGATTTGGTCATTTGGCCAAATTTTGTTTTGATTTAAAGAGAGTTTCACATTTGTAAAATAATTTTAAAAGACCATTCATGTTTGTAAATGTTTCCCGTGCACAACCGTTTGGTCAACATAAGCAAATGCTTCCTTTCCATTGCACTTATTGCAATCGGAAGGATCATTTGAGTAAATTTTGTTATGACCATGTTCGTGCACCACATGCGCCTAAGAGGGTTCATAACCCTAGGACTTTGAGCTTAAATGATAGGGGTCATGTCCCTAAATTTTTCGGCATCAATAGTGTTTGGGTAATAAAACCATTTTGATTTTTTTTAAAACCAAGATTTTTTAATGTTTTTATTTTTCATTTCTTGGTTTTCAAAATTGTGTTTATGGATTTAATTTGATTTATGATTTCATTTGGTTGATTCGTTTTCATTTGAATTTTTTTTCATGATCATCATGTTTTTCTTTCTTTTGATTTCATAAATCTTTTTATACAAGGCTTCCATGTTTTTACCTTGATCCTCATTTCATATATTCATTAAGGCATTTTATAGGGGGAGCCATCTCTATTTTTTATTGTGTTTATACTCACCGTGCTTATTTGTAGGGGGAGCTTTCGCTCTCTTCATTTTTTTTTGTTTTTCCCCCTTTTGATGTTGTTAAAGGGGGAGTATTATTGTAAGTATATTCTTTTATTTATATGCATGATAATTATAATATTGTATATTCATTTTCTTTCATGCATATATATATTTTTTCGTAAATTGTTAGTCATCATAAAAAAGGGGGAGATTGTTGGCCTCTTTGTTTTGATGATGTTTAACAAATAATTTATCACTTATATTAGTTGTCTATTATTTATATTTTCTTATTTATTGTAAACAAACAACATGTTGGAAGATGGATGGAATCACGCTTCAACGAACATATCCAGAGGAGGTTGGTGGAATAGCGGTTGAAGCCTATACAAATTCAAGTTAAAGATCCAAGTTCAATCTTCATCCGCAATGTGTACCAAGTTGAGCTACAATGAAGATCAAGATCATGCTTGGGTAACATTAGTTTAGGTTTATATTATGTGTGTTAAGTACTTTAAGCTCAATATTACACACACACACACGTTATATTGGTTTTCATATTTATATAAATAGTTATATATATATATATATATACATACATAAGTTTTGGTTTCTATGCATATATATAGTTATATATATACATACATGTGTTTTGGGCTTTTATGTTTATATATATGAACTTACATATTTCATACTCTATTATGTTTTAGTATTTATTGCATAGAATATGCAATTTTATAAAAATATTATATTCTCAATTTATGGACTTAATAACAATCATATACATCTTCTATTAAGTTTACAAAATCATTTTGTATTGTTTCAAAACACGGTTAAGCTAAAATGTCAAAACTCATATGTTCACATTTTTATGTTTTGGATAATTTTGCAAAATGATGATTTTTCACAATTGGGAAATGCAATTTGGAAATTTCTTTTGGTAATATGTTCATTTACATGTTTATATACATTTTCCAAAGTTTCATTATTTTTGGACTTCATTTGTTATTTTTAACATATTTATAAAAGTCTCAAAAATAGTTTTTTTCATTGTGTCAGTTTACGATCGACCTCCATGGTCGACCGCCGAGAGTCCAGAAACTCTCTATGTTCTTTTGTTACTCGCGATCGACCATGGCCGTCGACCGTACGCTGTCCAGAGAGTTTTGTGGTCGACCGCCGCGGTCGACCGTCAGTTGTCCAGAACCCTACCTTTTCTATTTAGCTGCTCACGGTCGACCGCCGAACTATCTTTTCATTCCCAACGGTTATTTTCTGTAGCTGTTGTTTGAGGTTTTTTGGTCTTTTGTTTGGGGTTTTTGGCTGATGTTTTGGGAGGCTATAAATACCCCATTGATCTTAGTTCTCATACCTATCCAAGAAAGTTTTTAAAACAAGTTTAGTTTGGTTTTAAAGTATGTTTTAGTGTTTGTTTGATTTGTGAAGAAGTATTCACAAGTGGAGGAGATCATCTTCTTGTTTGGGCTTCAATCTCCATCTCTCCTTCTTGTTATCTATTAAGAAGTTTTCTACACTCTTATCTAGCTTTACATTTGCTTAGTTATTTGATTATCATTCTTTAAGGTTAGTTTTTATATTGAGTTTAGATTTGATTTATCTCTTTGTTACACACACCCACATTGAGCTTTTAGTATTTACATACATAGTATATTAGGGTTGTAAGAGATTGTAACTTTGAGTTGTGCTTAATTGAGTTCTCACCTTGTATTAGGGAACAAATCATTTATTATTACATTGAGAGTGTTGTAAGGTTTTTCGGTGAGCTAGAAAACCGAGTGTGTTGTTGTGAAGTTTTCGATAAACTAGAAAACTGAGTATGAGGAGTGAACGTTGATCGGTGAGCGTTGAAAATCGACAATGTGAGTGATTGTGAACGTTGATCGGTGAACGTTGTAAACCGACATTGTGAGGTGTAAATGTTATTCGGGTGAGCGTAGAAAACCCGGTTGTGATAGTGGATTTCTTCCCGGGAGTGGGGAGCGGAGACGTAGGACGGAAGGCCCGAACTCCGTGATCATTTGAGTGTGTTTGAGTTTGTCTTTGGTACATTTGCTTTTGCATTTATCTTATATCGTCAATTGTGCATTGCTCATTTATTTCATCCACTATCTTGTTTATATTTATTTCACTCTTGTGTTAGTTTATATATCCTTGCATATATTTTTATCATATAGGATATATCGCATTGTTCATATTGCTTATCCTACCTCATATATCTTGTTGTACTTCATACTTGCTAGGAGAACTTGTTAATTAATTTTAATTAGCATAAAATCGGATTAGATTAGCATAAGACCCTAATCACCCCCTCTAGGGTCTAACATTTATGATGGGAGTGTTGATGTTGAGAGGCTTGATGACTGGATCGAGCGGATAAAGACATATTTTACTCTTTATGGCTACTCGTCAAATGAGAAGATTGTGTTCGCGACTTTGAAGCTTTCAAGACATGCGTTGATGTGGTGAAAATCCCACTGCAAGCAGGAGAAGAAGGCGGTGTCGTGGAACAAGTTCAAGGAGTTACTGAGAAAGCAGTTCTACCTAGAGGGATTCCTTGAGGAGCGATGGTACAAATGGGTTTGCGCCAAAAAGTCAATCAAACCGTTCAAGAATACACCACGGAGTTCCAACAGCAGGTGATGGTTCTAAACATCGCAACGGACGAATACTCCATCTTCATGAAGTACATGGCGGGGCTGAATGACTATATCCGAAAGGAGATGAAGCTGTTCACGGTCGAGACGATTGTAGAGGCGAGCGTGAAGGCAATTGCCATTGAGGGCAAACAGAAGAAGGGCAACAAAACGAAGGGGGATTCAAAACAGTCGGGAGGCAAGTCTAGTGGTTCTCAATCTAAGGAGGAGAGGTAGAAGGGTGATCCGGGAAAGCAGGGCTGATTTGTGGTCACAGCGAGAAGACAGGGCACGAAGCTTATCGATGCTGGGAGAAGTATCCTCATCTCAAGCCAAGAGGGTTGAAGAGGAAGGAGGAAAAAAAAGGCATACATGATAGCTCAAGGTCCGAAGGAAGTTCCTGGGATGACAGAGCCTAATAACAGTCTTAACCTCATGGTGGGAAAATAGGCCACGAAAGAGGACGAAGACCCGAGGGAGCAGCTCTTTGTGCTCAAGTTGCAAGTGAAGACCAGTTTGGTTGATGCCATTGTTGATTTGGACAGTGAGAAGAATTTGATATCCGAAGCCTTGGTCCAGAAGCTGGGTCTGAAGACGGTCAAGCATCCGAAGCCCTATCCATTGGGGTGGATTCAGAAGGAGACGGGATTGAGTGTAGTTTATCAATGTACTATCAGATTTGAGCTCCACGAGTTGTATATTGACGAGGTCACATGCGACGTTGGTCCATTGGATGTTTGTCAGATTATACTGGGCAATCCATACTTATGGGATATATATGCGATCTACAAGAGGTGGGTTTAGAAGTATACCTTCACCAAAGGTGGTGAAAAGTTCATATTTCGCTCGGCATATCTTCTGAGGGAGACAAGCTTGGGGATGGTGACGCGAGCGAAGAGGCTAGTGAATGCAAGCATGAAGTTTTTCTCGCTATGCATTAGACTTCCAGAAGAGCCATCGACAAAGGATTACAACTTAGGGCGAACGGTGACTACGACGAGACGCGGGACGAATGAGTTGTTTTCGATTGAACATTGAGACCGGATTCCTAGCAAGGCCAGATGGTGCAGAAAAGATGGAGGAGCTCGAGAGTTTCCTCAGCAAAAGTTCTAACTTGAACGGGACTGCAAGTTCTTAAAGAGGGGACCCATGATATGGGTGTATCTTCTCTTCGGAACTTAGTGATCCTCATGGGAGCTTGAGGATAGATGATTCTCCTAATAGCATGAGAATAGGGGTGTAAAATAGTATAGTGGAATACAGGAGGAAGCGTGGAACGAGATGACGAGTAGCAGATTCGAAGAATCTAGTTTTCAACTCGTGAGTCGACTCATACATGTACATGAGTCGACTCATCAGGTTGAGTTGACCCATGACTGTTATGAGTCGACTCAAGAAATCAAGTCCTATTAATAAAAGTTTCTGACCAGTCGACTCATCAGTTATGAGTCGTCTCATATGAGATCATGAGTCGACTCATAACTGTTAATGAGTCGACTCATCGGAGATTTCTAGATTCGTTACGCGTTTTCCTGTTTGGGTTGGGCTTGGTTATTTATCACTTTACCACCCTCGTTTGTACAACTATATAAGGGATTGTTTTAGGGTTTAAAATAATCAGAGAGTTTAATCAAGAGAGACTAAATTGTAATTGAGATTTGGAGAACTTGTTCTTCAATTCTAGAGTGAGATTGTGAGAGATTGTAAAGTGCATACTCATAATCTAGAGAATGTATTTTTCTTCGCCCAAAACCTAAGTTATTCTTGTGTTCTTATTGTTTTCTCCTCAACCCACCTTTGATAATTCCGTGATCAAAGGTGCTCGCACGGCAACTCGTATCATATACTGCATGAAATGTGTAGAAATCGATGAGATATATGAAAAGGATGCACATACACTAATTTCACACGTGTCTCGGTGTGCAAACCTAAACTCATGTCCGCAAGCCATCTCACATATGAAGATACATAACACAATATTTTCATGCCTATATGTGTAACATCAAGCGGTTCAAAACTCCGTGAATGCATCTCAAAACAGTGCAACACAGCTCCACAAAATGAGAAGGAAAACAAACAGGGCTTTTGTTAGTAAAACGAGCATATCTTTCCCTAAAAACACTATTTTTACAATTGGTTTTCTACTTTGAAAACTTGATTCACACATCTTTCAAATGGCATAAGGATAGTTCAGTTTGGAGTTCATTTGTTATCCCAAATTTCCAGTTAAACATTATACATATGCAACAGATTTTCTGTAGGACATATTATTAGTAAACATAACATATCTTTCTCTATACAAACTCTTTTTAAGAATGGTTTTATGTTCTTCGTATTTGTAGGAGCTGTAACTAACAATTAGAAGCATAAATACATCATATCTCCACACTAATAAAGTGTGTGAGCTTATGCATTCTTATGGTACTAGAGCAGGCTTGAACCATGGGTAGTTCATCTTCTCCCTCCTCTTCAAACTCTGCCAGCACTAACCCTTTTGTTAGCCTCTTTGTTTTGATGATGTTTAACAAATAATTTATATCTAATATTATTTATCTAGTGTTTGTATTTTGTATTCATTGTAGATAAATAATATGTTGGAGGATGGGTGGAATTGCGCATTCACGATCATATCCAATGGAGGTTGGCAGAATTGTGGTATGAAGCCTTACAATTCAAGTTGAAGATCTAAGTTCAAGCTTCATCCTACAGCGGTGGTAGAAGGCTCTTCTGCCCTAATATTCGTGCCCGCGATCTTCAATTTGTCTAAAAGAGAATGAAGCGCGGAAGTGATTAAAGGGGGAACAAATTCCGAATTGCCTAACTCCTTTAACTGTTGCTCGAATAGTGTATTACCGATGTTAGATATACCTGGGCATAGAATCCCCGGTTTAATGCTATCAGCCTACGTGGCGTCTCTGTTTGCTTCAACATCCATAGACTCATCACGAATGGCATTGCATATTTGCTGCATGAAGCTCGGGCTACCCAGATGGCCAGGGTCAGAGAATACAGGGTCTTGTGGAATTTCACCTCCATCATGGCTTCCTGAAACATGGAACATGATTAGATTCAGGAAATCCAAAAGAGCATTATTTTAAAATAGTGAAGATAGTAGAGCATTACCCTCTCCTCCACTAATAGTACCTCGTGGCTCTAGTCCACGAGCCCGCTAACCAATATGCAACCTATGGACGGTCTTCTTCCGTTTTGGGGGACAAACCCTTACAAGACTAGTGGGTCGCTCATGCGTGGATTTAGTACGCATCTTAACCTGGGCAGAAGCCTCGGCGCTGGGTCGTGATCTCGCATAACGAAAAATAAGGGGCTCGTGCTCTTCAACCATCCTACCTAGAGTGATAAGAGTCATCTTGTTAGGATAAGTAAATAAGACCTTTCGTTCCGGCTTTTGAAAAGCCGGTTGAGATCTAGAAAGGGCATGGAATTGATGCCAACGAGAAAATGCTAGTTCCATTAGTTCTGAAAAGAAAGAGTCTAACAGACCTGTATCAGATTCTCCCCCATCGGTATCCATGTCTATAAATTCTTCCTTAGAAGTCTCATCCTCATCATCGATAGGAAGGAGCTCTTCATCATCTTCCATCTTGTCTCTGCTTGAACGGGAGGGTTTGGCAGGCTTCTTCCTCTTCTTCTTCAAAAGCTCAGTCTTACGAGAAACCTTGATAGTAGTTTGAACCAAGTGCTCAGCCTCCAACTCTGAGAGGCTCTTCACATCTAGAAACTCGTTAGCAGAAAGGAGCCACTTGCAGCTGAGGAAAGTAAGCAACGGGTTGCGCTTGGAGGAAGGAAGAGCGAAATAGGGTCCAGTACAGCCCATCATAGTCCAAAGCTATGCTCGGACGCCGTCAATAAGGCCCTCCTCAATCCTCAAACCCCGGCTCGGGTTCCCAATATATAGTTGGTCATAACCGAACTGGCGAGTGAAGCGGCATGGAAGATAAGGCTCTATATGGCAACGACCCTTCACATGAAGGATGAGATACCTAACGCGGATGTTCACCAACCAACGGAAGCAACCAACGTCAAGAGAAGTCCGACCGGCCCTTGGTTTCTCCTCATAAATCAACACGTCGTCATAGCGGCTCGAGAAGTGAGGGAAACACTTGAAGAACTCCCAGCTCTTACGATCTTGAAGCTCTCGCTGAACATTAGTGAATGTCTTCCCAAACTACTTGCTCCTTTCTAACAGCTGCACATAAGGAACGGAGGCATCAACAGTACTAGGCGCCGACATCAAATCAGGACGGTGAAGAACAAGCCACACCATTAGGTATGTATACGGATGCTCAAACTTTATAGAAAGAAGATTGGTTGACGGTTCAGAACCCACATGTGTAAGACCATCGACTAAATACCTAATCCCACAATGAATGCCGTCAACCATCACCGGAAGCAGAGAAAGCTCCTTCTCGTAAGCTAGCTGGACGGCGGGGAAAAGGACCTCAATAAGCAATGTGTCAGAAAACTGATATGGAATGACGCACTTCTTCAACCAGAGGGCGAGATAGCCCGCCAGTAGAGTCCTGGGCCAAATGGACTTCTGAGCGTGATAAAGGAATGTTCGAAACTTGGTCCCCATAGGGAAAGCTCCCTCAGCACCAGTGATAGTAAAGGAATGAGCTTCAGACCTCTCCATTAACTCATTGATGGCAGAAGGTGTCAAAGGGGCCAACTCACAAACAGTCTCGCCCGAACTGCTCTTCAAATGCTGGAATAAATAATTAGCGAACTGCTTCAAACTAATCTGCCTCTTCCTCTTCGCCAGAGGACTCACTTTGATTAAGGATGTATAATAATGACATGTAAGGTCCCAAAATGTGTCATACATACCAGGAGAATCTTTTTTCAGCAACTCTAACTACAGGTTCGAGGGAAAGTACTCCTGATATGGATAGTCCCCTATCGGAAGACCAGAAACTTTGTGCATCTCATGCAGAGCTAACCCCAACTCTCCACTGCAGGTCAAGAAAGTGTTACTGTTAGGGATATATGTCTCCAATAACACTTGGAAATGACAACTGCTGACTGGAAATCCATACATGGTGGCTCGTATGGGCGCATATAACCCACTGCCTCTCAGATCACTCTCCCAACATCCCAAGACATAACTAGTCATACGAGTCCACCACCTTTTAGGTGGCGAATAGGCCCAACCGAAGCATCTAAACTCTGTCAGAGGTAACTTCCTCCCAAGCTTGGCCAAACGATTCCTTACAGTAGGGGCGGTTGCTGACACCTCGTCTGGTGGCGCGGTATCAAGGCCCAGAATCCCTGGTTAAAGGTCGCGAATATAATTATAATCATCAGAACCTGGGGTCATATGATGGGAAATAAATCCACAATGAACTCGATCACGATTATCTGTAAGATTCCAGGACATCTGTTGCCGCACAGCCTACGTCTCCAAATAAGTGAGAGAGTGTTGACAGGGAATAGAAGGGATGTATAGAAGGAGTCCTTCATCATTATTCAACAAGTGCTCATCATCAAGAATCAGCTTAGCCGGATCCTCAACGTGGTCTCCAAATAAATAACCAGGCTTCTCTAAAGCCTTAGTGGAAATAGAGTCTTTAGTGAAGGTGGTATCGGTAATCAACTGGCGCAGTGAACGGCGGCCCCCGTCTCATATCAAGCGACAGAACTCCTCGGAACGACTCTTATCAAACTGAGGATTCGGACCAATGGCCTGCCTTTCGACAACATAAGCAAAACTCTCTTCACTGCAACCACTAGTGGCATGAGGAGGAAGGCTGTCCGCAGGGAATTCAACTGCAGCAAAACAAACATGGAATCAGAAAACTATTCATGAATTATACAATGATTGAATTTATCTCACAGGCTAGCAAGATAAAGTCATTCATTGAGTGATTGGTGAGATGATATCGAGTGTCCTACACCGGAAGGACGGTATGCATCATCACGTAAGCGACGTGGTAATGTACTCCGACCCACGTAGTGTAATACAACACAAAATCACCCTAATATGCCGGAAGACGTGAATTGGCCAAGCAAAATACATCTTTTTGAAACCTTGATCCCCACGAAAGAGGACGTTGGTTCTTCCCGAATGACCCGCGAAAGGGTCAAATGAGGGCATGATAGAACCACAAATCATCTTGAAACCTTGATCCCTACAAAGGAGGACGTCAGTTCTTCCCGAGTGACCCGCGAAGAGGACAAACAAGGGCATGATAGAACAGCAAATCATCCTGAAACCTCAATCCCCACGAAGGAGGACATCGGTTCTTCCCGGATGACCCGCAAAGGAGTCAAGTGAGGATACAGAAAACATAAAAGCTCACCCCCGTAAGAGAACGCTACGGGAGCCTCCCTCTCGCTATGCTGAGAAGAGGAGCGACTCCTATGGAATCGCGGTCGGCGTGGAGACATGGTTAACGTGCAACGAAAATCAACGGATCAGGTACAATCATAAATCTAAATACCCAAAAATTAAAAAGGGAAATTATGAACTTTAACTAAAGTCCTATAAACAGAATAGGATTTTATAGTTGAAGTATAATTAAATATATGAGTTTTATGCATGCAAAAAATGTGTTCGAACTGCATTTAAAACCCTCTTGATCAACTTTTGGGTGAAATACCCAAAATACCCCTCATGTTCAAGGTTAAATTTTAGCCACGAACCCATTTGAATTTGGCCATGATTGAGAAAGGAAAACCATCATCCTCAATATCCCACAATTTTAGCCAATTTTTCAAATATACCCCTCTACAAATTATGGCCAATTTTGCAAAAAAGCCCCTCAACAAATTTTGAGCCTTTTTGCACATAAACCCCCTAATAAATTTCGGCCTTTTTGCATGAAGCACCCCTCACAATTTTTGGCCAAATTAGCATACAATCCAAGCCCAATAATTCCAATCCTCTTGCATAACACCCCCTCAAAGTTTCGGCCCACTTATGCACAAAAGTCCCCCAAAAAAATTTTAGCTTTTAAATTTGCATAAAAACCCCTCAATTTTCGGCCATATTCAAAACCCATTTCATGAGAGAAAAAAGCTACAATCTTTGCATACAAATTTATGAATTTTTGACTACATACCCACATAGAGGGGATGAAAAAGAAACTTACCCAACTCAAGAACCCAAGTCTTGAATTTGGAGATTCCACAAACCCTAGCCTTGGAGAGAGGAAATTTTTGGCCAATGAAGAAGAGAAATCCGAAATCCTTGGAGGGGTTTAGGGTTTTAAAGGCAAGAGTTTGAATGAGTTAGGATTTCTTGAAGAAAAAAAGAAATAATGAGTTATGAGGAGTTTTGATAAGAGGAAGAATGTCACGGCCTGCTTCCCAAAATACAGGGGAATCGGAACGTGAACAAGCCCACGACGTATTAGATTAAGGAGAATAAATGAAATATTTGTTTCTCCTCAACCTAATACGCTAAGCGTCTGGAAATAAATACAATGCAAAGGCACAGGTCCCCGATCACAATCAGCAAGAATATAATAGACAAACTCAGAATAAAAATATCATATCATAAATGGGATAACATCCGAGACATAATATTACAGGTCAACATGCCCTTATACAAAATGAACAAATGAATACCGAAGAAAATGTAAACTACATAGTTCAACGGTAAAAGAAAGAAAAATACTACAAGAACAACTGAGATCATTAACTAAGAAGAGATAACTTCTTCGGCCTATTCTTCAACTCTATCTGCAAAACACTTCTGTTAAGAATTCTCTAGCTCTTGATGATCTCCCAGATGAACCTGTTCTTCCTCTAAGTCTGACGTACACTAGAGAAAACAGGTGTACGTCAGGGTGCATGGCACACGGTAAGACCCCACAAAAGAAAATAGAACAAACGAAAACCAAAGCAGAAATCGATACGATAATAGAAATGACAAAAGGACGTACAACTAAAAATCCGACAAAATCAACATGCGAAAACACTACCAAAACATGATAAATATAAAGCATCCAAAATCAATCAGGTAACGAGGTCATATAGCTAGCGATCAAACTAATCATCCCGGTATCAATGTCATACAACTAGATAGAATTAATACTTAAAAATCTACAACATGAGACGTAGTACGTCGAGCGAAATAATCCAAACAAGGAAACCCTCATGTATATACAATATGTCTTGAATTGTAAATAAATAAATATTAATCCCGATCTATGTACGAAGAGAAACACAACTAGCCTATATCTCACAAGAAATCATACCTAGCTAAGAAACGAGGTCATGTAACTAGCCATCCTATAACAGGTCGATGTTCACATCTCACACAGAGTCAACGCTCATATCAACGGATAACTGAGTGTTCAAAAATCCCCAACGTGCATCCAATCCCGCTACACATGCGGTCAGAGGACTACACGTAAACCGTTTTCTACCTGGTCCGAACTCAAGCAAAACTCGGGTGATGAAATGATTTCACTGACTAAAGTGATGTATACACTTTACTTTAGTCCTACAAACCAACCTCGGTGGCGACACCAACCACGGGAGTGAGACTGGAAGATACATCAACAGTCTTATCCGATCACATGAACATTAACTTCCCCATCCCAACTCTTCTCGTTTGTCTAAATCAACCATAATCATCATTGAAACTTGGGTTCATCACCTAAACTCAGTCAACATACCCACACATGTCACTAAGTCTGTTCATGACACATGAGGTCACTAAGTCATGAACTACTAATGGTTCTCAATCACAGTAATTAATAACAAAACAACTGATCATGTATAATAATGTCATGGCAAATCAGGTAATCGAAATTAAGAGTCATAAATTTATGAACAACCAACTATGTAATTTAGAAAAAAATAATCTTTTTCTAAAATAATTTATTTTAAATTATTGTAGTTTTCCTAAAATGATTCCTTTCACAAAATAAATTCTTTTAAAACATCATAATTATCAAAATATAATTCTTTTGATAGAAATAACTTAACAACTCAAGATGACCCCTTTTCTAAAATAAATACTTAAAATTATCTATTCTAATAATTATTCAAAACCAACCCATTTTTTTCTAATTAACCCTTTTCTCATCATAATAATTCTAAAAATAATCTTTAAATATATTCTTTCTTTTAAAAACATCTCAAATAACCACTTTTACACAAAATACTTATTTTTTAAATTACTTATCTAACATCATTATCAACATGATCATCAACAAGCCTACGCGGTTAATAATAATTAACAATCTAATCTATGCAACTAATTAAGGACAGATATAAATATGAAATAACGAGTCAAGAGGAGCGGGATCTTGCCTCGGGTTGTGTCGAACAAATCGACGCTGTCGGTGCGACGCGTCGGCGCGGAAGGGCGACGGATCTGAACGACGATGTCAATGGGGATCTCGTGGAGGGGGCAGAGGGTGTTCGGCAAGTATGAAGGATAGCGGGGAGGTGGCTCGGCGTGGCGACGAACTAGGGTAGATCTCGGTTGAGGGGCGATGGCTTGGGAAACGCAGCTGGAGGTCGGAGGGAGCTGTTGCAGGGGTTCGTGGGGGCTGTGGTCGCGCTAGGGTGAGGGGGGGTGAGCTCGTCGGTGTGGTGGGAACTCACGGTGACGAAGCAGGCTGGTTTCGGCTACGGATCTGGGCAAGGTGGAGGAGGCGGGCGCTGCTGACGGCGAGGTAGCATCGGGGTGAAGGAGCGGCGAGATGGGGCGGCCAAGGGGTGTTGGGCTGTCAGAGGCGACAGGGAGAGGGGGAGGTCGACGACCGCGGGCTGGCTGCTCAGGGCAGCGGTGCAGGCGGGGGTGATGGTTGCAACATGGTGGTCGGAGCGAGTGGGGTTGGGTGAAGTCGGAGGGCACGGCGGCTGGTCGGATTTCAGTCGGGCCGACAAGGTGGAGGCAGCGGAGATCGGGGTCGAGGAGAGAGAAGAAGGGGTGGCGGCGGACTGAATACGAGAGAGAGAGAGAGAGAGAGAGAGAGAGAGAGAGAGAGAGAGAGAGAG
>BQKN01065299.1:954067-1023538 GCA_022839385.1 Asparagus kiusianus
GAGAGAGAGAGAGAGAGAGAGAGAGAGAGAGAGAGAGAGAGAGAGAGGAAGAGAGGATTTATATATATATTTATATATCAAGGTTTGGGTTAGGGTTTAAGACAAAAATAATTAAAATAAATAATTACGGTATTTAAAAAATTAAACTAATTATGAAATAATTATCTACAATTAAAAACGTACATGTTATGTTAATACAATAGTTGATACAAAATAGTCAAAATATACTCATATTGTACAATTAAACGAGAATAATTAATAAATAAAATATATTTACTTATATTTAAAATCAACTAATTATGGGATAATTATATACACAATAAAACGTACAAGTTATACTAATACGACAGATAATATGTAACAGTAGAAATAATACAACAAATTATACAAATAATACGTAATTAATAATACAACGTATTATACGAAAATATACGTAATAATAAAAATAATACAACGTATTATTTAAAATGACATGTAACAGCATCGATAACGCAACGGATAAATTCCATAAATTTTCACCACATAAAATTAATTTATAAATATTAATATCATTTAAATAAATATAAAACTTAGACTTTTAAATCATAGAAAATTGTAGAAATTCAAGAAAAATACAAACACTCTTTTAAAAATCATAATTAAATATTTTAAAATACTAAAAAATTATTTTAACTAGTATCAAAATTTTACGATCCTTACAAAGAAGATGGAGGAATTTTAGGGGAAAAAGAACTCTTTTTGAAATTTGGGAGTTTAGGAGGGAAATGGAAGTACAACCACAACAAAACAAAAAAAAGAGGGGGGGTGCCTCGGCCATTGGGCCGAGACACCCAAGGGTGTCTCGGCCAAGGCCAAGACACCCAAGGGTGTCTCGGCCAAGGCCAAGACACCTGCGGGTGTCTTGGTCTAGGTCGAGCCCTCGGGTATTTTTATGAGCCTATATCGCCTAATTTCGCTGGTGGTTGGTCATTCTGATGAAAATCAACATAAAAGTCAACGTTGGGCCGGGCGATCCGAAACCCTATGTTAACGTTGGTCAATGTGTAACCCTAGGTTAACGCCAGTCAACGCGTTATGATAAAAATCAACGTTGGGCGATCTGAAACCCTAGGTCAATGCGTAACCCTAGGTCAATGGCAGTCAACGCGTTACGATAAAAAAGTCAATGACTGGCGAACCGAAACCCTAGGTCAACGCCGATCAACGCGTAACCCTAGGTCAACGCCAGTCAACGCATTACGATGAAAAAGTCAACATCGGGCAATCCGAAACCCTAGGTCAATACTGGTCAACGCGTAACCCTAGGTCAATGCCAGTCAATGCGTTGGTTTAAAAAGTCAACGTCGGGCGATCCGAAACCCTAGGTCAACACCAGTCAACGAGTAACCCTAGGTCAATGCCAATCAATACGTTACGATAAAAGTCAACGTAGGGCGATCCGAAATCCTAGGTCAACACCGGTCAACGTGTAACCCTAGGTCAATGTCAGCTAACACGTTATGATGAAAAAGTCAACGCCTGGCGATCCGAAACCCTAGGTCAACGCCGGTCAACGCGTAACCCTAGGTCAACGCGACAGCACGTTATGATGAAAAAGTCAACATCGGACGATCCGAAACCCTAGGTTAACGCCGGTCAACGCGTAACCCTAGGTCAACGTTAATCAACGAGTTGTGATGAAAAAGTCAATGCCAGGAAATTAGAAACCCTAGGTTAACGCTGGTCAACGCGTAACCCTAGGTCAACGCCAGTCAATGTGTTATGATGAAAAATCAACGTCAAGTGATCCGAAACCCTAGGTTAACACCGGTCAACGCGTAACCCTAGGTCAACGCCAGTCAATGCGTTGCGATGAAAAGTCAACGTCGGGCGATCTAAAACCCTAGGTCAATGTCGGTCAATGCGTAACCCTAGGTCAATGCAGTCAATGCGTTATGATGAAAAGTCAACATTGGGCAATCCGAAACCCTAGGTCAACGCCGATCAATGTGTAGCCCTAGGTCAACACTAGTCAACGCATTGCAATAAAAGTCAACGTCAGGTGATCTGAATCCCTAGGTTAATACCGGTCAACACATAACCTTAGGTTAACGTCAGTCAATGCATTGCAATGAAAAGTCAACGTCAGGTGATCCAAAACCCTAGGTTAACACCGGTCAACGCGTAACCCTAGGTCAATGCCAGTCAATATGTTATGATGAAGGTCAACGCAAGTCAATATATCGTAATGGAGACGTTCAGTTTAAAGTTAACTCGACGATACGAGCCAAAATCAATTCACCGGTTTTGATTCAAGATTTTGACGACAGCCAGATAATAAACACAGTGCCGGGAGAACTTCATGTTAGCCCTTATGTTTTGATGATGTTTTATAACCACCATTATCGGTACTAATGGCTTATTGAGTACAAATGTAGTGAATTCATATATCAAGCTTATTAGTGCCACAAATGGAGGATTGGATGGAATATGCGCGATAACAATGATATCCAAAGCAGGAGGAGGCATAGTGATGAAGCAATGTTATTTCAAGAACAACAAATTCATATAGAAGCTTCATCCATATCAAGCTATATCAAGACTCAAGAATTGTATTCTATGTGAGGATATTAGCTAGTTTTATTTTCTCTCTAGTGCTAGTATGTAGGCAAAGAGTTATCGATTCCACTTGAAGCTATTGGGATATCACACACACGTTTTCATACTTATGTTTTTAAGCGTTTTTCACAAAATACTATTTCTTACAAGTATGAGGACCTATTTGCAAAATTCATTTTCTAAACAATTTGTTTTCAGTATTAAAAACATTTTACAAAGTTTTATAATTTTTAGAAGTCAAATGAATATTTTATAAATTGTTTAAGTGTGTCAAAAACAGTGATTTAGGGTGTATTAGAATGCGGTCGACCGCACTTATGTTCATTCCTCACTGGGCAGCAGAGAGTTTGTCGATCGACCGCCGTGGTCGACCGAGAGCTTCCATCGGTCGACCGCTCCGGTCGACTGGAGAAGTCTCTGCTTGTTTTTCTCGTTTTTGACCTGGATCGCGGTCGACCAAAAATTCCGTCGGTCGACCGTCGTATTTTTCAAACGGTAATCTGTGTCCTTTTTTCAGCGCCGCTCAGTACAGATTTGAGTGACGTTTGTCTCCAGATTTTATGGGATTAGGGGTATGGTTTTTAACAGCTGTTTTTCCTATTTATACCCATCCTCTTCTTCCTCCTCAGTTTGTCCCAGCTTTTGCAAAAACCAGTGATGTTGTTTTTCACAGAGCTAAAATTTCAAAACATGTTCTTTCTGTGTTTTTGTGTGTTCACTTCCCAGCTTCAGTGTACTCTTTCTCCTTGCTATAGGGACATTGTAAAGAGAGAGTCTTTCACCATTTCTACTATCTTGAGAGTGTGATCTTGTGTAGATCAAATTGTGTAGGAGTGTGATCTTGTGTAGATCAAATTGTGTGGGAGTGTGATCTTGTGTAGATCAAACTGTGTAGTGTGAGATCGTGAGTGGATCGCTGTGTAGACGAAGTTCCGGCTTCCAAACCGGATTGTGTAGTGGATTTTTCCTCGAGAGTGGGGAATGGAGACGTAGGTCAGCGGACCGAACCTCGTTAACATATCGCGCGTCACAGGATAACGATTCCTTACTTTATCTCCTCTATTTTGATTGCATTAGATTACTGTGGTTTGCTTGTCTTATTTTTATTACATAATTATAGTCTCTTGACCCTAATCACACCCCCTCTAGGGTCCAACAATTGGTATCAGAGATTGGTCTCTATATTAGTTTTTGGTTTAATCACCTTAGAGAAAAGATCTTATGGAGGCTTCAATGAATATGCATATGCTAGAGGGACAATCCACCACTAGACCACCACTCTTCACCGGTAGTAACTTTGCTTATTGGAAGGCTAGGATGAGAATTTACCTTCGTTGCATTAACCTTGACATCCTAGAACTCATAGAGAAAAAATACGTAGAAAAGTCCAAAGTTAGGACTATGACCAATGGAGAGAGGCACCAAGCTAATCTCAATGCCAAGGCTATGAACGCCTTAATTTGTGGTCTTTCCCTAAATAAATACAATAGAGTTTCAACGTGTGCAACCGCATACGAAATATGGGTGAAATTGTGTATCACACATGAAGGAACCCCCCAAGTTAAAGAATCTAAGATTAGTGGACTTATGCATGAATATGAGTTATTTCAAATGCTTCCAAATGAATCAATTGATGCTATGTTTTCTCGCTTCACTAATATTATCAATGAATTGCATGGTCTTGACAAGAAATTGACTATTCAAGAGACGAACTACAAGATTCTTTGTTCATTGACTCCGATGTGGGAACCCAAGGCGACGGCAATAGAAGAAGCTCATGACCTTACCACTTTACCTCTCGATGGCCTCATCGGAAAGCTCAAGGTCCATGAGAAGAAGCTCAAGGGTAAGGAGAAGGAGGAAGTGCCCTCACGAGAAGTTGAGGAGCCATCACCAAAATTGAAGACCATAGCTCTCAAAGGAGCTAGTGATTACTCCTCTCCGTCATCGGATAGTGAA
Source organism: Asparagus kiusianus (assembly GCA_022839385.1). NCBI lineage: Eukaryota > Viridiplantae > Streptophyta > Magnoliopsida > Asparagales > Asparagaceae > Asparagus > Asparagus kiusianus. Next base: position 958,625 of record BQKN01065299.1, read on the forward strand.
GTTGATTTTTCTAGAGAAGTGGCTCATCTCTCTAGAAGAATTTCTAGACTCATAAAAATGAACAAGAAATTTAACCCACGATCTAACAACAAATTTCCTTCTCGTGTAGGAAAATGTTTTGAATGCAATGAACCGGGCCACATCGCTAAGGATTGCCCAAGGCTCAAGGATAAGTACATGAAATACAAGAAGAAGAAGGCCATGTATGCCGGATGGGAGGAATCTGAACCAAGCGACTCGGATAGCAATGAAGATGGAGCTAAACTTGCTCTTCATGATCCCAACGTTTGCTTCATGGCTCTTGAACATGAGGTAATATCTGACACCGAGAGTGAATCATTTTACATACAATGTGATCTAGCTACCGCTCTAGAAGAATTAAACTTTGAATTTAAAAGAATGTCAAAAGAATTTTCTTCTTTTAAAAAGTTGCATGTTTCTTGTGATATTAAGCTTGAACAATTACAAACCTCTCTTGCATTAAAGGATGAATTGCTTGGAGATCTTGATTTTGAAAACAAACAATTAAGATCTAAGATTGAGAGACTTGAAATTGAGAGTGGTAGGATTAGACCCACTCATGTTTATGCTAATCATCATCACCATGGTAGAAATAGGTTTTATGGTTCTAGTGCTCATACATACAAAAGAAATTTGTGTGCACATATTACATGAAACATGGTCATATTTCTACTCATTGTAGAATTAAAGATAACTTTAAATTTTATGGATTGACATGGGTACCCAAAGGTATCAAGACTACTAACCACTAAGGACCCAAGACTTGGGTACCTAAAGCTACTACATCTTCATCTTCATCTCTTGTAGGGAACATCACGGCAACGACGTAAGGAGATGTAGTACCTTGATAGTGGTTGCTCACATCACATGACGGGTAACAAAGAGTTATTTGCAACCCTATCAAGGATTGAAGGAGGTAGCGTCTCCTTCGGTGGTGGTGAAAAAGGTAAAATCATTGGTGTTGGTTCTATTGTTAAGAAACCCTCACCCGTTATAGAAGATGTTTATTTGGTAAATGGATTGAATCATAATCTTCTTAGCATTAGCCAATTAAGTGATAAAGGTTTTGATATTTTCTTTAAACCGGATAAATGCATCATTAGTATGAATGGAAAAATCGTTTTTATTGCTAATCGCGAATCTAATGTATACATTTTTGAGATGAATGAACTAGTAAATCAAGATGTGAAGTGCCTTGCGGCAATTGATGAAAACCCTTGGATTTGACATAAGAGACTTGGACATGCAAATATGGATTTGATATCAAAATTGTCTAAGAGAAATCTTGTAAAAGGGTTACCAAATTTGCACTTCATCAAAGATAGCACATGTGAGGATTGTGCCAAAGGTGAACAAACTAAATCTTCTTTCAAATCTATCAATGAGGTATCAACTTTTAAACCTTTGCAATTACTTCATCTTGATTTGTTTGGTCTTATGCGTGTTACCTCTCTTGGAGGGAAACACTATGTTTTTGTGATTATTGATGATTTTCCGCGTTATATATGGACAATATTTCTTGCAAATAAAAGTGATTGTTTTGAAGAATTTTCTAATCATGTTAAAAGAATTGAAAATAAAAAAGATTTAAAAGTTGTGAAAATTAGAAGTGATCATGGAGGTGAATTCCAAAATGATTATTTCTATGAATTTTGTGCTCATCATGGTATAACTCACATGTTTTCCGCTCCTAGAACACCACAACAAAATGGTGTTGTTGAACGAAAAAATCTCACCATACAAGAGATGGCACGTTCTATGCTAAATTCTTTTGATTTGCCAAAATATTTTTGGGCGGAAGCCGTCAATACGGCTTGCCATGTTTTAAATCGTGTTTTGATTAGACCAAAGCTTAAGAAAACTCCTTATGAACTTTTTTATGGAAAAACTACTTTTATTGGTTATTTTCGTATCTTTGGTTGCAAATGTTTTATTTTAAATACAAAAGATCATCATGACAAATTTGATTCTAAAATTAATGTTGGTATTTTCTTGGGTTATGCACCTCGAAGTAAGGCTTATAGGGTCTTCAATAAACGAAGTCTCGTTGTTGAAGAATCTATAAACGTTACTTTTAATGAGACTAATGTTGGCTCTCAAGTTGTTTTACCTAGGAAAAATGATGATGATGATGTTGAGGGAGGATTGGACTTTTTACAAATCAATAATACTCCCTCTATAGAAGCACAAAAGGATATGGATAGCTCCAATGCTCATGAACAAGTTGAACTTCCTAAAGCTTGGAAATTCGCATCAAACCATCCAAAGGAACAAATTATTGGGAGTCCTTCAAAAGGAGTTGTTACTCGCTCAAAAGCCTTGAGTGAGTGTGGTAATATTGCTTTTCTATCTCAACTAGAACCTAAAAAGATTAATGGTGCTTTAAATGATGAGTTTTGGGTTTTGGCTATGCATGAAGGACTAAACAATTTTATAAGAAATGATGTTTGGAAATTAGTTCCTAGACCTAACAATGCTAGTGTAATTGGTACTAAATGGGTTTTTAGAAACAAACTTGATGAACATGGCATTGTTACTAGAAATAAAGCTCGTTTGGTTGCCCAAGGATACAATCAAGAGGAGGGCATAGACTATGATGAAACCTTTGCACCGGTTGCAAGGTTAGAATCTATTAGGATGTTTTTGACATTTGCTAGCTTTAAAAACTTCAAATTATTTCAAATGGATGTTAAAAGTGCCTTTTTAAATGGTTTTATAGAAGAGGAAGTATATGTTGAGCAACCCCCGGTTTTATAGATCATGTTTTTCCTAATCATGTTTACCGGGTTCAAAAAGCTTTATATGGGTTGAAACAAGCTCCTAGAGCTTGGTATGCTCGCCTCTCTAGTTTTCTTGTTGAAAATGGTTTTTCAAAAGGAACAATTGATAACACTCTTTTTGTGAGAAAAAGGAAAAATGATTTCATTTTAGTTCAAATATATGTTGATGATATCATTTTCGGTGCTACTAATGAATCTTTGTGCAATGAATTTTCTAAGGTTATGCAAGATCATTTTGAGATGAGCATGATGGGAGAGCTTACATTCTTTCTCGGGTTCCAAGTCAAGCAAACTAAGGATGGGATATTCCTCTCTCAAAGCAAATATGCTAAGGAATTGGTGAAGAAATTCAATTTGGAAAATTCTAAGCATGCGCCTACTCCCATGAGTACAAGTGTTAAGCTTGATGCGGATGAAAGTGGTGAGGACGTAGACCAAAAACTATACCGAGGTATGATAGGAAGTCTTCTTTATCTTACCGCTAGTAGACCCGATATCATGTTTAGTGTGTATGCTTGTGCACGTTTTCAAGCTTCTCCCAAAGCATCTCATTTAATTACAGTTAAAAGGATCATTAAGTATGTTAATGGAACTTTTAATCTTGGTTTATTTTATCCAAAAAGCACCTCTTTTGACTTATATGGTTTTTGTGATGCCGACTTTGCCGGGTGTAAGGTAGATCGCAAGAGTACGAGTGGTACATGCTAATTCTTAGGAAATTTACTTATTTCTTGGGCTTCCAAGAAACAAAATTGTGTTGCATTGTCCACTATGAAAGCGGAATACATTGCCGCCGGTTTATGTTGTGCTCAAGTTTTATGGATGAAACAAAGCTTGGTTGACTATGATTTGAGTTTTCAAAACATAAAAATCTTTTGTGATAACACTAGTGCTATAAATATTTCCAAGAATTCGGTTTTACATTCTAGAACCAAGCATATTGATGTGCGCCATCATTTCTTACGCAATCATGTAGAGAGACAAGATGTATCCCTAGTGTTTGTTGACACAAAATCTCAATTAGCGGATATATTTACTAAACCTCTTAGTGAGGATGATTTTTGTCGCATAAGAAATGGTTTGGGCTTATGTAATATGTGAAAGTTCTATTTGCTTGCTTGTTTAGTTACATTTTGCATTCTTGCATTTTTCTTTACCCCATTTTTTATGGTGACAAAGGGGAGAGAAATCTCCTCATTTGTTGCACATATTTAGGGGGAGCTCATAAATAGGGGGAGCACCTATCTATAAGCTATATTTATTTTTGCTCTCATATAATGGTTGGTTGTCATTATCAAAAAAGGGGAGATTGTTAGCCCTTATGTTTTGATGATGTTTTACAACCACCATTATCGGTACTAATGGCTTATTGAGTGCAAATGTAGTGAATTCATATATCAAGCTTATTAGTGCCACAAATAGAGGATTGGATGGAATATGCGCGACAACGATGATATCCAAAGGAGGAGGAGGCATAGCGATGAAGCAATGTTATTTCAAGAACAACAAATTCATATAGAAGCTTTATCCATATCAAGCTATATCAAGACTCAAGAATTGTATTCTATGTGAGGATATTAGCTAATTTTATTTTCTCTCTAGTGCTAGTATGTAGGCAAAGAGTTATCGATTTCACTTGAAGCTATTGTGATATCACACACACGTTTTCATACTTATGTTTTTAAGCATTTTTCACAAAATACTATTTCTTACAAGTATGAGGACCTATTTGCAAAATTCCTTTTCTAAACAATTTGTTTTCAGTATTAAAAATATTTTACAAAGTTTTACAATTTTCAGAAGTCAAATGAATATTTTACAAATTGTTTAAGTGTGTCAAAAACAGTGATTTAGGGTGTATCAGAATGCGGTCGACCGCATCGGTCGACCGCACTTATGTTCATTCCTCACTGGGCAGCAGAGAGTTTGTCGGTTGACCGCCACGGTCGACCGAGAGCTTCCATCGGTCGACCGCGCCGGTCGACCGGAGAAGTCTCTGCTTGTTTTTCTCGTTTTCGACCTGGATCGCGGTCGACCAAAAATTCCGTTGGTCGACCGCCGTATTTTTCAAACGGTAATCTGTGTCCTTTTTTCAGCGCCGCTCAGTACAGATTTGAGTGACGTTTGTCTCTAGATTTTGGGGGATTAGGGGTATGGGTTTTAACAGTTGTTTTTCCTATTTATACCCATCCTCTTCTTCCTCCTCAGTTTGTCCCAGCTTTTGCAAAAACTAGTGACGTTGTTTTTCACAGAGCTAAAATTTCAAAACCTGTTCTTTCTGTGTTTTTGTGTGTTCACTTCCAAGCTTCAGTGTACTCTTTCTCTTTGCTATAGGCACATTGTAAAGAGAGAGTCTTTCACCATTTCTACTATCTTGAGAGTGTGATCTTGTGTAGATCAAATTGTGTGGGAGTGTGATCTTGTGTAGATCAAACTGTGTAGTGTGAGATCGTGAGTGGATCGCTGTGTAGACAAAGTTCCGGCTTCCAAACCGGATTGTGTAGTGGATTTCTCCTGGAGAGTGGGGAGCAGGGACGTAGGTCAGCGGACCGAACCTCGTTAACATATCGCGCGTCACAGGATAACGATTCCTTACTCTATCTCCTCTATTTTGATTGCATTAGATTACTGTGGTTTGCTTGTCTTATTTTTATTGCATAATTATAGCCTCTTGACCCTAATTACCCCCTCTTAGGGTCCAACACTTCAGTTATTCGCCAAAATATTGAATAGATTGAAAATGGAAGGAGTCAAGAATCAAAGCTATCTACAGGTCCTTTTACACCGACCGAAGGTTGGATAGATCATATCCAAAGCATTTCAGGCTCATCTATAAAAAAACGAGACTGGAACACTTTGGAGGGGGTATCAGTAGGCGTTAAAAATTACCTATAGGTCCCCGTACACGGCTCGAGACAGAGAGGAGATGATGAACATCGCTATTCAAGTCATAGAAACTCATTTGATGATAACGAACACATGAAGTGAGTCGACAGACCATACGAAGCAACAGAATTTTGGAATAATCAAAACACGAATGAATCAGGAGCTGCACGTCACTTACGAAAGACGATGTACCCCTCATGTCCCATTTACTCCATACAAGATTCAATCATGAGAGCTTGTAGATCTCCTCGTCGGCTTTCCAATACATTCTAGATCGCATGATTCCGAGTCCGGATGATGAAAATACGGTGAAAACGAACGAAGCGCGCGAGACAAGCCCTGAGCCAAACCGAGACACCACATGGTGTCTCGGCCAAGCAAGACACCCATGAGTGTCTCGGCCAAGCCGAGACACTCACAAGTGTCTCGGCCACGCCGAGACACCCGCGGTTGTCTGCAACCTGAAAAAGTTGTTTTTGGCTGTCTTTGGTAGTTTTTCGACCATTAACCACCTGGATTTGCTCCAACTGATAAAATATCATCCATGAACGTGGTTAAGTGATTACAACTAGGGATAAGAGGGAATCGACCGTTCTTATCTAAAAACAGAGGTCCCGAAGCTTATAAATACAGCCCCAGGACCTTCATTTTTTTTAGATCTGGAATTCTCGAGCGCTGGCGAAGCCCTACCAAACTAAAGACTGAAGGAGCATGAATTTCAGAAGAGAGGAGGAGATCGATCGAGTTCTTCAGCGCAGGAATGAAGAGTTTGTCAGATCTGCAGTTCCCGTGTTCTTCCCTTGAGATTGCCCCATTACGGTAATCTTAAGAAGAGTAATTATCTCACCGTCGCCGAGATAATTGCTTCGGCTTCTTGATTCTTTCGTGAATCGACAAAGCTTCGGATCTGATCTAATCGTCAGGTGGTCCACGGATACTGACGTCCCCGTCACTGGCTAAGAACCCACGCAAGCAAGAGTCGATAAACAAATCTTGTGTTTATTTTCAAGAGAGTTGTATTTTTTTATTATTTGAATTCGTTGTAATCAACTAAAGTTATAATGAAATCAATCACGAAGGTAACTTTCGAAGGAAACAACGAGCATCCAATGTGTCTGAGTTGATAGTAGCGACCTCACAAGGCAACCAGTTTGTAGAGTCATTTCTGGCGTACATCGAGGAGGTAATGCTACGGGATCGTGGTGCCGATTTGAGTGAGACGTGAGTGGTCTCAGAGTACTAGGATGTCTTTCAGGACATACCAGGTTTACCTCCAGTAAGAGAGGTTGAGTTTTTGCATTAAGTTACAGTTAGGTACGTCACTAATATCCCGAGCACCCTATCGTATGATACCTGCTAAGATGAGGGAGCTACAGACTTAGTTAGATGAGTTATTATCTTAGGGTTTTATTCACCGGGGTTATTCTCTATGGGGAGCGCTGGTCCTTTTCGTGAAGAAGAAGGACGATAGTATGTGCCTATGTATAAATTTTTGCAAGTTAAATAAAGTCACTATCCAAAACAAGTACTCACTACTGAGAATTGATGACTTATTCGATCAGCTATATGGATCGTAGCATTTCTGTAAGATTGATCTTCGTTCTGGCTATCATCAGTTGCAGGTTTGGGAGATGGATATTCCCTAGACCATCTTTCTGACTTGGTATGGGTCTTTAGCATTTTTAGTCATGCCATTTGGGTTGACCAAGGCACCCGCGGTATTCATGGATTTGATGAATCGGGTTTTCCGTCCTTATTTGGACAAGTTCGTGATCGTATTCATTGACGACATCCTTATCCATTCGAGATCGGAGGTAGAGCACGAGCAGCATCTTCATTTAGCATTGTAGACCTTACGGGAGCATTAGTTATATACCAAGTTTAAAAAATGCGAGTTTTAGCTTTCTAAAGTCATATTTTGGGCCGCGTTATCAGCCAAGAGGGTATTATAGTAGACCAAACTAAGGTAGAGGCCGTACTAGATTGGGAGCCGCTGAAGAAGGTTACAGAGATTCGTGATTTTTTGGGATTAGTAGGCTATTATAGGAAGTTCATTTAGGACTTCTCGAAGATTGCGACGCCGCTTACACGCCTTATGAAGAAGGGTGTACAGTTTGTTTGGAGCATAGAGTGGTAGAAAGCCTTTGAGACTTTGAATACTAAGTTGACTATAACGCCAGTATTGGTTATTCCGAGCAGTGATAAGACCTTTATCGTCTACACAAATACACCATTATCAGGTCTAGGGGTATTTTGATATAGACCCAGAGAGTAGTAGAATATATTTCGTGATAGTTAAGGATGCATGAGTTGGACTATCCCACACACGACTTGGAGCTAGCAGTAGTGGTCTTCACACTGAAGACATGGAGACATTACTCATATGGAATGTAATTTGAGATTTTTTTTATCACCAGAGCTTGAAATATATTTTTCTCAGAAGGAACTAAATCAAAGACAACAACGATGGGTTGAGTTTATTAAGGGTTATGAATTTGTGATTTAGTATCATCCGAGGAAGATGAATATTATAGTAGACGCGTTGAACAAAAAGCACCATCACATGATTGCAGCTTTTAGGTGCTTGTTGTATTGGGATCTTCACAACCTTAGACTATTCAACTTTAGGCCAGAGATTGGTGGAAACGGTATACTTTTGGGGGCTGTGTCTGTACAACCATCTTAGAGTGATAGAGCAGTTAGAGCTCAGCTAGAGGACTCTTAGATTCAAACCCAAAAGGAGGAGATTTTCAAAGAACAAAAATCTAATTAAACCGTTGGAGTAGATGGAGGCGTTCGAATGAAGGGTCGATTAGTTAAGCCAACCAGTGTAGAGCTAAAGAAGGAGTTGCTTGATGAGGCGCATCGTTCTAGGCACACGGTGCATCCAGGCACAACAAAAATGCATAAGGACATGAAGAGACACTTTTGATGGAGCGACATACATAAAGAGATCGCAAAGTATGTGGCTAAGTGCTTTACCTGCCAACAAGTGAAGGCAGAACATCAGAGACCAGTAGGGACCCTACAACCTTCACCCGTTCCGAAGTAGAAGTGAGCAAATATTTATATAGACTTTATTGTAGGATTACCAAGATCGAAGAAGGGGGATAATTCAATTTGGGTAATAGTGGATTGATTGACGAAGTCAGCACATTTCAACCAGTAAAGATGACTTACATGATGGAGACTTATGCGAGGATATTCATCCACGAGCAAGTGAGATTGCATAGAGTTCTAGAGACGATTGTATCAGACCGATGCTCAGTTTTTACTTTGCACTTTTGGAGGAGCTTCCAGAATTCTTACGGTAGCCAGTTGTCGTATTCTTATGGTTTTCACCAGCTGACAGATGGACAAATAGAGAGAGTCAACCAAGGATTGGAGGATATGTTGTGGGCTTGTGTTATAGATTTCTAGGGCAGTTGGGAGGATCACATCTCATTGATTGAATTCGCTTATAACAATGCTTACCAAGTAACAATTGGTATGGTACCGTATGAGGCGTTGTACGGGAGGCCTTGTTGATTGCCTAGTTGCTGGGCTGAACCAGAGGGCAACCTATTGCTTGGACCGAAATTAGTGAGATAGACCGTAGAGAAGGTGACACTAATTCGGGAGCACATTCTGACAGTGCAGAGTCATCAGAAGAGTTATGCAGATAAAGACGACGGCCATTAGAGTTCTAAATTGGGGACTATGTCATGTTAAAAGTGTCATCGATGAAGGGAATTCAGTGTTTTGGTAGACTAGGAAGGATTGCCCCAAAGTATATTGGTCCATTCAGGATAATAGAGCATGTTGGAGCCGTTTCATATCGGCCAACATCGATGTCGAGTATACACGATGTCTTTCATGTTTCGATGCTTATTAAGCATCTATGTGATGAGGAACAGCAGCGAAAAGGACAAGAGACTTAGAAACAAAGTGATATCTTTAGTTAAAGTTTAATAGAATCGGAAAGGAGCTGAGGAAGTTTCATAAGGTGCAATGAGGATATGCATTGTGACGACGTGCACCTATTTACTTGCACCTATTTGAGCAAGTAAATTGTTTGGATATGATTTTTCTATGTTTATGATTATCGATATGCTCATATCTATACTCAACGCTAGAATGATGGTATTAGCACTTAGCTCCTAATTATTCGGAACATATGGTATATATATGGGGGGTTTCTTGTTTGGATTTTTTGCCCGACGTATTGTTCCGCTTAGTTAGGGGTTAAGTGGAAATATTTACATTCTAGATAGTTAAGTATAGATATCGATGAGGATCCTTAGGAGCGCGAAGATGTTATGCATCACGATTACCCGCACCTATTTGAACAAGTAAGTTGATTGATTTTAATTAGTGTTCATGATTACCCATATGGTTATATTTATATTTAACGCTGGAATGGGGGTGTTAACACTTAACTTCTAATCATTCGAAACACATGGTATATATATGAGGGGTTTTTTATTGGGATTTTTTGCCCGACGTACTAGTTTCGTTTACTTAGGGGTTAAGTATAGATATTTTAATGTTTTATATCTAAAGATTTATGGTAATGTATTATTAATCAATAAGATACGTTTGTGGAATTTTGGGGACGAAATTCTTTTAAGGAGGAAAGAATGTAAAACCCTAAAATTTTGAATATTTTGAAATAAATAATAATAAATGTGTTACTTTATGAAAAAAAATGATATTTATTAATATCTGGGTATGTTAGGAATTGATTTGAGATCAATTCAATGTATATATGTGAATATAGAAGTGATATCATGCACACGTGCACGAGCCTAAATCTGGAAAAAACGACTAGTTAAAATTATATACATTTTACACACCAAATCAGTTGGAATATAAAAAACATAAAAGATAAAAGTTGTAAGTCTGTTCAAGAGATTTCCAACAAATCTTACATCACCTTATTCCGAGGTCGGACATGAAATTTATGGCTAAACTATCGAAGATTATTTTCCTAGTCAGACTAGGTTTTCAGGTTTGGGTCAAACATGTTTGTTTTGGGTTTGCCTCTATAAATACTTATATTTTTTATAACAATTCCTTTCTTTTATCATATGTATGAATCCTAGCAGTCACCCTCTCCCCTCAAAAACCCTAGATCTTTTTTTATGAGTTTTAAGAGCTTTGTGAAGCACAATACCGACATGAGGGTGAGATCTTTGACGTTTGATAAGGGAGAACGGGTTGTTAGTGCTCGTGGATTGCTTGTTGTTTATTTCAGAGACTTAGAATGATATTTGAGACAAGATTATCTTCATTCAAACCCATCACCATAGCTAAATAACTAGTTTAGATGTTTAATATGTGTTTTCATGTTTAAATCTTAACTTGTGATGTTAAAAATTAGATTTCTTTTTGATGTTAAAAATTAGATTTCTTTTTGATGTTAAAACTTAAACCAATGCTAGTTTAGTAACATTTTCTTGCTATTTATGATAGTATCATGACCATGATCATTAGGATTATTCATAATTTCATTTATATATGAGAAATTTAAGAGATGTACTAAATATATATTTTTCTGCAAAAAACTGCAGCACTTGTATAATATTTAACTGAGCTTTTGAGATAGTAAAAAAACTTCAAATTTAACCAAACTAGTTTCAAATGAAAAATATATGTATCTAGTTTCTAAAACAGAAAACATTTCTTAAAAATAGTTTGTATAGAGAAAGATATGTTCTTTTTACTAACAACATATCCTGCAAAAAAACTGATGCACATATATAATGTTTAACTGGATATTTGGGATAATAAATGAACTCCAAACTGAATCAAACTTATGACAATTGAAAGATGTGTGAATTTAGTTTTTAAAACAGAAAACCATTTCTAAAAATAGTTTTCCTGGAGAAAAATATGCTCATTTTACTAACAGAAGTCTGGTCTGTTTTCCTGCTCGTTTTGTGGAGCTGTGTTGCGCCGTTTTGAGATACGTTTGCGGAGTTTTGAGCTACTTGTTATTACACGTATAGTCATGGATATGTTGTGTTATGCATTTGAGAATCTTAAGAGGATTATAATAAGTTTTGATTTGATCATATTTGAATTAGATATTATTCATAGACACGTTAGATATCGTTAATGAGCACAACTTAGTACTATATATGATAGTACGTCAATATACCAAATATACACAATTTATGTATAAGATGGATACTGTTGATGAGCCCAGTTCATTGTTACATGAGGTAGTGCATTGGTATTCCATATGTACAGGCTATTGACTCGGGTTTGGATGCTTTTTATAGCAGTCCGTCCGCACGAGTGTGCGATAAGGCGTGTGAGCCGTATAGTTATGAGGCTTGTGAGGCCATCTATTTAGATACCTATATGGTAGGCCATCCCGCACTTAGGCTATGTGCTAAGATCGTGATGAGACTAATTAGCCATGTACACTATTCAAGATACTTACAGGATAGTCCGTTGCTTTGAGATTATTGATTAAAAGCCTGAGTCTTTGGCGGATGCCAGATATGTTTATGACTCATTACTAAGATATATGATCGAGGTACTTTGCCCTTGAAAGTACGCATGACTATATGCTGATATTTATCTTACCCTCCCAATGGCAATGGAAGATAATATAAATACGATATTACGAATGTTTTTACTTCATGTATTGCTTTATTTTATTCTTAGGTTGGGATCAATGATTAGTGATTCATAATTTGAGACATATGTTATATACATGAGGGTTTCATTGTTTGGATTATTTCGCTCGATGTACTAGTCTTGTCTTGTGGATTTCTAATTATTAATCTCATTTAGATTGTTTATCTCTAGTTTGGTATTAATGTTTAGGCATCTACAATTTGAGACATATGGTATATACATGAGGGTTTCCTTGTTTAGATTATTTCGCTCGACGTACTACGTCTCGTGTTGTATGTTTCTAAATATAAATTCCACTTTGATATGGGGGCAAATGATCTAGGTAGACTATGCTTAATAGATAGAGCCTTCGCTCCACCTAGTAGCCCTTCGGGCGGATGGACGTAATCTTGTTGTAGCGCTCTAACGCTCTTATTGTTGTTCTTTTTCTTTTAAATTACTTTTCAGGTAGTTCAGAGTTTCGGAGAGCCATAGGGTGACGGAGTTCTGGTAAAATCGTCGTCATGTATTTTTACTTGTAGAGACTCCACTGTAGTTTAGAGTTTTATCCAGATATTAGAGTTTCATTTTCATAATGTAAAGGCAATGTTCCTCAGTATGATTTTTAGTTGATTCATGTTGAGACATTTTCATTATTCAGATATCAGATGTATTATAGTTGAGATATGATTCTTTTTATTTATGAGATATCTCTTCTATATTATGCCTATTATATTTATTCTCTTTATTTTGCCTATATTGTACCTGCACTTTTATTTGGTTCTGTTAGCCCTTATGTTTTGATGATGTTTTACAACCACCATTATCGATACTAATGACTTATTGAGTACAAATGTAGTGAATTCATATATCAAGCTTGTTAGTGCCACAAATGGAGGATTGGATAGAATATGCGCTACAACGATAATATCCAAAGGAGGAGGAGGCATAGTGATGAAGCAATGTTATTTCAAGAACAACAAATTCATATAGAAGCTTCATCCAACTCAAGCTATATCAAGACTCAAGAATTGTATTCTATGTGAGGATATTAGCTAGTTTTTATTTCCTCTCTAATGCTAGAATGTAGGCAAAGAGTTATAAATTTCACTTGAAGCTATTGGGATATCACACACACGTTTTCATACTTATGTTTTTAAGCGTTTTTTCATAAAATACTATTTCTTACAAGTATGAGGACCTATTTGCAAAATTCCTTTTCTAAACAATTTATTTTTAGTATTAAAAACATTTTACAAAGTTTCACAATTTTCAAAAGTCAAATGAATATTTTACAAATTGTTAAAGTAAGTCAAAAACAGTTTTTTGGAATGTATCAGAATGCGGTCGACCGCACCGGTCGACCGCACCTGTGTTCATTCATCAGTGGGTAGTAGAGAGTTTGTCGGTCGACCGGTGCGGTCGACCGAGAGCTCGAAATTTCCATCGGTCGACCGCACCGGTCGACCGAAGAAGTCTCTGCTTGTTTTCTTAGATTCGAATCTGGATATTGGTTGAACGCAAATTTTGTCGGTCGACCGCTATGTATTTTCAAACGGTAATAATCAGTACTTTTCAGTGCTGCTCAGTACAGATTTGAGCGACGATTGTTTCCAGATTTTGGGGGATTAAGGGTATGGGTTTAAATAGCTAGTTTCTTCTATTTAAACTCAACCTCTTCTTCTTCCTCAGTGTCCTAGCTTTTGCAAAAACCAGAGACGTTGTTTTTTACTAAGCAAAATTTTCAAACCTGTTCTTTCTGAGTTTTTATGTGTTCACTTCCCAGCTTCAGTGTGCTCCTTCTCTTTGCCATAGGGACGTTGTAAAGAGAGAGTCTTACACCATTTCTACTATTTGAGAGTGTGATCTTGTGTAGATCAATTTTGTGGGAGTGTGATCTAGTGAGATCAACTGTGTAGTGTGAGATCGTGAGGGGATCGCTGTGTAGACGAAGTTCCGGCTTCCAAACCGGGTTGTGTAGTGGATTTCCTCGAGAGTAGGGAGCGGGGACGTAGGTCAGCGGACCGAACCTCGTTAACATATCGCGCGTCACAGGATAACGATTCCTTACCCTATCTCCTCTATTTTGATTGCATTTGATTACTGTGGTTTGTTTGTCTTAATTTTATTGCATAATTATAGCCTTTAGACCCTAATCACCCCCCCTAGGGTCCAACAATTGGTATCATAGCTTGGTCTCTATATTAGTTTTTGGTTTAATCACCTTAGAGAAAAGATCTTATGGAGGCTTCAATGAATGTGCATATATTAGAGGGACAATCCACAACTAGACTACCTCTTTTTACCGGTAGCAATTTTGCTTATTGGAAGGCTAGGATGAGGATTTATCTTCGTTGCATTGATCTTGACATCTTAGAGCTCATAGAGAAGAAGTATGTAGAGAAGTCCAAAGTCGGGAACATGACCGATGGAGAAAGGCACTAAGCCAATCTCAATGTTAAGGCTATGAATGCCTTAATCTGTGGTCTTTCCCCCAACGAATATAATAGGGTTTCCACGTGTGCAACCGCATACGAAATTTTGGTGAAATTGTGTATTACACACGAAGGAACCCCCCAAGTTAAGGAATCCAAGATTAGTAGATTTATGCATAAATATGAGTTATTTCAAATGCTTCCAAATGAATCAATTGAGGCTATGTTTTCTCGCTTCACTAACATTATCAATGAATTGCATGGTCTTGACAAGAAATTGACTATTCAAGAGATGAACTACAAGATTCTCCGTTCATTGACTCCGATGTGGGAACCCAAGGCGACGGCGATAGAAGAAGCTCATAACCTTACCACTTTACCTCTCGATGGCCTCATCGGGAAGCTCAAGGTCTATGAGAAGAAGCTCAAGGGGAAGGAGAAGGAGGAAGTGCCCTCACGAGAAGTTGAGGAGCCATCACCAAAATTGAAGACCATAGCTCTCAAAGGAGCTAGTGATTACTCCTCTCCGTCATCGGATAGTGAAGTGGATTTTTCTAGAGAAGTGGCTCATCTCTCTAGAAGAATCTCTAGACTCATAAAAATAAACAAGAAATTTAACCCCCGATCTAACAACAAATTTTCTTCACGTGTAGGAAAATGTTTCGAATGCAATGAACCGGGCCATATCGCTAAGGATTGCCCAATGCTCAAGGAGAAATACATGAAGTATAAGAAGAAGAAGGCTATGTATCCCGGATGGGAGGAATCTGAACCAAGTGATTCGGATAGTAATGAAGAAGGAGCCAAACTTGCTCTTCATAATCCTAACATTTGTTTCATGGCCAATGAACATGAGGTAATATCCGAGACCAAAAGTGAATCTTTCTACATGCAATGTGACATAGCTACGGCTCTAGAAGAATTGAACTTTGAATTTAAGAGAATGTCAAAAGAATACTCCTCTTTTAAAAAATTGCATGCTTCTTGTGATATTAAACTAGAACAATTAACAACCTCTCTTGCACTAAAAGATGAATTGCTAGGAGATCTCGATTTCGAGAATAAGCAATTAAGATCAAAGATTGAAAGACTAGAAATTGAGAGTGGTAGGACTAGACCCACTCATGCTTATGATAATTATAATTATCATGGTAGAAATAGATTTCGTAGATCTCATGCTCATACACACAAGAGAAATTTTGTGTGCACATATTGTATGAAACATGGACACATTTCTACTCATTGTAGGATTAAAGACAACCATGATTTTTATGGAATGATATGGGTACCAAAAGGTACCAAGACTACTAACCACTAAGGACCCAAGACTTGGGTACCTAAAGCTACTACATCTTCATCTTCATCTCTTGTAGGAAACATCACGGCAACGACGTAAGGAGATGTGGTACTTTGACAGTGGTTGCTCACATCATATGACGGGCAACAAAGAGTTATTTGCAACCCTATCAAGGATTGAAGGAGGTAGCATCTCCTTCGGTGATGGTGAGAAAGGTAAAATCATTGGTGTTGGTTCTATTGGTAAGAAACCCTCACCCGTTATAGAAGATGTTTATTTGGTAAATGGTTTGAATCATAATCTTCTTAGCATTAGTCAATTGAGTGATAAAGGTTTTGATATTTCCTTTAAACCGGATAAATACATCATTAGTATGAATGGAAAAATCATTTTTATTGCTAATCACAAATCTAATGTATATATTTTTGAGATGAATGAACTAGTGAATCAAGATGTGAAGTGCCTTGCGGCAATTGATGAAAACCCTTGGATTTGGCATAAGAGACTTGGACATGCGAATATGGAATTGATATCAAAATTGTCTAAGAGAAATCTTGTAAAAGGGTTACCTAGCTTGCACTTCATCAAAGATACCATATGTGAGAATTGTGCCAAAGGTAAACAAACAAAATCTTCCTTCAAATCCATTAATGAGGTATCGACTTCTAAACCTTTGCAATTGCTTCATCTTGATTTGTTTGGTCCTATGCGTGTTATTTCTCTTGGAGGCAAACACTATGTTTTTATGATTATTGATGATTTCTCTTGTTTTACATGGACAATATTTCTTGCAAATAAAAATGATTGCTTTGAAGAATTTTCTAATCATGTCAAATGAATTGAAAATGAAAAAGATTTGAAAGTTGTGAAAATTAGAAGTGATCACGGAGGTGAATTTCAAAATGATTTTTTCTATGAATTTTGTGCTCATCATGGTATAACTCATATGTTTTCCCCTCCTAGAACACCACAACAAAATGGTGTCGTTGACCGAAAAAATTGCACCATACAAGAGATGGCACGTACTATGCTAAATTCTTTTGATTTGCCAAAATATTTTTAGGCGGAAGCCGTCAATACAGCTTGCCATGTTTTAAATCGTGTTTTGATTAGACCAAAGCTCAAGAAAACTCCTTATGAACTTTTTTTATAGAAAATCTCCTTTTATTGGTTATTTTCGTATCTTTGGTTGCAAATGTTTTATTTTAAATACAAAAGATCACCATGATAAATTTGATTCCAAAATTGATGTTGGTATTTTCTTAGGTTATGCACCTTGAAGTAAGGCTTATAGGGTCTTCAATAAATGAAGTCTTGTTGTTGAAGAATCTATAAACGTTACTTTTGATGAGACTAATGTTAGTTCTCAAGTTGTTTTACCTAGGAAAGATGATGATGATGATGTTGAGGGAGGATTGGACTATTTACAAATCAATGATACTCTCTATAGAAGCTCAAAAGGATGTGGATAGCTCCAATGCTCATGAATAAGTTGATCTTCCTAAAGCTTGGAAATTCGCATCAAACCATCTAATGGAACAAATTATTGGGAGCCCTTCACAATGAGTTGTTACTCGCTTAAAAGCTTTGAGTGAGTGTAGTAATATTGCTTTCTTATCTCAACTAGAGCCTAAAAAGATTAAGATGCTTTAAATGATGAATTTTGGATTTTGGCTATGCATGAAGAACTAAATAATTTTCAAAGAAATGATGTTTGGAAATTAGTTCCTAGACCTAACAATGCTAGTGTTATTGGTACTAAATGGGTTTTTAGAAACAAACTTGATGAACATGGCATTGTCACTAGAAATAAAGCTCGTTTGATTGCCCAAGGATACAATCAAGAGGAGGGCATAGACTATGATGAAATATTTGCACCGGTTGTAAGGTTGGAATCTATTAGGATGTTTTTAGCATTTGCTAGCTTTAAAAATTTCAAATTATTTCAAATGGATGTTAAAAGTGCCTTTTTAAATGGTTTTATAGAAGAGGAAGTATATGTTGAGCAACCCCCCGGTTTCATAGATCATGTTTTTCTTAATCATGTTTACCGGGTTTAAAAAGCTTTATATGGGTTGAAACAAGATCCTAGAGCTTGGTATGCTCGCCTCTCTAGTTTTCTTGTTGAAAATGGTTTTTCAAAAGGAACTATTGATAACACTCTTTTTGTGAGAAAAAGGAAAAATGATTTCATTTTAGTTCAAAAATATGTTGATGATATCATTTTCGGTGCTACTAATGAATATTTGTGCAAGGAATTTTCTAAGGTTATGCAAGATCATTTTGAGATGAGTATGATGGGAGAGCTTACATTCTTTCTCGGGCTCCAAGTCAAGCAAACTAAGGATGAGATATTCATTTCTCAAAGCAAGTGTGCTAAGGAATTGGTGAAGAAATTCAATTTGGAGAACTCTAAGCATGCGCCTACTCCCATGAGTACTAGTGTTAAGCTTGATACGGATGAGAGTGGTGAAGATGTGGACCAAAAACTATACCGAAGTATGATAGGTAGTCTTCTTTATCTCACCGCTAGTAGACCCAATATCATGTTTAGTGTGTGTTCATGTGCACGTTTTCAAGCATCTCATTTAATTATGGTTAAAAGGATCATTAAGTATGTTAATGGAACTTTTAATCTTGGTTTATTTTATCCAAAAAGCACCTCTTTTGATTAATATGGTTTTTGTGATGCCGACTTTGCCGGATGTAAGGTAGATCGCAAGAGCACGAGTGGAACATGCCAATTCTTAGGAAATTCGCTTGTTTCTTGGGCTTCCAAGAAACAAAATTGTGTTGCATTGTCCACTACAGAAGCGGAATACATTGCCGCCGACTTATGTTATGCTCAAGTTTTATGGATGAAACAAAACTTAGTTGACTATGATTTGAATTTTCAAAATATAAAAATCTTTTGTGATAACACTAGTGCTATAAATATTTCCAAAAATTCGGTTTTGCATTCTAGAACAAAGCATATTGACGTGCGTCATCATTTCTTACGCGATCATGTAGAGAGACAAGATGTATCCCTAGTATTTGTTGACACAAAATCTCAATTAGCGGATATATTTACTAAGCCTCTTAGAGAGGATGATTTTTGTCGCATAAGAAATGGCTTGGGCTTATGCACTATGTGAAAGTTCTACATTGCTTGCTTGTTTAGTTGCATTTTGCATTTTCTCTTTATCCCATTTTTGATGGTGACAAAGGGGGAGAGAAATCTCCTCATTTGTTCTCCTCATTTGTTGCATATACTTAGGGGGAGCTCATAGATAGGGGGAGAACCTATATATAAGCTATATTTGTTTTTGCTCTTATATAATGGTTGGTTGTCATCATCAAAAAAGAGGAGATTGTTAGTCCTTATATTTTAATGATGTTTTACAACCACCATTATCAGTACTAATGACTTATTGAGTACAAATGTAGTGAATTCATATATCAAGCTTGTTAGTGCCACAAATGGAGGATTGGATGGAATATGCGCTACAACGATGATATCCAAAGGAGGAGGAGGCATAGTGATGAAGTAATGTTATTTCAAGAACAACAAATTTATATAGAAGCTTCATCCAACTCAAGCTATATCAAAACTCAAGAATTGTATTCTATGTGAGGATATTAGCTAGTTTTTATTTCCACTCTAATGCTAGAATGTAGGCAAAGAGTTATCGATTTCACTTGAAGCTATTGGGATATCACACACACGTTTTCATACATATGTTTTTAAGCGTTTTTTCATAAAATACTATTTCTTACAAGTATGAGGACCTATTTGCATAATTCCTTTTCTAGACAATTTGTTTTTAGTATTAAAAATATTTTACAAAGTTTCACAATTTTCAGAAGTCAAATGAATATTTTACAAATTGTTAAAGTATTTCAAAAACAGTTTTTTGGAATGTATCAGAATGCAGTCGACCGCACCGGTCGACCGCACCTGTGTTCATTCGTCAGTGGGCAGCAGAGGGTTTGTCGGTCGACCGGTGCGGTCGATCGAGAGCTCGAAATTTCCATCGGTCGACCGCACCGGTCGACCGAAGAAGTCTCTGCTTGCTTTCTCAGATTCGGATCTGGATCGCGGTCGACCGCAAATTTCGTCGGTCGACCGCTATGTGTTTTCAAAAGGTAATAACCAGTACTTTTCAGCGCCGCTCAGTACAGATTTGAGCGACGATTGTTTCCAGATTTTGGGGGATTAAGGGTATGGGTTTAAAAAGCTGGTTTCTTCTATTTAAACTCAACCTCTTCTTCTTCCTCAGTGTCCCAGCTTTTGCAAAAACCAGAGACGTTGTTTTTTACTGAACAAAATTTTCAAACATGTTCTTTCTGAGTTTTTGTGTGTTCACTTCCCAGCTTCAGTGTGCTCCTTCTCTTTGCCATAGGAAAGTTGTAAAGAGAGAGTCTTACACCATTTCTACTATTTGAGAGTGTGATCTTGTGTAGATCAATTGTGTGGGAGTGTGATCTAGTGAGATCAACTGTGTAGTGTGAGATCATGAGGGGATCGCTGTGTAGACGAAGTTCCGGCTTCCAAACCGGGTTGTGAGTGGATTTCTCCTCGAGAGTGGGGAGCGGGGACGTAGGTCAGCGGACCGAACCTCGTTAACATATCGCGCGTCACAGGATAACGATTCTTACCCTATCTCCTCTATTTTGATTGTATTAGATTACTGTGGTTTGTTTGTCTTAATTTTATTGTATAATTATAGCCTTTTGACCCTAATCACTCCCCCATATAGGGTCAAACAGGTTCCACTAGAGGATATTTGCTGTGATTGGTGAAACATGTTTATGCACAGTGTGGGTACATGGTAGGTTTGACATCTCTAGTTTTGCTTGGACTACAGCCTTGTGTGAACCCAGGGGCGTCACAGAAGTCTTGACACCGCACCACACCGACATCCAACGAGCACTGGTGTGATGAGCTTCTTACAGTAGCATTGAGGCATGCATTTGCGCATTTGGTACTCTCTGAGATCCATTGTGGGTCCATGCATACAACCCCCAGTGTCAGAAGGACCAAGTAGTGGATTTGGCGAACTTGCCTATGTAGGCAAAGTTGTCTAGGTGGACGAACCTGCTTGATCTGGCGAAGTTCGTCTATTCGGGCGAACTTATTTGTTAGGCAAAGCTCAGTTGCTTTAGCAAACTTCGTTGTTAGGAGAAGTTGATTTGTTTGGGTGAACTTTGTTGTCTGGCGAAGTTCGTCTGTTTAGAGAACTCGAGTTTGTTGGCGAGGTCTAGCCTGCCGTTCATTCAGGAAAAGTTCGCCTGTATGGAGAGGTTCGCCTATTTGAGCTTGCTGGCGAGGTTCTTCCTTTTGCTCATTCAGGCGAGGTTTGCTTGTGTGGTGAACTATTACTTTACCTTTCTGGCGAAGATCTGCTTGCGGGCGAGGTTAGGCCGTTAGGTGAGCCTGGAGAGGTTCGCCCGTAGATTTAAGTCTATTCGAGCGGATAAGCCTACCTAACTTGTGAAGTTCGTCTGGCTTATGAAGCTTACCTGAATGGTGATCTTCTCTAGTAATATGGGGCTCGCCAGATATGCTGAATTCAATAGATTTGAGACCTTTGCTAGTAAAATGAAGCCCGCCTGAATTGCTCAGTTCGCCTGAACTGCTGAGTTCGCCAAATTTGGGAACTCTGCGTTCATTATTGGCTCTCTTCTTCCTCTTCAGGCTTGAATAGTAATTTAGGCCATCGTAAGAGATGAGCGCACGTGTCTTGTGGTGAGCAAGAGCTTTTCATCGCCGCTGCTTGGCTCTTCTTGAAAGAGGAGCATTCATATCGACGTCGAATGTATGATCCGCGCTGATACGAATTGTGGTCTCCTCAAGAACAAGAGCTTGCGTGGATTGCTTAACAACCCATCGAGCAACCCCCTGGCTTGCATTCTTGGCCTTTTGATCAGTCTCAAACGACTTGGGAGAGATGGAACCCCCAGTACCTGCTCGGGTAGAGCTCTCAGGCGCGATAGCCTAAGTCGGTTGGGGCTGGGCTACACGCATTACTTTGTGGCATTTGTGTGATGCCTTACTGCTAGAAGAAGCCGAAGACAAGTACTCTTCGTACTTTGCTTGATCGAACTCAATGATGAGGGACTCAATGGTAGTCCCTGCAACAACCTTGTCGAACTGCTCCACCACCATCTCATCTGAAAGTATGGTTTCTCCCATTGTGGTTGCCATCTTCTGTTTGTCGTAAAATGAGATCACAATATTTGTATTAGTTGAATTGTTTATTACAAATCGAAATCACTTTTGCATAACTTTTACATAGAAGCAAAAAGAATTGATTCGATCTCTCCTTGTTTAAGGTGGGTTCTTTGGGGTGATAGGATGCTTCACTCGATGCTCGTGTCGAGTTTGCTTCTCTTTGATGATTCGAACGAGGTTGCAGACAAACTTTAGCGCATGGTAAAAGTTTGGTTGGATAAGTTCGAAGGCTGAACAAGTGCATGATTGCTTGTAGGCCGAGATCTTAAAGTTCGGTCCTCTTCTCCTAAGGATTCAAACGAGACTACAAATAAGCTTCCTCACGTGGTAGAAGCTCTATTGGAGTTTTGAAAACCCGAGCTAGGACGCTTGGAGGTTAGAAGTCGAGTGCACTAAGGTGATTAATCTTCTCTCTAATGCCTGCGTCAATACCCCCCTCTCTCATGTAGCCGGATATGGCTATTTATAGCTGAGAAAGATCGTAACTAACCCCTTAGAACGTGGGAAGTGAGCGTAACCACTCCCACAATTCAAGTAGGTGGTTTTTAACAGTTCAGGAGAGCTAGGCGATCTTGCAGGCGAGCTAGGCGAATAGGCGAGGTTGATAGGCAAACCCCTTAAGTGTTTAGGTGAGCTTAAACCTTGTTGGCAAGCTTGGATCATGCGGGCGAACCTCCAGCAGGTGAGCTTTGCTCATGCGGGTGAGTTTGGAACATGCAGTCGAGCTTCAATCAATTCAGGTGAGCTTGAAGCGTTCAGGCAAGTTTGGCTCATGTAGGCAATGTTGGAGTATGCGGGCGAACCTCGTAAGTGAAGCTATCAGGCGAGCTTCCATCAATTCAGGTAAGCTTCAAGCATGCAAGCGAGCTTAGCTCATGCAGGTGAGCTTTGTAGGCGAAGCTATCAGACGAGCTTCAATCAATTCAGGCGAGCTTCAAGCATTCAGGCGACCTTAACTCACTTGCGAGCTGGCAAACTAAGCATTCATGCGAGGTTAGTTCTTTCTAGGCGAAGTCCAATGCTTAGGTGAACTTCGCTTCGCCTGTGAAGTTAAGGTGAGCTTTACTTGGCCTATTTAATGTAGGCAAATAAGCAGAACGAGCTTTGTTCCTACGAGCTTGGATGCTTAGGCAAAGTTCTACCTGCGAACTCCTAAAATTTGAGATAAAGACAGTTTTATTTGCCTACAGTTAACAATACACCCCTGATGACCAAATCAACTTATCAACTCTCTTCAATAGAGTTATAGGTCCTCAAAAACCTTGTTCAATTTACAAGTTCAAAATATCATTAAGTTAACTTTACACATCTGATGATAAAATCAACTTATCAATCCTCTTTAATAGGATGATAAGTCCACAAATTTTTGTTATATTAACACCAGACCTCTAACAATTAAACCCCCACGAACTTGTTCTTTTCAACAGAATGACAAGTGTTCATTGTCAAAGCGCGATGGTCATTTCCGTGTGTTCCAAATTCAAAACGTGAGGGTCATCCACGCATTCCAATTTCCAAATGTGAGGGTCATCCCCATGTTCTAAATTTCAAATGTGAGGGTCACCCCCGCATTATAATATCAAAACACGGAGGTCACCTCTGCATTTCGAAAGCAATACGTGAAGCTCACATCCGCAGTTCACAAGACAAATGCGAGGCTCACTTCCGCATTTCACAAGACAAACACGAGACCCACCTTCGCATTTCAGAAGCAGAAGTATGGTGCTCACCCTTGCACGGGTCTTGAGTAGGAAATCCCTTTAACCAAGTTCATGATATATTCAAAACAGATGTAGTAAACAAGTCTTCCATGATGAGGAATCAACAACTCCAAGATCAAAATCGAGATCCAAAGTATTTCAAAATTTTGTTCCAGTCAACTGCGAAATTTTGAAAACTTTGGAGGGAGTTCTATAGGCTGTCTAAAAATTACTATAGATAGCTGATACCTACAAAGCACTGATGATGAGATTTATAATTTGACAACTTTCACATCGACTGATGAAAATTACAATCTGACGACTTTCATGACAATAGATAATGAAAGTTACAATCTGATAACTTTCACAGCAGAAAACGAAGTTATAATCTGACGACTTTCACATCAATAGACGAAAGTTATAATCTGATGAGTTCTACATCAACAAACAAAAGTTATAATCTGACGACTTACACAGCAACAGACGTAGGTTGTGATCTGACGACCTTCATAATAGTATATAAGAGTTACAAATTGACGACTCTCATATTTTAAAGAGTCGAATACAAGGATTACAAGATAACGATCCTTACAACACTCGAAAAAAGAGATTACAAATTGACGATCTCTTCAAACCAAAATGTGAGGGTTATCCCCGCGTTTCAAGTTCAAATTGGGAGCTCACCTCCGCATCTCGGAGCTCACTACCGCGTACTAAGTTCAAAACGCGGAGCTCACTACCGCATTCTAAGCTTCAAACACAAAGCTCAGCTCCATGTTTCATTAGTTAGATGCGAAGGTCATTTCCAGAACGCAAACCTCGTGTTTGACCCATTCAAACACGTTTTAAATGGTTCTAAAACCGTTTTGCACGTATTAAGGGTATTAAACCCTCATTAAGGAGTGATTTAAGGGGTCGGTTGTTGGCCTTTTTGTTTTGATGATGTTTTAAAAAATAATTTACAACTAATATTGTTTGTCTAGTATTTGTGTTTTTTTGTTTATTCTAGACAAATAATGAGATGGAGGATGGATGGACTAGAGCTTTCATGATCATATCCATTGGAGGATGGAAGGAAATATCGATGTTAAGCTATGTATTCAAGTCAAGGTTCAAGTTTAAACTTCATCTGCAAAGTTTTCCAAGACGAGCTTCATTGAAGATCATCAAGCTTGGGTATAGTGTTTGTGAGTACAGGTTTATACTTTGTGTGTTCAATACTTTAAGCTTGATATTATACACACACACACACACACAATTTAATGGTTTATGTGTTTTTGATTTATCCACAAATTTTGCAAATAAATATTTAGATACATACATGTTTGTTTTTGTGGATAAGTTGTTTTTAATATAGCTATATAGATATGAAACAAATATACATGTTCATATGCATATACATATTCATATGCATACTCATATGTTTCATATTCTATTGTATTTTAAAAAATATCATGTTTATGGAGTGAAGACTTGTTTGCACTATTTTCATATCTTGTATAAGTCTCGAAATCCTTTCAAAATATTTCAAGAGTTTGTTTAAGTCGTTTTGTCAAAATCATGTGATTTCAAGATTTCGTATTTTAAGTAATTTTGCAAAATGATGAGATTTCACAAATGGGAAGTGCTTTTTAAAAACTAATTTTTGTAACATGTTCATTTTCATGTTTATAAGTATTTCCCAAAGTTTTACATTTTTTGGAATTTGTTTACTATTTTTAAATCAAGTTTAAAAATCAGATTTTTAGTTTTAAGCCTGAGTATCAAAAATATCAATTCACGGTCGACCGCATGTGTCGCTGCGGTCGACCGTAAAAAGTCTAGAGACTCAGCCTATTTTCTTAGCTACTCGCGATCGACCGGATTGGCCTATGCAATCGACCGCCAAAGTAGTCGTTGCACAGTAACGTCTAGTTTCCAGTTTTGTTTTCTTATGGGGTTTTAGTCATTTTCTTTGTTTTTTTACTGTTGTATTGGGTTGTTATAAATACCCTACTACATTCAACACTCCTACCAACTCAAGAAAATTATTTATACATGTTTACAAAAGTTTAACAAGGGTTTAAGTTTGTTTTTAGTGTTTGTTTCAAGTTTTTTTGTGAAGAGATTTTCACAAGAGCAAGAGGAGATAATCTTTAGTGTTTAAGCTTCATTCCATTCTCTCTCTCACTCTTAATCTATAGAGAAGTTTTCCTAACTCTTTCTAGATTTATATTTATTTGTTTATTAATCAATTTTATTAAAGCTAGATTTATATTGAGTTTAGATTTGTTTTACTCTTTGTTTACACGCACAACCATTAAGCTTATTGTATTTTTATACATAGTATATTTGGGTTGTAAGGTTGTGCATTGAGAGTGAGCTTATTTGTGTTTTCATCCATATTAGAGAACAACCACCTGTATTTGAGCCTTTATTGTGAGATACACTTTGTAATACACTTGTACACCGAGAGGAGTGTGTGGTGAGAGACGGGGCCATCCCAAGAGGAGTGGCGTCGGTAGTAAAGCCTAGGGAGAGGTTATAAATCCAAGCACTTCAGGGAGACACGGGCTAGAGACTAACACTTAGAGGGTGTAGAGTATGATTGCAAGAGTATTGATTATAAAGTTTTCGTTAAGCTAGAAAACCAAGTGTAAGGTGTAAACATTTTTGGGTGAGTATTGAAAACCGTGTGATAGTGGATTTCTTCCCGGGAGTGGGGAGCGGAGACGTAGGATGGAAGGTCCGAACTCCGTGATCATTTTCTTGTGTTTGAGTTTGTCATTGGCGCGTTTACTTTTGTGTTTATCTTATATCGCCATTGTCTATTACTCTTTGTGTATATGGCCTGTCACATTTGTAGTTTGTTTATTTTATCCTTTGTTTATATTGCTTATCCTTGCATATAATTGTTGCATATCTTATTTGCTAGGATAACTTGTTAATAAGTTTTTAATTGGCATAAATCAGATTAGATTAGCTTAAACCTTATTCACCCACTCTAAGGTTATTTCCTAGCGGTATTAGGGTTGTAGGTGGTAAAAATTACCTTTGCAGATAAGCCTGAAATCTGCCTGCGTATTCGAGTCGCCCGCGCAACGTGAAAACTAGGCTCACCCGTGTGCTTGACTCGCCAGCACGAGCCAAGACCACTCAATCACCAAATTCGCCCACGCAGCCGGCAATCCACCAGGTGATCAGAAACTCGCCTGCACACTTGACTCGCCCGCACGAGTTAAGTTTACTCAAGAGCCGAAACCGCCTTCATGTCCAGATGATCAGCCAGGCGATCAACATTCTAACCACAAACTCGTCAGGGTACTTGGCGGCCGCAATATCACATCCAGGGATGGGCCTTCCCATTTCCCACGACGTGAAGGGAAGGAGCACAGTACTCCGAGCCCATCAAGCGGCCATCCACAGTATGAATGACCAGTCAAACCCATGCAATCACCAAACTCGCATACATGCTTGACTCGCCCGCACGAGTTAAGATCATCCAAGTGACTGAAATTCACCTGCTTACTCGACTCGCCTCCACGAGTCAAGAGCTGAATTCGCCCGCGATAGATGAACTCACCGAACTCGCCAGAATATCTGGCGGCCGCAATATCACGTACAGGGATGGGCCTTCCCATTTCCCACGACATGAAGGGAAGGAGCACAATACTCCGAGCCCATCAAATGGGCGTCTACAGTATGAGCGACCAGTCAAATCAACGGTGTCACTACACTCGCCTGCATGCTTTACTCACCCGCACGAGTTAGGTTTACTCAAGAGCTGAACTCACCTGCACAAGTCAAGAGCCAAATTCGCTCACAATCAACAAACTCACCAAACTCGCCAGAGTATCTGGCGGCTTCTACATCAAGTACAATGATGGGCCATCCCGTTTTCCATGACGCGAGGGAGAGAAGTACAGTGCTTCAGGCCCATCACGCGGCCGCTCACAGTACAAGGGAGAAGCATGATATCTCCCAACAGTACATGGTCACATCCCATGATTCAAGGGAGCGACCGTGCTGTCTCTCCTCTATTTAAGAGCCTCTCCTGGCTACAGGAAAGAGGTTTGCAGTTAATTGATTGATTCAATTAGTTATCTAGACCATTAGCTCTCAACTCTCGACTGAGTTGACGACGGACTCTTTGCATGATCCTTGCACTGTAGCACCTTCTCCCAGCTTTGGGCCCTGACCGCCACTAAACTCGAAGACTCGAACTCAACCAGCATAAGCTTCTACTACGTATTGAAGCTCACCAGTAACCTAGATCGAATCATCCAAGGGAAGCAGACTCGGTGCGAGAACCAAGCGAGGCATCCTATCGCTACCAAAGTCCCCACGTTAAACAAGGAGAACCTTCCCTCCGCTTCTGTTATAATTTTGATTCATTCGTTTGTAATAAGCTATTCTTATCAATACAAACAAAAACCCGGTTTTGGGAAATCACAAATTTACACCTACAGAAGATGACGACCACGGTGGGAGAAACTATTTCCTCAACCAAAATAGTGGTAGCATAGTTTGACAAGGTTGCTGTCGGGACGACCGTGGAGTCCCTAGAAATCGAGTTCGACCAAGCCAAGTACGAAGAGTACTTGTTTTCCTCCTCCTCTGGTGGCAATGTATCCCGCAAACATCACAGAGTTGTGCGTAGAGGCCGACCTCAAATGGTCAAAGCCTCCACACCTGAGGACTCTATCCGAGTCACGCCAAGGGAGCCTATTGCCCCCGAATTGATCGAGGCCAAGCTAGAGGTCAAGAGCACAGGGCAAAAGGCTACCAAATGGGTCACCAAACGACCTTCCCAGACCCCTGCTTAGGAAGAGATGGTGGTTCATCTTAGTATAGACCACACCATCACGGTCCGCAAGGACGCTTCTCTCTCTAGAAGAGCCCGCCAGCGGTGAAGACAGGTCCTCGCCCAACAGGAGGCCCAAACCTTCACCTTATATGACAGCCTGAATTATTATTCGCATCTGAAAAGCACAAGACGGAGGAGCCGCCTTCCTAACACTAGTGGGCTCACTAAATTAGGCGAACCCTCGCGTTCAGGCGGGCTTCACTCTGACCGTAATATCCCCCATTTCAACGGGTCTGGTGTTTCTGACAAACTAGGCCACTCAGGCGAACCAATCCAAACGGGAAAGCCTACCCACTCAAGTAGATTTCGTTTCTCGGGTCACATTCCTGATGCAAACGGACTGCCCAGAGCAGGCGAGCCTACCAGAGCAAGCGAGCCCTCGAAATCAGGCGAGCCTCATTGAGTCCACTTGACGAGTAAGCGTTGCGAGCGAACGGGCCTTAATGACAAAGGCAGAGCAGTAGGCGGTACCTCACAAACTCGCCTACATGAACAAAGGGTCGAAGCTCGCCCGTAGGCAAGAACTCGCCTGAGCATGAAGACTCATCGGTTAAGACGAACTCGCCTAACTCCAACACCTAACCATTCCACCCAGTGCACGCAGGAGAGTCCATGCAAACCTCTCTCGTGCGATCGCTCGACTGACCCCTCTGATGCTGGGCGTTGTCGCCAACCACCCACGGAAGATCTCCGGGGTTACCTAACTTGCAAACGCACTATACATAAGGCGAATCCTCAATATCACTACGAAAGGCTTATCCAAATAGTACTCGTCGACTGCCAGTATGTAGGAATGGCAAAACCTTCAGTGTTCGAAAGGCTCACTCAACGCCCTTCCTAATCGAGATCTTCTCATCGAAGGCGTAGCCCCCAAAGAAGGCACACCGTTGATGATTTAGAACTCTCATCCGTTACTGTTAACATGATGGGGAAGGGTAAAAATGTACTTCCAGATCCTCCAGATCCTCCAGACTTGGACTCCTTCCTGGGGCCTAGTCACCCGCTGGTTCAACACGAGCGTGATGGTATATTCCTGCACACCCGCAGTCGTACGGAAGTAAACATCTCACTCAACTACGCTCTCCTAGCACCCCCTTCCGGGGGTGAAGAGGAAGTTTGCTCAGCGGCGGCCACATCCTAGACATCACAATCGAGTCACGGTGATTTAGCAAGGGTGCACATGGCTAAAACCTCGAGTGATCAGATGATCTCTCGAAAGTTTGACATCAGGTCGCCATCGAGTCCATAAGAGACATGTTGGAGCAACTTCTGAACAAAAAAAAGAAAAAGAAAGTCACGCGTACCCCACGGAGGCCGGCGGCAGGCAAGGAATGGGAACCTACTCCTAATCAGACGACTGAATAGGAGGATAATGCTAAACTCCTGTCGGATCATTCCTCAAAGTTATCGGTGGGAACGTCACGCTCTGGGGGTACCACCCAGGAGAAGAGATTCGACGAGTTCCAAAGCCAACTTAATGCCTTAAAGCTCCAACAAAACATGAACAAACTAGGGGTTGTTAGGCCGTACCCTATTGAGTGGGACACGGTCCCCTACCCAACAAAATTCAAACCCATCAGTTTGGTACAATTTGATGGTAAGGGCTCTCCTTCACAGCACATCTATTACTTTATGGCTCAAACCGGATTCCTCACCGGGAACGATGCCATCCTCACCTGACTATTCATCGATTCCCTCAAAGGTGTAGCCTTTGAATGGTTTCGCAAGTTAGAACCAGGCTCTATCAAGTCATGGGCCGATGCAGAAAGACTCTTCCTAGCCCACTTCTTCAATGATGATACCGAGGTGTTAATGGCCACCCTCCTGGCCGAGAAGGAAAAGAAGTCGAAGTCGATCAATGACTTTGTAAAGAGGTTCAGGAACCGATTAGTTCATTGTCGAGACCAAGTCTCTGAAGCGACGCTGATTAAGATGTGCCAGAACAACCTTTCAATCCCTATTCTGTCCAAGGTTGGCGCGGTAGAAAGCCAAACCTGGAAAGAACTCGTTCGCCAGGGCGAACAGGTCGAGAATATGATCAAGAGGCTCGAGGCTGAGGAGCCTCACCCCAAAAAAGGAGCTACAGAACCAAGCGTGCCAAAGACTCACCCTCGAGCTAGAGGAAAAGAGATGGCCATTAATGTTGACTCCACTCCGGTGCCCAAACCAGCCCAAAGGCCGAAACCTAGACCATTTGAACAACATCCTCCGAGGCAATACGACTTTAGGGAAGACTAGGTGGTGGCAACTCTCGATACACTCCTCAAGAGTAACAGGATTAAGCTGCCAGAAGTAACCAAGCCTGAGGAGGCGAACAAAACCAATGAACCGGGCAGCTGCGCGTACCACAGGTTCCTCAGCCATCATACTTCCAAATGCTATATCCTCAAGGATAAGCTTCAAGCCCTATACAATGTAGGAGTTCTAAAAAAAGAGAAGGTACAGAAGCAGGTGACCACAAATATGATCACTCTAAGTTTTGGGAAAGATCTCCCGGAGGTTCAAGCGCCGGCGGGGGTAGTTCCTATCCCTAAGGTAATGCTGAAGATAACTAACGATGACCCTCACAATCAACAAGGAAAAGGTTTAGTATCCTAAACCTTACTGTCGGGGCAAGTGATGTGGGTCTATCCGGACCTCCTCGGCGATGAGCAATGGACTTCGAAGCCTTCGAGGAAGACCAAGGGTAAACCTTGCAACATCGTATCCGTTATCCCAGATGAAGACAAAATGGTAGTAGCCGCCCTCATCGACTCCGATGAGGATGCTACCGCCCTGGCCACCAAGACAGGGAGAGAATTTGCCAAGAATTACCCTGCCAGGGTGGAGGAGCCGGCGGGACCCTCTAGGCGGCTGCCTGTAGAGACCCCTCCAAATCCCGATGAGGCTAGCTCGAGCAACCAGCCTTTTTGGTTCAACATACTCACACAGCTGAAGAATATTCTAGCCAGAATCACCATGTACGAACTCCTGTGTTTGTCTAGACCTACTCGGGAAGCTCTTCAGGAGGCATTGTCTGACTCAGAGGTTTTTGCCACGCACTTCTCATTTACAAGGGAAGAAGACCCGGGAAAGGAGTGTTTACAGTGCTATCAGGCCTCCGAACAATGGGTCCCCTGCATCACATTCACTCCGGAAGACATGCTAATCAAAAGCACTTCCCACGATTGACCCTTGTACTTCACGGGGTACATTGGTTCCTCCAGGGTGGATCAAATCCAAGTGGACCCTGGATCCGCGCTGAGCATCGTCCCCTTGAAACTTATGCAATATGTGGGGGTCCCCAGAAGTGTCTCTCCGCGACAACCACGACCATCTTCGGGTTTAACGCCACTGGGACAATGTCGCTCAGCAAGATCTGCCTAAAGTGCCGTATAGGCGACGTGAAGACGGAGGTCACCTGCTACGTCATCGACGCTGAGCCTTCTTACAACATGCTGCTAGGACGACCCCAGATCCATAACAACCGAATTGTCCCATCCACGTTACACTAATGCCTAAAATACGTGGATGACTACGATCGGGTGAAGACAGTAGTTGCTGACAAACAACCCTTCAAAGGAGTCAAGAACTACTTCACGGATTCCCTGCTTTACCAAGATTCCAACGAACCACCGATCGAGGAACTCGAGAGCAGTAATGAAGCAGATAGTGAACCCGAATATGGCGATAGCCTTGTCCTGAATGATTTCGAATTGATTGTAATCGGCTACGAAAGCCACAATGTAACTGACGCTGCCTAGGCAGATGAGATTATCTTGAATGAGAAGTTCAACTTTGCTTACTTATCATCTTATCTGACATCCAAGGATGACCTGCCTAACGACCCAATGTCGAGGCTCCACAGTGACCCTTCTCTACACTTTCTCGTACACTCGCCGTATGTCGTGAAGAGACAAACGATCGAGTCTTCGCAAGTTGTATTCGTCGTACCCGCCCAAGATAGTTATCAAAAGGATATTATCTTTTGGAGAATTGATCACCCCTTATGCACGTTGTAGGATGAGTCTGAAGAGAAGGAGTCCGCGCCCTAGTTTTCGCAATACAGTCAAGTGACGAAACGCATGATGAAGGACATGGGTTACAACCTCACTTGCTAAGAAGGCCTGAACTACAGCAGAGGATGGAAGACGGTCATCCGACCCACCTACATACCTAAAGGCAAACCATCGAACTACTTCACCAAGACTCGAAGAGGTTTAAGTTACATTTCTCCCTCGTCGGAATTGTTTTGCAATTTCAGAGAGGACTCTGACGATGCCCGCTCCAAGGATCGATCATCGACATCCTTAGCATGGGACTCAGATGGCAGCATGGGAGACTTGTTCAACAACCTCACAGTCAACATAGCTGTGACTGATCCTACCAAAATGGCAGAGGACGGGCAACTCCTGCCTTATGATGAGACATGGGACTGCCACATCAATGCTCAGTGGAGTAGTCACTTCGTGCAGTGTGAACCGCGCACCAAGGAAGAAATCCTCCAGGTAAACATGGGCGATGAGACCAACCCTAAGCCCATATTTGTCAGCAGTAGTCTACCTCTCCAGGAGAAGGAAGACCTCATAGCCCTCATACGGGAATATATTGATGTCTCGCATGGAATTATGAGGACATGCCCGGCCTTGATCAGCAGATCACAATGCATCGCCTTAACATCGGCTCGGATGCTAAACCTGTCAAACAACAACAGAGACAGTTTCGTCCACTAATTATGGAGGCAATCGAGGCCGAAGTCAAGAAGCTGATCGAATCCGACATCATCAGAGAGGAACAAGACCCCGACTAGGTAGCCAACATTGTTTCAGTCCTAAAGAAGAATGGTAAGATCCGCATCTGCATTGACTTCAGAAACCTCAATGCCGCTTTCCCAAAGGACGAATTTCCTTTCCCCATCACAGACGTCATCATCGATAATACGTGCGGATTTGAGAGGATGTCCTTTATGGATGGGTTTTCAGGGTATAATCAAATCAAGATGCACCCTGATGATGAAAAACGCACTTCATTCAGGACTCCAATGGGGGTATACTGCTATACGGTCATGCCTTTCGGACTCAAAAATGCCGGTGCAACCTATCAACGCCCCATAAGCACAATTTTTCGAGACCATCTACGCAAGATAGTCGAATGCTATATGGACGATCAGGTCGTGAAAAGTCGCAGCAAAGATGACCATCTCCAAGACCTAAGAGTGATGTTTGAACTCATGTGATCTCATCAACTCAAGATGAATCTTACGAAGTCATTCTTAGGGATGTTCAGTGGTAAATTCCTTGGATTCGTAGTCATAACAAAGGGAATCTGAATCGACCCGGATAAGGTACAAGCTATCCAAGAGCTTCAGCCGCCCTAGAATCTCAAGGAATTAAGGGGTCTCTAGGGACGATTGGCTTACATCAGGAGGTTTATTTCAAATCTTTCGGGCAAATATCAACCCTTCTCCAAACAGATGAAGAAGAGTATCTCCTTTGTATGGGATGAGCCTTGCCAGTAGGCCTTTGAAGAGATCAAAGCTTACCTCTCGAACCCACCCATCCTGGCGGCTCCGATCTCAGGAAAGCCATTCCTTATCTATATACGAGCTATGGAGCACTCTCTGGGCGCTCTCTTGGCACAAAATAATGATGTCGGCCATGAGCAGGGCATCTACTACCTGAGTAGAACTCTACAGGGCGCCAAGCGACAGTACCATATGGTCAAAAAGGAGTGTTTAGCCTTAGTATTTGCCATCCAAAAGATGCGACATTACCTAGTTGGCCAAACCATCCATGTTATTTCCCGGATGAACCCCATCCGAGTCTTCATGACACAGCTTGCGGTCTTAAACTGGCGCTTGGCCAGATGGGTACTCTTACTGTCTCAGTACAACATTCATTTTATGCCGTAGAAATCAGTCAAAGGGCAGGCCATCTGTGATCTCATGGCCAGTCATCCGCTGAGGGTAAAAACTGACCTGTTCGAAGATTTGTCGGATGAACCTCCCAAAGTCAACATGACCTCCCCAGCGGAAGTTTGGCAGATGTTCTTCGATGGTGCATCTCGTGTCGGCACGAGCAGATCTATTGTTGCAGGAGTGGGGGTGGTCCTCACTTCCCCGCATAACCATGTATTACCCCGAACCTTCTCTTTAATAGAGCCCTGTACTAATAACGTAGCTAAGTATAATACGCTACTCATTAGGCTCGAGCTGGCAAGAGAGTTAGAGATAAAGCATCTCAATGCCTATGGTGACTCTCAGCTCATCGTTAGGCAGATGACAGGAGAATACGAGGTTAGGAATGATGATCTAATCCTGCTTCATAAAGCGGCTACCAAACTAGTTGAGTCGTTCGAAAACTTTTGCATTGAGCATGTGCTTCGTTCTAAGAACACGCACACGGACGCCCTCGTACCTTAGCAGGTAACTTGGCTCAACCGCTAGAGACGACTCAATGTGTCACTATAGCGAGTCGACGACTCTTTCGACTAGAGGACGTTCTAGAAGCGAACGCTACTCACCAGGCTCCGGGTCAACTTGACCCGAAAGACTAGCGTCTCCTGATCATCGATTACGTCTTGTACGGCATTTTACCTGAAGATGCTAAGGAGTGAGAGTCTGTCCACCGACGTGCCTCAAGGTTCTACTACGATTCGACCACGAAGACGTTGTATCGTAGGTCGTATGAGGGCTTGTTACTCTGATGTCTTTCAAAGTCAAAAATGCAAGAAGCGCTACGTGAAGCCCATGATAGCACCTGCGGAGCTCACCAGCCCGGACCTAAGCTGTAGGATCGTCTGTGGAGGATAGGCTACTTTTGGCCAGGCATGGTTAGCGACACAGTTGCTTATGCCAAACGATGCCGCGCATGCCAGATCCATGCTAATTACATGCACCGACCTCCTGAAGACCTGCATACGACAGCAGCATCATGTTCGTTCGAAGCATGGGGAATAGATATAGTTAGGTCGATATCCCCTCCATCAGCAAGGGGTCACCAGTTCATTCTGGCAATCACCGACTACTTCTCCAAATAGGACGAAGTCGTCCCCTTAAGAGAAGTCGAAACCAATGAGGTGATCAAGTTCATCAAACATCACGTCATATATCGATATGACATACCTCGACATATCATTCATGACAACGGCACACAATTCATTAGTCATGCGTTCACTCGGTTCTGTGACAAGTTCAGAATCCAGAACCTTTCCTTTATAGCCTATAACCCTTCGACGAACGGTTTGGCCGAGGCCTTCAACAAAACAATCGTTAAGAACCTAACCAAGCTGACTTCAAGTAGCAAGCACGATTAGAACGAGAAGCTTGGCGAGAGCTTATGGGCGTATCACACAACGGTTCGCACGCCGACTGGCATCATGCCTTACTCATTGTTATATGGTTACGAGGCCGTGTTACCATTAAAGATTCAAATTCTATCCCTCTGCATGGCCCTAGCGATAGGAATGATGACCGAGGGTAATCATCAACGACGTCTCGCGGAACTTAAAGCGTTGGATGAAAGGCGGCTTGAAGCCCAACAACACATTGAGTTCTACCAAGATTGAATAGCTAAGGCCTTCGATAAGAATGTCAAGAATCAATCCTTCAAGGAGGGAGAATTAGTACTCGCCATTCGACGACCGATGATTCTCACTTCTAAGAAGAAAGGCAAATTTTAGCCCAAATAGGAAGGACCGTTCATGATAGAGACATTCTATTCGAACGGAGCTTATCACCTCATCAAACCAAATGGAGATAAGATCATGATGCATATCAACAGTAAATTCTTAAAAAAGTACTACCCTTGGTACTACCCTTTCACTCCCACAAGTGCACGAGTCTAAACTACCTCTTTTTCCCTCTAACTGGTACACGAGGCTAAACTGTTCCTACTTCATGTACTCTGACATACTCGCGAGTATGAGCCACTGCTTACGGGGAACCCCTATAAGACACTACATATAGTGTTCTTAGGGATAACGCAGATCCCCATTCAGTCAAACTTTTTGACAGTTAGGAACCAAAGTCGATTATCAAGTTAAACCCCCACCTCTGATGGTCGTTTCTCTGTCAGTCTCATTCAACTGGACGATGGATCTCTCAAATCAAGTCATGTTAACTGTTACCTCTGGCCAAAATCAACTTACCAATTCTCTCCAATAGGATTGTAAGCCCACAGAGTTGCTCACATTGTATCAAACAATCAAGTTATGTTAATATCACCTCTGGCAACATCAACCTACTAATCCCCTCCCATGGGATGATAGGCCCTCATAGTTGCTCTGATCATAATAAGATTCTATCGGGTTAATGATTACCTCTGGTAGAGCAGGCTCCATCACTCCAACGAATGATACTGCCCGAGTAGTAACCTACCATGCGACGCGTTACTACTCTAGTCGGTCATCACACTCGTACATCCCTGAACGACCCGACCTATCCCAAGCGTTCTAATATTCTCTTAGAACAATCGATGGGTAGCAGCCCACCATGCGATGGCTTCTACAACAATCAATCATCACACTCCTACGTCCCTGAACGATTCGATTATCCTGACATCATCGTCTTCATAAGCGACGATGTTCATTAAGGGCGGCTTTCCAGGCGACATGCTCTAGTCGACCCCTGAACAGCAACCTGCCAAATAGCGGGTCATTGTTGGGACCTTGATTTGGTCGCATGCACAAGTAACCACTCTGTTTGTGTTAGATTGTTAATCTTTAACATCTCAAACATGCCTGAACTACAACGCGAGAGTCGGGGTTAACCCGACCCTACACTGCGAACAGTCTAGAGTGGAAGAGAATCTTAGTAATTAAGTCTAAGATAAGCTCCTCGACGACTCACTACGCTGGGGGGCAACAGCGTGGCTAGCCCGACTCAAGCAACATTCGATAAAGACAAGTCAAACACGGTGACTATCAAGGATTAACCAAAAGTCCTAAAGAATAGGTCAAGGCAGAAAATAAAGAAAGAGTTGTGCATGCAAAACAGTAAATAACCAAAAGCATAAGGAGCCATTCCAAGCTGAGTTTAAAAAAAGCACATCATGTTTTTAGACAAAGGTGCAACCAGCATCAGCAAAATTACAGTAGTGCAGCAGAAACATTCTAAATTAACTTCAACAAGCTGAAGGTGATGATCCTAGCCTTGACATCTGCGAGCTCCGCCGCGTGCCTAGCTCGGACCTTCTCCTCCTATCACTGTTGAAGCTTGACAAGGGCAGCCTCACCATCTTCCTCTTCCTAACGAAGTATCTGAAGCGACTTCGCCTCCGCCTTAGCGATGCGACAGACCCGCACTTTCTCACGCTCGAGCTTCATTAGATTCTCCTCTCCCTCTAGGGACCCTATGTCCATGAAGAAAGCAGCATCAAGATAGGCGTCCATCTCAGCCAGCAAAGCGCGATGTTTCTTGCGCAGGCGCTTAAGCTCGGCCTCCTTCTCCAGGATGTGCCTGGCCAAAACTTCACGCTCGAACAACGCACTCATCGTGAGAGGCGTCGGCTTGTCTTTAGGGTTGGTGTGTACCAACACCTCCAGGCGAGCATCAGAATAAGATTCAAAGCTGCGGACCCTGGGGTCGGGCTGAGAGCGGCGGTCGATGCCACGGCAGCGTCGGCGGCATCAGAGGAAGAGACGACCCCCTTGCCCTTAGAGACGTGCGCATAGATCTTAGGAGCCATGATTAGGATGAGGACTGCTCTGCAAGAATTCTCTTCAAATGAAACTTCGTGAGCGTGAGTACTCTAATAAGAGAGTGGCGGACACGCTATAACTGGGATCCGACGGTTGAGATTCGCCAGCTCAAATGAATCGGGGGATTAGATCCCCAGCGACGCTTTGAGTTCGACGCCCATAAAAGCCTCGACTTCTGGCACTCCAAACCGACAGTTCGGTCAAGCACGGAAGGAGAAGCGCTCTGTCACTTCGTAATTAATGAGGGTTTTGACACGCCCATATCGCCCTAGCTGGCAAGCACTTGGGTCTGCAGGTGGACGCGCAGTACAAACTCGTATGTGCTTTAGTTTCGCCTATAGTACAAACTCGCTTGTGCTTAAGTTTCGCCTATGGTACAAACTCATATGTGCTCAAGTTTCACCTATGGCACAAACTCGTCTACGCTTGAGTTTCGCCTATAGCACAAGCTTGCTTATAGCACAAACTCGCATTCGCTTGAGTTTCGCCTGTAGCACAAACTCGCATGCGGCATAAACTCGCCAGCAATAGAGTTTGCCTATCGCATGAGTTAGGTGCTGGATAGTGATACACAAAAAAAAGGAGGGGGTAAGGAGGTATACACACCGTGTCAAGGAATCAAGGAAGCGCAAAATTCATTCATTAGTTGTTTCAAGACAATACATTTGAACAAAGTTATGACTTTACAATCAAGCGAGTCATAACATTACATCCAATAAACAAAAGATTGAACATGACATCTTGAACCTATTCCTATTCTGCGATCTTATTCTAGAAGTTTGAAAGACGCAAGCTCAGCTTTGACCATGGCTATCTTCTCCGCATGCATAGCGCGAGCTTCGTCCTCTACCTCCTTCCAGACCCTTGCCTCGAAAGAAGCGTTAGCGGTGGCATCCTCCTGGCGTAGCATCTGGAGAATACGCCTCTCCCTCGCAAGATCACCGAGCATGGTCTCACTCTGAATGCGTAGGCTCATCAAAGTTGATTCCCCCTCAGCATACAAGATCATGCCCAAAAGAATCAAGGAAACGATAGACTCCATATCAGTTTGCAATAGGTGTTGCCGAAGATCCAAATGACTGATAAGGGATTCTTGGTCTTCTATGTTTCGCCTTTGGTACTCTCGCTACCATATTCCATGACGACGGGCTGAAGCTAAGAATAACATCACATCCGGCTCCAAATTCGCCTACCGCAAATTCTCCAACTTTGTTAAAAGCGACTCTAGATCGAGGAGTCTTATTGAACAGCATATGGTGAGCCTATAATTGCTCAGACGCTGGATGCGGGCTACGTGATCTGAGAGAGACTGTTTCAACTCCGTGAAGATACCACGGCCCTGATCGACGAGCGAGATCACCCGTTTCATAGCATTCTCTAATTCCTCAACCTGGACCTACAAATTAGCGGAGTCTGAGGGTCTGAGGGTTTAGACTCCAGACCATGGTCAGGTATAGGAGTCGAGGAAGAGGCATCGTTCTCCGCCTTCTTCGAGGCAGATGTTTTTGCTCATGGTGCCATCCTGAACGAGTAGGGAGTGATGAGCACCGTGACCTCTTCAACAAGAAGGGGGAGCAGTATATAACGTACGGCCTAAGTGCGCGCATATCGTTCAACGGCCTAGATCAGGCGTGGGGAACGGAGAGCTTCCATCACACCACCTTTAATGCAAAGCGACGTGCCAGCGTCAGTCCAGGTGACAAGCACGTGAGACCACGATCGGACATGTGGCTAGTCCAAGTCAGTATTCATCTCGCCTGTGGCTTGATTCACTTGTGGCTAAAGTTCGCCTGTGACTACAGTTTGCCCAAAGCTTGAATTCGCCTATGGCCAAAATTTGCTCATAGCTTGAGCTTGCCTATGGCTCGAATTCGCCTATGGCTTAGAGTCCACCCACAACGACCTCACAAATAAAAGCTGAAGGATAAGAGGCAACAACAACAAGAGGAATATATGCACAGACACATTTGGAAAACCAAAAGAGTATAACATTCGTCCAGTTCTAAGGCAATACATTTGAACAAAGTTATGACTTTACAATCAAACAAGTTATAACATTACATTGAAAGCAAAATGAGACAAAATGTCTTAACACTACTTTAGCCCTGAGAGCCTAATCCAGCAAACTGAAGGATGTGAGTTCGGCTTTGACCGTGGCCACCCTTCTCGTGTGGTCCTCCCGGGCTTTCTCCTCAGCCTCCTTCTGAGTCCAGACCTCGAAGGTGGAAGCGGCAGCAGAATCTTCCCGACGTAGCATCTCAAGATTTTGAGTTGCCTCTTCGACAGCCCTACCAGCATTCTAGCTCTCAAATTGGAGCCCCTTCAGTGTCATCTTCGCTTGCTCTAACTCAGCCTTCAAACGGGCGATGGTGGAGGTAAAGACGTCCATCCGGGCCTGCAGCAAATGCTGCCGGTCCATCAAAAGGCCAAGGTGGGACTCCAAGTTAGCAATATTCCGCACCCGCACCTCCTGTTCCCACGTCCCTCGACGCCGGGCGTGAGACAAGAATGGCTCCACGTCAGCCATCGGATCCACATGCAACAAGTTCTCCAAGCGTGCCAGTAGCGATTCCAAGTAAAGTAGCCTCGTCATACAACGTGTAGCGAGTCGGGATTCGTCCAGTTGCCTAAGGTCGGCCACATGATCTAAGAGGGACTGTTGGAAATCAGAATATGCCCCCAAACAAAGACTAATGAGGAAGATCACTTGCTTCACAGCATTCTCTAATTCTTCGACACGAGCCAGTAAAGGAAGAAGTTATGAAGGAATGGGCTCTTGGCCACTGGCAAGCATCGCGATAGGCGGAACCTCGAGGCAAAGTCTTGCTTCAGGCGGTGGAGCAGAGTACGAAGTAGACCCAGCCACAGGCTCTCCGGATTCATCGTCCGAGATGAGGATAGGCTCAGGCAGAGACCTCTCGACGGCCGGCGCACCCTCTCGACCTGGACGACACAGCAAAGGGATTAAGATCGTGAAACAACTCAGGAAGATCGAATGCAA
The DNA here is from genome assembly GCA_022839385.1 of Asparagus kiusianus. Classification (NCBI taxonomy): domain Eukaryota; kingdom Viridiplantae; phylum Streptophyta; class Magnoliopsida; order Asparagales; family Asparagaceae; genus Asparagus; species Asparagus kiusianus. Next base: position 1,000,095 of record BQKN01065299.1, read on the forward strand.
AGATACCTTTGACGGTAGTGGCCTCGGTGGTAGCAGAGGAGGAATCCTCCCGTTTCTTCTTTGAGATGGTCACTTTCACTCGGGGAGCCATCTCGGACGCAGTGAGAGAAAGCTTGGGTTTCCCCTGCAGAAAACAATGAGTGCTATTAACTCATTCTAACGAAGGAGATGAGCATTATATACCCATTGCTCAGATGATCACTCACCATTCAATTGGACAATTCGAATCGAACAGTCGAAAGGCCGAACGATCCAGAATCCCGCGTGAGCGGTCGAGATCTGGCGGTTTTAAACACAAACTCTAACCAACAGCCCAGATCGGGCGTGGAAAACAAAGAGCCCACCACTACGCCGCCTTTAATGCAGAACGACGTGCCCACATCGTCTTAATTAGCGAGCATATAATACACGAACAAGCACGTGGCCCGCTAAAAGCGAAGCCCGCCTACGAGTCGAATTCGTCATTCGTACTCACACGGCTCGGATTCTCCTGATAGCGTAGGATCGTGCATCACTTTGGCCTACCTGGTCTAAGTCTAGCTACAGCTAGAGTCTTTATTGCTCTCAAGTTCACCTAAAAGTTGGACCCAATTGGGATTCAACCACGGCTTGAACTGGTCTTAACTCCGCCTATAGCTGAAATTCGCCCGTGGCTAGAATTCGCCTGTGGCTAGAATTCGTCTGTTGCCAGAACTCACCCGGCACGAATCCACCGACGGTTAACTTGACCTCACCCGTTGTGAACAGTGATAAAAACAAAAAAAATGCACACACACAAAATGAGAAGAACAATGACTAGGACGAAAACACGATTCCATTCATTAAGAAAGATTTGAACATAACAGTACAATCAAAATCAAGTTACAAATCTCTCAGCCGCGACTCCACCTCGCGAATCTCTTCAGCGCACTTAGGCTCGATCCTCTTCAAGATCTCTCGACGAATATCCTCCTCAGAGCATGAAACCAAGTCTTGGACAGTGTGTCTTGCCTCCTTGAGGGCTCGGCCTTTCTCCTCAATGGCGTCAACGACCAGCTGTCGTCGAGATCCGAGTTCCTCCAACTCCCCTATTAGCTGTTCATGAGTCTTCTCATGGGTGGCCAATTAGCCATGTGTGTTAGCAATGGTTTGTTTGGTCTTCACTATCTTCGAAGATAGGCGAGAGATACGGGAGTCGGCTTTTTGGTCCTCTCGGCTTACTCGCTCGTCTTCGGCTATAACTTATGCTAGTTCTTCTGTCAGATTCGCCTCCAATGATATTGTCTCCTCCAGTCTATGATCGTGCTCCTCCAATGCTGCTTGGACCTCGTCAAACACAAGATGAAGGATTTTAGAGTCCATGGTGCAAAGAGCGAGCAGCTACCGAATAGCACGCTCTACCTCCTCCAAACGCTTGAAATATGGATTGGCAGCGGAGTCACCAAGCATCTTGATCAAGAAGCCCATGTGATAGTCAAGATCCTCCTTGAACTCCTCGAAAGAACAACTTTCTTCCAATGCGAGCTTGACGCTGTCAGCAAGGGTATCTATAAGGTTAGCAAGGGCTCGATCCACCGCCCTCTTGCGTGAACGAGCCAAAGGAGAGAGGGTAGCTTTCTTGACCACAGACGTCACTGCAGGAGCCATGATCGAAGCGCTGGTAGCCACGGCAGCGGAAGTGTGGTAAATACCGCTAAGACCGAGACACCAACGATCGCTACTGGGATCTCGACCACAGATTTTACCTCAACCTCGACGGTCACCAAGGACGAGGAAGCAACCACTAGCCGAGTGGATGTTTACCCTCGAGTCAGAGACTTCTGGACTGATGCTTCGCCTCTAACCAACGCTTCTTTAGGAACGGGGCCTTCTCCTTGTTGGTCTGACATTGCTCCATGAGCCGACCCCTCCTCCTCGCTCGACATCGTCTCATAGATCGAGGCATCATCTTCTTCCTCTAATTCATCCCTCTCTCTAGTCGACTGGCCCGCCGAAGAAGGGGGATCCTCTTTACCAGCGGCCTCAAGGGGTAGATTAGCTGCAAATACAGGAAGAAGGTTAGTAATAATTCCTGAGGAGAGCCCTATTGGTAGTGCAGCATGGATAGATCAACAATGTTCGATCCTATGCTTACTTGAGTCACTGAGCTCCGCTTCATCTCCTGTCCCCTCCTCTTCATTGGAAGGAATAGAGATCACTCTCTCAACCGTACATGCATTAAGTTAACACAAATGTCAGGTAGTGCAGATTCAACCACCGAGGTTACAGTATTAAAGGTCACCTTCCGGTACGATTGTTGAAGTCGTCGAGGCCCCTGCCTGTTGCCCCACATCAGATGACGGGGGAACATCCTCTGAAGTTATTAGGACCATCCCTGATGTGGTAGGCGTGGTGGCCCCAGTCACAGGGGCAGTCGCTCTAGGAATTATCATAGGAGTGGCATCATCTTGGCCTTTCGCCACTTTGGTAGCCTCAACCGCCTCCTCGTGACGGACCTTCTTGGTTACCTCCGCCCTTGAGCCGTCGGTCGTGGCCTCTCATTGTCTTTTAGAGAGGAGCGAACTACCCGGAGATAGAACAGGCATCCCCATCCTTCTAGCTATCGTTCCCCAGACCTATTCTAGGTGTTCACCCTCTCGGGCCAGCTCATCAGATTTCCCTACCCACCAGTAGGGTCTAGCGAAGGGCAAGGAGGTGGATCTTGAGCCTCAAATGACCCGAATTCACCTAAACCCATGTAAAGGTCCTTGGTGTATTCGGTAAGGACTTCTGAAAACCACTCTCCAATGTTCTGGCGACCCTTCTGCCTGGAGGGGCAACGAGCTAGTCTTGGGTGACGTCCATTTTCCGCCAGGCAAGAACTCTGGAACGAAAGCCCTCAGGATTAGCAATGGCGCCCCGATACCACCAGCAATATAGGAGCATATGGTGAAGGTCGCTATCCTTTGCCGGTAGTTCGAAATGCGCGTTGGTACCGCCGGCATAGGTCCAGAACCGCCCTCGCGCGCCATCCACTAACCCTCCCTCATAATGTAAATAAGGGTTAATGTTTCCTACATACAATTGGTCATACCAAACTGACGAGCAAACCTGCAAGGAATGTAAGGCTCAAGGTAGCACACGAAGCCTATTCGCATGATGTGATACCCAGGTCGGATATTCACCAACCATTGAAAGGCACCATAGGAAAGGACGGTGTGGTGGTCCGCCGTCGATACGTCCCGAAGAGATTCGCCATACCCTCCGCCGCTAAAGTAGAGGAAGAAACAATGAAAATTGTAGTGACTGAAGTGGGACAGCGTCTTCCTCATGTCGGGGATGTCTCTACACTTCCAGGAGCATTTCTCTAGAAGTTGGACGAACGGGATGAACCCTCCCTCCTGGAGAGCCGCTGGGGTGCTCATCAAGCACTCGTAGTGGTAAACAAACCACGCCATCAAATAGGTGTACGGCAGCCCTACTCTAGGATTAGGAGTCTTAACGACTTCGCTTTCCCCCTCATCGGCGCACGAATCTCGACAAAATTGGGCCATCAACGTACAAAGTCCCTGATGGATGCATTCCACCATCACCGACACCAGCGCATAGGATCTCCCGTAGGCCAAGCAAACCGTAAGATAGACGATCTCTACCGAAAGCGCCTCGAAGGAATGAGTGGGAACCATGCACCTCTTCAACCACAATATGAGGTACCTTGTGAATAGAGCCTTTCCGGACATAGGGGACCTAGCCTGATGATGAAACGAGTGGAAAGTCGTTCCAAATTTGAACCCACCCTCGTCATGCTCAAGGGTTTCGACAACTCCCTCTTCAGCTATCCACCTCTCCACTTCAGCCTAGTCACATTCGCCCAGCGGTAGAGTAGGCCTTCCCTTGACATCATTTTTTGGGAACAGGTAGTCAACCTAGTTCTTATGACTGATCCCTGGAGCCCTCTTCTTCTTGCCTTTATGGTCCACTACCCCTAGGGTGTTGAGACATATGTGGTAGTGGCTGAGCAGCTCCCACAGAGTCTCTACCATCAGAGGGAATCGGGTTGAAATGTGGTCAATCTCGTCTTGAGCCGGTACGTACTCTTCGTAAGGAAAACTCCCCAAAGGTAACCCCGACATGTTGTACATCTCATAGAGAGTTATGCCAAGCTCACCGTTAGGAGTGAAGAACGTATCGCTATCTGGACAATAAAGTTCCAGAATACTATGGAACTGAGGAGCGTTGATCTTCAGACCATGTTGCGTGGCTCAGATAGCCACATACAGCTCTGAACCCGCAAGGTCGGAATTCTCATTCAAGATGTACTCGGTGAACTTAGACAACCAGGTGCTGCTACCAGGCACCGAGTAAATCCACCCTGGAGCCCTAAAATCCTTCGGAGGAAACTATCCCCCGGCCCGAAAGAAACGGTGACGGAAGGTGTCCGCCACCGTAATCGTCTCCCCGACGGGCAACTCACTGTACAGCAGGCCGGGACACAGGGCGGTCACACGCTTGCTGGAACTATCAACCCCGTACCCAGCCGTCGAGCTCGTGAAGACACCGCAGGTCACCCTATCTTGGGTCGGAGTCAAATTCCAGTTCATCATTCTCGGAACCATGAGTGACCGCAACTCGACGATTGAGAACCCCCTCGGTATACTGGAAAGGTAGTAGTGGACTCCACCTACAACACGGAGCCACCTGCTCTCCCCAAGCAATAGAGCTGAAGGGTCAACAGTGGCGTCACCAAACAAGAACTGGGGCTTTTTCAGCTCTGCCCTAGCCTCGTCCGTCAACACTGCGTCCGTAGTTAACTCACGTAACGTCAAGTGGTGCCCGTCAGTTACTCTCTTAATCAATTCATCCGGCTTTTTAGCAGTGAACGCGGGCACAGGATCAAGGAAAGGGAATCGGGGGACGCCGTATAGCCCGTACCTCTGGCAAGACCAATGGCTACACCCTTCGGGAGGGCTTCGTCAGAAAAAGTGACTGTAAGGCGAAGCCGAAGAGTTAGAACAGGATCCACTGTCGTGATCAGAAACTCTCTCAAGTCTCCCAAACAGGCGAATCTCGCCCGACGAAACCAATTTCGCCTGGCAAGTGTTGAATTCGCCTGAAAGGGGCAAATCCGCTTGAAAAAAGCAGAACTCACCTGTCAAGGCCGAATCCGCCTTCACCCGATGAAAGTTGATTTCACCTGTCAAAGCAGAAGTCGCCTTCACCCAATGAAAGGAGAATCCGCCTGAAAAATGCCAGTTTCACCCAGATCGGGAAAATTGCCAAAAATGGCAAAAATCCACTGAAGAAGACGAGCAGCGCTCATATTCCCGACCCAGCGTCAGTCGTTAATGCAAAGTCATTAGACTTACCCAAGTGCGTCCTAGGAGCACTGGTGGCCATACCGACGGCGACGCCACTAGGATAGCAACTGGGACCCTTTTCCTTCGAGATGCATTTCTTAGCTTTTAGCGCCATATCAAAAAGTCAGAAACGAAGATGGAGTTCTTTCTCTCTAAAAAAATTTCGAGCAATCAAAAATTCCTGAGCACAGTAGTCCTCAAAGGAAGAAGACGAAGCCTATTTAAAGGCGAGACGCTTGCGGTTGAGGGGCGTGGCCACGATCAAAATTAACGGCCAAGATCGCTCTCAAGTGACGAGATGTTAGCGGTTGAGAGATGTGGCTACGATCAAAATTGACGGCCCAGATCGCTCTTAACAGTTTGGTTTTCGACGGTTACAAAGGAACCGTCAAAATAGGCAACGGGTCAGGCAAGTCGAAACCCAGAACCCAAACTAAAATTCATGACTAAATCTAACGGTCAGATTCAGAAACTACAGCCACAATTCGTCATCGAGCGAAGCGCACAGAAGCGACGTCGCTTTGTCAAATCGCATTTAATGCGACCTGATGAGCCCACGTGTCCTTAGCTGGAAGGCACAAAGCTTCACCGACGAACACGTGGCTCGCCTCCTGCCAATTCGAACTCCTCCTGTGAGGATGGATTTCGCCTGTGAACACATGGCTCGACTTCCACCATTTCAAATTTTGCCTGTGAAAATGAAACTCGCCTGCGAACATCTAGCTCGCTTCGTCAGTGAAAATGAGTCTCGCCTGAGCCGCTCATTTGTTTGGCCTAGTTCGCCCGCGAAGACAAATCTCGAGTGGTCCAGCTCATCTGAAGTGTCAAGCTGTCAATGGAACGGTCTCACCTACACAGTCAGACCTGCCAAATGATACAACCCATTGTCATACCCTCCGAGGCACCCACAGGTAACGGTCGTTTTAGTTTAAGTTATTACGATACAACCAAACTACAACCTGCCGGTTACAATTAACTCAAACCCACGCCTCAAACGACTAAGGGTTAGAGCAGAAGTCTTAGCACTAAGCCTAAGAGAAACTACTCGACAACTCATCATACTGAGGGGAATAATATGGCTAGCCCGATTCAAACGGTAATCGATAAAGGCAAGTCAAACCCGTTGATAGCTAGGGATTTGCTAAAAATCCTAAGAGAAACAAAAGAAAAAGAGCATATGCGCATAACGTTAAATAGACAAAAGCATAATAATTCATCAGTCAGATTTGTGACAAGTCATTCAAACAAGATGGTGACAAATCTTTCAAACAGAATTATAACGAAAACAACATGAAGAAACATGAGGAGATCCTAAGGACTGATCCCCCGTCAGTCCTATTCCATCTCGGTCAGAAAGGCGAGTTCAGCTTTGATCTTGGATGTCCTCTCCGCCCGATCAGGTCAAACCCGGTCTTCTACCTCCTTTTGGATCTTGGCCTCAAAAGCAACAGCAGCAACAGAGCCCTCTTGACGAAGCGCCTGGATAGTCTGCATCTCCTTTTTAATAGCATCGTGAACGTCCATGCTTTTGAGCTGCAAGTCCCTCAAAGTCGCCTCTTCCTCTATCAGCTGAGCCTTCATTCGGGCAATAGTGGAGGTTGAAGCGTCGATTTCTGCCTGTAGTAGGTGTTGACGATGGAGCAAATGAGAGATGAGGGTCCCTTGGTCCAACAAGCCCTTCTCTCGGATCTCCCACTCACACGCCCCTTTGGCACAGGCCTGAGCCATGAACCACTCCACGTCCGGCTCTGAGTCAGCGTGCGACAGAGTCTCCAAGTGTGTCAGACACAGCTCAAAGTGAAGAAGCTTGACCAGGTGACGCGAAGCCTCGCGAGCCTCACCCAAGCGCCTAAGATCGGATATACAGTTCATGAGAAAGGGTTTGAAGTCAGCATAGGACCCCCAGCCAAGGCTAACAATGGAGACCGCATGTTTCATGGCGTTCTCTAGTTGGCCGACGAGACCGTGCACGGACCTAGGACTCGGGGTGACAAACTCCTGACCGGTGGGGACCATAGCAATGGGCTGGATCAAAGGGATCATCCCTTCGTCATCAAGAGAAGGTTGAGGGGTGGAAATAGGAGTGGGCTTTTCCTCCTCATCATCGGAGAGGATGTTGGGCTCCGGCTGAGTAGCCTCCTCTTTCCCTTTCGAAACATGTTTTCCCATTCTCGAAACCATCTCGAATCAGGAAAGACGAACTTTCTCTAAGAAATTTTGATCAAAAGAGCGTCTGAACGAAGTAACTCCCCCTGTAGGGGGTAAATGCTATACATACAAAATCTTAACGGTCGAGATTCACCGAGCTATCTGAAGTAAACGGCTTCGATTCTACGGTTCAAATCGGATGGCCACGAGCAAGGCAGGACGTTTAGAATTCTGCATGAATAGCCAAATCTGACACGATCCCCCATCGAATCAATGGTTAGGATCAAAAGCGCTATCGAGCCTGCACCTCGAGGAGGGAGTGCGAAGGCAAGACGTCATCTTAGAGGGCAATCGTGGGGACCCACCCACAGATACGTGGCCAGCCTTCATAAGTTTGAATTTTGCTCGAAGTGACCCAACTCGAACGGCAATCTAGCCTATGTGCACTCACCCTGCTCTAGTTCGCTCGGAGGTCTCGACCTAGCCAAGGAAGTCAAATTCGCCTTAACTCATCAGGAACCTCTTTATTCAAAGTATTCCAGACCACACGCAAGTTGGTTTGGGTCTGAAAACTTTGAAGGGGGTCTTGTAGGCGGTAAAAATTATCTTTGCAGATAAGCTTGAAATTCGCCTGCGTATTCGAGTCGCCCATGCAACGTGAAAACTAGGCTCACCCGTGTGCTTGACTCGCTAGCACGAGCTAAGACCACGCAATCACCAAATTTGCCCACGCAGCCGGCGATCCACCAGGCGATCAGAAACTCGCCTGCACACTTGACTCGCCCGCACGAGTTAAGTTTACCCAAGAGCCGAACCCGCCTGCGTATCCAGACGATTAGCCAGGCGATCAACATTCTAACCACAGACTCGTCAGGGTACTTGGCGGCCGTAATATCACATCCAGGGATGAGCCTTCTCATTTCCCACGACGTGAAGGGAAGGAGCATAGTACTCCGAGCCCATCAAGCGGCCATCCGCAGTACGAATGGTCAATCAAACCCATGCAATCGCCAAACTTGCTTACATGCTTGACTCGCCCGCATGAGTCAAGATCATCCAAGTGACTAAAATTCTCCTGCTTACTCGACTCGCCTGTACGAGTAAAGAGTTGAATTCGCTCACGATAGACGAACTCGCCGAACTCGCCAAAGTACCTGGCGGTCGTAATATCACGTACAGGGATGGGCCTTCCCATTTCCCACGATGTGAAGGGAAGGAGTACAGTACTCCGAGCCCATCAAGCAGTCATCCATAGTACAAGCGACCAGTCGAATCCACAGTGTCGCTACACTCGCCTGCACGCTTGACTCGCCCGCACAAGTTAGGTTTACTCAAGAGCTGAACTCACCTGCACAAGTCAAGAGCCAAATTCACTCGCAATCAACAAACTCGCCAAACTCGCCAGAGTACCCGGCGGCTGCTACATCACGTACAGGGATGGGCCTTCCTGTTTCCCATAACGTGAGGGAGAGAAATACAGTACTCCGAGCCCATCACACGGCCGCTCACAGTACAAGGGAGAAGCATGGTATCTCCCAACAGTACATGATCACATCCTATGATTCAAGGGAGCAACCACATCATCTCTCCTCTATTTAAGAGCCTCTCCTAGCTACAAGAAAGTGGTTCACAGTTAATTGATTAATTCAATCAATTAGATGGACCATTAGCTCTCAACTCTCGACTGAGTTGACGACGGGCTCTTTGCATGATCCTTGCACTGTAGCACATTCTCCCAGCTTTGGGCCCTGACCGCCACTAAACTCGGAGACTCGAACTCGACCAACATGAGCTTCTACTACATACTAAAGCTCACCAGCAACCTAGATCGAATCGTCCAAGGAAAGCAGACTTGGTGCGAGAACCAAGCGAGGCGTCCTATCGCTACCAACTTCCCCACGTTAAACAAGGAGGGCCTTCCCTCCGCTTCTGTTATAATTTCAATTCATTAGTTTGTAATAAGCTATTCTTATTAATACAAATAAAACCCCCATTTTGAGAAATCAAAATTTACACCTACAAGGGTCTAACATCGGTTACACCCCTTAAACTCCTATAAATAGCTGAGAAGTTAGCTATAAAAGGATCTTTTTTGGGGCGTCATCTGGGAGGTTGGTACTCTTTGGAGCTTTTGTGAAGGCTTTTGCTAAAGCTTTGGAGCAATTTGCCTTGGCTTTTTGAACCGTGTTTCGGTTAAAGAACTTGGAGATTGGTTACTGAATTATTTTTAGTTAAAAAGAATCAATTTTCTTTCTAAAATCAACTCTTTTACAGAGTTTTTAAACTCGTTAAGAGTTTAAAACTTGCCTTGCAAGTTCTTTCTGACGTTGGGTCAAGAGGAATAGACAAAGTTCCACAAGGCTGCGTGCTCGAATCATCAACAGGATACAAGAATCAAACTCCCATCGACACCAAGAAGAACCCAGTTTTAAACAAAGAAAAGGATCTCCATTGATTCCTTCTCTCTTTTGTAAATCGTGAAACCGATAAAAGAAATTATAATTTTTTCTAAGTCAGTTAGAGAGAGCTTACAAAGAGAGATTATATTCATTCTTTTCCTAAGTCAGTTAGAGATTAATACAAATTTTATTTCTCAAATTTTCTTGCAATTTTTTTCCCTCAAACAATACAAAAGAGTACAAAGTGAAAAGATTACAAAAAATAGTAAACAATGAGAAGGCTTTGTATTTGATAATACTGGTTGTTATAACCCCTAAAATACTAAATATTAATCTCAATAGAGGAGTTAACATGTGTCTTTCACTATACCTAACCTGAATAACTCAAGACCAAGATAACCTCCGCCTCAACATGACCGACTTGATTGGCTAAAATCTCACGTAATCCAGTCAAAAGGCGGTACCACTCGGCCAAACCCTCAAATGATTCCATAAGAGACCTGACTCGGCCCTCTGTTTAGTCAACATCTCGCGTAACCCAATCAAAATGTGATCTTGGCCTTAGGCCTAAGGAGTCAAAAGGCGATAGTTATCTCGAACCTCTCACCAGCCGACTACTCTCACATTAACTGCCCTAACAATATCACTATTATTCTAGTCCACATAACCTTTATGACTCATCGGACCCAGTCAGCACCAAGTACTTATTGTCATTCCCATAATAAATGATCAGGTGACTCACCTCCTTCATCAATTGACACGTAGCACATGTCTGCTGACTCAGCTGCCTAGCTGGATTCAGCCCAAGTTACCTTCTTGCCCCTTAGACCCACTATAAAAAGAGCAACACTGCATGAGGTAACTCTCTTTGGCCTATTTGTGTAACTAAGCACCCATTATATTACTTCCCTACTCAAGCCCAGATATTAACTTAATCATCGGAGGAACAAGCGGAGAATCCAACTCTACCCTCTCATGAGTTTCTTCATGTGCAGGGAAGAACAACATGCCCTAGAACCATTCATCAGGAGGAGTTTGAGGACCCTAATCACTCTACAAACTCTCAAATAATCTCATGTTTGATAATTGACATCAACAATTTAGCACCCACAATAGGGCCTTCTTTCTTTTTCGATCATGATGTCTGGTTCTGTGTGTAGACCTGTCCATCCGGTCCTTGAAGAACCATGTTCGGGCCATCACTCAAACCCAGCTAAAAGAATCTGCTTAGCGGATCACCCACTCCTTCCGACAGTAGTTTGCGGCATTCATCAACGAACTCCTCAACTGAATTCATCCCCAACAACTCAATTCTTCCGTTGCTCCTCCACACTTGGTAAGCTTTACGAAGAAGTGCATCCAGACACTTATCGACTAAGAAGCTCTGATGGAAGGATCTTGTAACATCCCTAGAACATTGAGCATCTCAAGAAATACTTTCAATAATCTTGTTTATACATGTTACCTATGATATAAAATACTTTTAGCTATTTTGCTATACTCTAGTAGTACCATAACTTTTCACAGGAATACAAGGCTAAGTTGCCATAACATAGTCAACTCATATTAAGACCTTGGCATCAACTTAAGTCTAAGACACACACCCAAAGACCTTGGTATCATTATGAATAAACCCAAAGCATGAAGCCTAATTGAGTTGACTCGCACCGAAAGACCTTGGTACCTTTCTAGGGTAAAACTAAGGTATATCATCATCTCGATTGACTCCGATATAAAGACCTTGGCATTCTTCTAAGTCCAAGGTACATATAAAAAGACCTTAGTATCGCACGAATAAAACCAAGGCACGCCGTCGATAAAAGACCTTGGTACCTTTTCTAGGTAAAACCAAGGTATATAATTATCTTAGTCGACTCCGACAAAAGACCTTGTCATCCACCTAAGCCCAAGGCACATACTAAAAGACCTTGGCATTCACCTAAGCCCAAAGTATGTACCCAGAGACCTTAGTACCCTCTTGGGATAAAACCAAGACACACCTCTCTTGGTCGACTCGAAAAGACCTTGGTATCATACGAGTAAAACCAAGGCACTCCATTGACAAAAGACTTTAGTGCCCTATTGGAACAAAACCAAGGCTCGGTCGACTTCAATTCCAAAGGCCATACTATCATTTATAACCCAAGGCTCTCCATCACCAACAAGTAAAGTATGAGGGCGAATCACAACACTCACCCTACTTGTATCAGGGTCACCTCAACTCAAAGAGCCGACTCATTTCAAGCAACCAATCTCATCAATAAAGCAAAATAGTAAGGAAACAAATACAAACAAGTTAACACACAAGCATACACCAATGGAGAGGACAAAATGTTCAAATTTTCAAAATGTTCAAATTTTCATTCATATATCACGGAATTTACATCACTATTTACATTTGTATTTACAAAAAAAAAGAAGAGATACATTAGATCCTCATGGAGCTTGGTTCGGGTCGGGAGTCAGACATGGAAGAGCGGTACTCGACTCAATAACAAGGGTTGGCTGAACAACAATAGTGCTAGTCTTGCTTTGGTCATCTCCCAACTCATCTTCCTCGTCCTCATCACCTACGTCCAGTATTATCCCCCCTGGTCTCTATATTTTTTAAAATATCAAGGTAGTTAGAGACACGAGAGGGATAATAGATGCGGTCTAGGATGTGCCGAGACTCGAGAAGGAGTAAAGCCAAAAGATAGTTGAAGCCCACCTTGCAGGTTAACGACACTTCCACTTTACCCAAAGGGCCAGTGCGACATTTCTCCACAATCTCTACCCTATAAGTCTCCGACTCCAAGAAAACAAGGTGAGCTTCTAGAGATCGGATAGTGTACTGAGATGCCTTATGGGCTGACTACTCCTCCTGGAGATCGAGCTTTAGATTCTCGGCAGCCAGGTAACCAGATCGAGTGCATTCTTGAGCACCCAGTCTTGCATGCTTCTCGCTCTCGGCCTCTTCAGCTAGATATTTGATTTGGCCATCCCGATTGATGATCTCATGCTTGTAATGGCCAATCTCTTCCTTTAGCTTAATAATGGTGACTGATTGCTTGGTACGATGCCCCTGAAGCCCCTGGATTATGTTTTCCTTAGTCTCCAACTCTCGACGTAATTTGCCTTCACAACGGTTCCAAACCTCGCTCAGCCTCCAAAGCGGCAATTTTTGTCTCAGCCGCCTCCTTAGCCATTCTTTAGTCCTCCAGTGCCTTTTCAAAATTAGCAGGAAATCCATGTGTATAGTCGAGTCGAGAGAACAAGTCTTGCTCGATTAGAGGCCCCTAAAGCAAATAGCCCTTAAGGACTTGGTGGAGGCCAACACTGGGCATCACCCTTAAGATCTCATCATCCCTAGGAAGGGACAATTGCTCCAAGCTCGAGATTGAGCCATCCAAGACTCTAGGGCCAACCTCTCCTTATCGAAAGGTTATTTGGGGATGAACTTGTCATCCTTAGAAAGCTCCCCTTTGTGCATGAAGCCTTCCCCGACATGCCCATCAGTGTATCTCTAGCCTCCCCCCACACATAAGGGTCGAGCTCGCTGATGCGATAGTAGGAAGGCCACTAGGAGCCTCCTCTTGGGCTAAAGTTGCATTAACCCTTGATTGCTCACCAACTGCCTAGGGCTGGTTGCCTCCTCGGTAGTCATACCCGACACCTCGATAAGCTTCTTGCCGGGTCTGTGGATAGGCTCAGACAAAGAGACCAGAGCCATTAACTCTTCTGCTCGACTCTCGATCTTAGCAGGCCTCGCCACCTCTTCTCCCCCACTAGCCGAGAGGGTGAAGCATCATTCAAGATAACTACATCGGCCGTCTTAGAGAGAGGGATGACTGGAGGTGGCCTATCCTTAGGACTCAAAGAGGAGACATCAGCTGAGTCAACTCGAGCCGAGTTGACTATCCCCTAAGGCTCTTGGCCTCTATTCAATATCCTCCTCCTCTTATCAAATCGCTCAGCTTGAACGATGATGCTCGGCCCTACTAACTGATCTGTAAATTTAGCAGTCTTTGCTGCCACCATCTTCAACTGATCGGGGTCTAGCTCCCCCCTTTAACCGCTTTTGAGGCCTCATAGTCAAGCACCGCTTCACAGTGGCTAGATCCTCCCCTTTCAAATTTATTAATGGGTCTAGAGGAAAAGGTAAGACCGCCACGCAAATGATATCGGGTTCAGTAGGAGGAACCCTAGATATGTTGGACACATGAAGAGAAGCCTCACGTTCTGAAGTGAGCCTCACGTTCAACTTTGTGAAACGTGGAGGTGATCCTTGCATTTTTGGAGTTAGAACATGAAGGTGATCTTTGCGTTTTGAAGTTAGAACATAGGGGTGACCATCGTGTTTTGGACTTAAAACGCAAGGATGACCCTCGTGTTTTGGAATTGAAATGTGGGGGTGACCCTCACGTTTTAGAATTAGAACGCGGGGGTGACCCTTGCATTTTTGAATTGGATTATGAGGGTGACCCTCACATTTTAGAATTAGAACACGGGGGTGGCCCTCGCGTTTTGGAATTGGAACATGGGGGTGGCCCTCGCGTTTTGGAATTGGAATACGGGGTAGACCCTCGCGTTTTTGGAGTTCGAACACACGGGGGGTGAACCCTTGCGTTTTGCTTTGAATAGATTGTTAATTGTAATCTCTTTTTCAAGTTTTGCAAAGATTGTCATTTTGTAATCTTTGCATTTAGATTTTTAAAGTATGAGAGTCGTTAAATTATAACTCTCATCATTAAGAAACACAAGGGTGATTGAATTCATGATGATCAAACTGTAATAATTTTTTGATAGCCGACAGCTGTTGTGGGCTCAACTTTGCACCCATTTGAAGTATTTTGCTCATAGGCATTTACTTCTCGGATCCAAGCTGAACATTAGTCTGGATAGAATATAGTTTAACCATCTACAAGACCCCTACCCCCCCCCCCAAAGTTTTCAAGATCCTGCCTTTGTCTCCACTTTAAAATCAATGAACCTATTAATGGGACAAAATTGATAAACCAGTGAAGTTCGGCTGATCTTGAATGTCGACGAAGTTCACTCCACTTTGAATTGTATGGGCAAGGTTCATAAATTAGTAATGCTCACTAACTGGCGATGGCCATTGGGATTACGCCTTAAGATTTGCGTCGTGATTTGCGGTTGAGATTCTGTCAAAGATTCACGAGATCCGCTATCACCGAGTTTTAGGCTAGGATTTAGCCTCGCTGTTTGGTCCAATCAAATCTCAAAAGATGTGGATTTTTTGGAAGTTTGTATCTGGAAAAGCTATAAATAGCCTTATTCCTTTCCATTTATCTTCATCTTCTTCATGCCTAAGTCTGTGTCACATAGATCAGGTGAACTCTGCATACTTCGTCGACTGGTGGATTTGCTATCGGCTGAGAAGGCCAAGCTTGAGCAAATCATCGAGAATCAGTTGAAGGCTTATGGTGAGTTGAATCGCGATAGAGACTCTTGAAGCTTCGAGCGACATGCTCTGCATAAGACTGTTCGATGGCTAAGATGGCGGCTGAAGAAAGATCCTAGGAGATCCATAAATAAAGACTATGAAAGTGATTAGGTCTCACAAGTGTGAGCCTAAAATGTAATTAGACATTGTTTGTGTTGGACCCTAGAGGGGGTGATTAGGGTCTTATACTAATCTAATCTGATTTTATGCCAATTAAAAACTATTAATAAGTTATCCTAGCAAGTATGAAATATAATAAGATATATGAGCTAGGATAAGCAATATGACCAAAGGGATATATCCTAGCAATGAGATATACTATGGGATATATGCAAGGATATATAAACTAACACAATGGTGATATAATCAAACTATAAATGTGATAGGGCAAAATATACAAGAGTAATAGGCAATTGGCGATATAAGATAAGTGCATAAGCAAATGCGCTAATGACAAACTCAAACACACTCAAATGATCACGGAGTTCGGACCTTCCATCCTACGTCTCCGCTTCCCACTCCCGGGGAGAAATCCACTATCACAACTGGGTTTTCTACACTTACCCGAATAACGTTTACACCTCACAATGTCAGTTTTCAACGCTCACCGATTAACGTTCACACCTCACACTCTCACTCGGTTTTCTAGCTCACCGAAAACTTTACAACAACACACTCGGTTTTCTAGCTCACCGAAAACCTTACAATCTCATAATATAATAAATGATTTGTTCTCTACAATAGATGAGAACTCAATAAAAGCTCACACTCAATTGTTACAACTCTCACCAACCCAAATATACTATGTATGCAAATACAATAAGCTCAAGTGGGTGTGTGTAAACAATGAGTGAAATAAAATCTAACTCAAATAGCAAACTAGCAATAATAAGAATATGAAAATAAATAATAAAATTGCTAGAGAAAAGAGTTAGAAAAACTTCTCTATAAACACAAAGGAGAGGATGAAGAATATTGAGAATGAATCCCTCAATTTGAAACGTAAGCTTCCTCCTTTGTAAACAAAAACCAAACTTAAAACAAACTGTAAAACCCTCTTAAACTTGTTTAAAACTTTCTCCAATTCTTATTAGTAGAAGAGGGGTTGAGCGGTTTTTATAGGAAGAGAAACCAACAGCCAAAACCCCAAACAAAACAACAAAAATACCAGAAAATCAGGAATACGATTTTGTACCAATATAGTCGTTGGGCTATCGGCGGTCGACCGTGAAATTCTCACGGTCAACTGCGAGGCACTATTGAACCTGAGAAAACTTCCAGAGAGTTCGACGGTCAACCTTAGTGGTCGACCGTGAGAATTTTCAGCTTGACGGTCGACCGTCACAGTCAACCGTGAAAGTTTCTGCTGCCCCTCAGAGAAAAAAATAGGCGCGGTCGACCGTGGCGGTCAACCGCAAATTGATACAAAATATTTCAGGTTTGAAAATGAAATGTTGATTTTAAAACCCTGTTTAAAAATATCAAATAAATTCCAAAAAATATAAAACTTTGGAAAATGATAGTAGACATGATAATACACATGCTACAAAAACTGGTTTTTAAAAAGGACCTCTCAAATAAAAAATATCATCATTTTGCAAAATAGTCCAAAACATGAAAATGTGAACATATGAGTTTTGACATTTTAGCTTAACCATATTTTGAAACAATACAAAATAATTTTATAGACTTGAAGAAAGATGTAAACTATTGTTATGAAGTCTATAAACAATGAATATAATATTTTATCAAAATACACATATAATGCACTAAAACATGATTTCATTAAACTAAATAAAATTGATATTAATGAAATTATATATATGCATGTAAGTATGAAACAAAAATATGTTTTCTAACTATATTCGATTGTTTCATAGTAAAACTTGAAAATTAAAACTTATATATATATGACTATATATATATAAAACCAAATACGTGTATGTGTGTATATGATTGAGCTTAGAGTACCAACACACATAATATAAAAACCTAAACTAAATTACCCAAGCTTGATCTTGATCTTCAATAAGCCTAACTTGGTACACTTGCGGATGAAGCTTGAACTTGTATCTTTAACTTGAATGGCATAGGCTTCACTCCACAATTCCGTCAACCTCCATTTGATATGATCGTGAATGCTCGATTCCATCCATCCTCCAACATATTGTTTATCTATAATAAATAAGAAAACACAAATACTAGACAAACAACATTAGTAATAAATTGTTTGTTAAACATCATCAAAACAAGAAGGCCAACAATCTCCCCCTTTTTGATGATGACAAACAATTTACAAAAAAGATATATACATGAAACGAAATGAATATATAAAGTATAATATATCATGCATATAAACAAAAAGAATATACTCACAATATTTCTCCCCCTTTGACAACATCAAAAAGGGGAAAAAAGAATGAAGAGAGCGAAAGCTCCCCCTATCAATATGCATGGATGAGTATAAAACAAGTATAGGGATTGCTCCCCCTATCAAAATGCCATATAGAATATATGAAATGAAGATCAGGGCAAACATATGTGAGCAAGCATAGATGAAAAATATGCTAAACACTCCTCACATACGAAAAAGATAATGAGAACACATATGAATATATCAATATGAAAAATAGTGTCTCATATCAAAGAACATAAAAACCATGTGTAAAGGTAGATTTATGAAATCAAAAAAAATAGCATGAGAATCATGCAAAATGTTTTCAAATGAAAACAAATCAATCAAATGAAATCATAAATCAAAATTTAAATCATAAAACCAAAACATCATTGATTTTAAAAAAATCAAGAGAGGTAATTATATCTAGCTCTTGAGCTAGTATCAACCCATATAAACATATTAGCATCCGGTAAACAAGATTTGGGAATAAACACCCAATAAATCCGGAGGGTTATATAAACACAAACCTCTCATCAAAATCGAAACAAATAATCATGAAAACAAAAGATTTGATCAATCATAAAAAGTTTAGAACGCGTTTTTCAAAACCAAAAAAAGAAAAAGAAAAATACTAAAATTTTTGGTTTAAAAATCAAATTTGTTTTGGTACCCAAAAATTCTTGGTACCAAAAAGTTTAGGGACATGACCCCTATCATTTAAGCTCAAAGCCCAATGGTTATGAATCCTCTTGGGCGCATGTGGTGCACGGATATGGTCAAAACAAAAATTGTATAAATGACCTTTACAATTGCAATTTGTGCAATGAAAAGGTTAAAATAATTTGCATTGACCAAATGGTTGTGCACGGGAAACATTATAAACATTTGCAAACATGGATGTTCTTTTAAGATTATTTTGCAAATTGTGAAATATTTTAAAACAATGTTGGTCTACTTGAAATATTTTGCGATTTAGAAACTTTTCGCAAATCAAAACAAAACTTAGCTAAGTGACAAACTCTACCACAAAAATCACAATGATACACATTAGCATGCTTATGATGAACAATGGGTGCATGTGTGTGTACATATGATGAAGAAATTTGATGAGATGCACAAGAAGGATTAATATTCTTATGTTTGTATGCATCATAGCAAAATTTAGATAAATGGCATTTTCGGCCGCAAATAGAGCATTTGTAAACTTTACTATATATGTGTGCATAATGAGTGGATGATGACTTATTTTCACTAGACTTGGCACACATACTCATAAGCTTCTTATGATTATTAATGCATTTATTAAGAGTTGAGTCTAAAGATGAAATGTGATTTTTAACAATATTCAACTCATCATTTGGCATATGTGCATTAATATTAGAAGTAGAACATATATAATCATTTATAAAAGAAGCAGTATCATTTTTTATATTCTCTACTTCTAACATGGCATCAATCTTAGCATGAGATAGGCTAGCAATTGATGAGATCAAATTTTCATTTTCCAAATTTAATAAGTCATTGCTTTCTTTAAGCATGGTATTTTTTTTTTGTAATGACATCAAATTTGGAAGCTAGCAACTCATGATCGGATTTTAAATTATCATGCTTGCTTTGTAAATCAATAAAATCTTTATGCAATTTGTTAAAGGCATGCAATAATTTTTCGGAAGCACAAGCAAGTTCATCACTAGATAAATCATTAATCGATTCGAACTCGCAAACCTCACTAGGCTATCGCCTAGTGGCCGTGTGCATGATACTCCATATGAACTTGAAGCCGGATCCGCCAAAGCTTGTTGGATCGCCTCCAAGTCTCCTTGATGTACTTCAATAAATTTTTATAAGGTATAAGCACTATCAAAATAAACAAACTTGTTAGACATAGATGAATTAAAAGCATTTAGCAAATATTCTAACAAAATATTGTTCATTGTAAACATTCGATGATCATTTTTATTCCACTTGGATTTCTCCGGAGTGAGCACAATGTAAGCATCATCTATAATTTCCCATAAATCAAAGTGTTTAGATTGAACAAAAAGTTTAAATCTAACACACCATTGGGCATAGGAAAAATTATCTAATCTATGAGCAATATTAATAGCATAACCTAAACCATGCATATCCATAATGTAAAAAGCAAGCAAGATATAAAAATCAAAAGTTGGATTAGCACAAAAAGATAACTTGGATCTTTAACTTAAGACGATTAGACCTTAAATCAAAGAGCACCAAGCTCTGATACCAATTGTTGGACCCTAGAGGAAGGTGATTAGTGTCTTATGCTAATCTAATGCGATTTTATGCCAATTAAAAACTATTAACAAGTTATCCTAATAAGTATGAAATATAACAAGATATATGAGCTAGGATAAGCAATATGACCAAAGGGATATATCCTAACAATGAGATATACTATAGGATATATGCAAGGATATATAAACTAACACAATGGTGATATAATCAAACTACAAATATGATAGGGCAAAATATACAAGAGTAATAGGCAATTGGCGATATAAGATAAATGCATAAGCAAATGCGCCAATGACAAATTCAAACACACTCAAATGATCACGGAGTTCGGACCTTTCGTCCTACGTCTCCGCTCCCCACTCCCGAGGAGAAATCCACTATCACAACCGATTTTTCTACGCTTACCCGAATAACGTTTACACCTCACAATGTCGGTTTTTAACGCTCACCGATCAACGTTCACACCTCACACTTTCACTCGGTTTTCTAGCTCACCGAAAACTTTACAACAACACACTCGGTTTTCTAGCTCACCGAAAGCCTTACAATCTCATAATATAACAAATGATTTGTTCTCTACAATAGATAAGAACTCAATAAAAGCTCACACTCAATTGTTATAACTCTTATCAACCCAAATATACTATGTATGCAAATACAATAAGCCCAAGTGGGTGTGTGTAAACAATGAGTGAAATAAAATCTAACTCAAATAGCAAACTAGCAATAATAAGAATATGAAAATCAATAATAAAATTGCTAGAGAAAAGAGTTAGAAAAACTTTTCTATAAACACAAAGGAGAGGATGAAGAAGATTGAGAATGAATCCCTCAATTTGCAACGTAAGCTTCCTCCTTTGTAAAAAAAAACCAAACTTAAAATAAACTGTAAAACCTTCTTAAACTTGTTTAAAACTTTCTCCAATTCTTATTGGTAGAAGAGGGGTTGAGGGGTTTTTATAGGAAGAGAAACCAATAGCCAAAACCCCAAACAAAACAACAAAAATCCCAGAAAATCAGGAATATGATTCTGTACCTAATATAGCCGTCGGGCTATCGGCGGTCGATCGTGAAATTCTCGTGGTCGACCATGAGGCACTATTGAACCTGAGAAAACTTCCAGATAGTTCGACAGTCGACCGTGATGATCAACCATGGGAATTTTTAGCTTGACGGTCGACCATCACGGTCGATCGTGAAAGTTTCTGCTGCCCACTCAGAGAAAAACATAGGCGCGATCGACCGTGGAGTTCGACCGCAAACTAATACAAAATATTTTAGGTTTGAAAGTGAAATGTTAATTTTAAAACCCTATTTAAAAATATCAAATAAATTCCAAAAAATATAAAACTTTAGGAAATGATAGTAGACGTGATAATACACATGCTACAAAAATTGGTTTTCAAAAAGGACCTCCCAAATAAAAAATATCATTATTTTGCAAAATAGTCCAAAACATGAAAATGTGAACATATAAGTTTTGATATTTTAGCTTAACCATATTTTGAAACAATACAAAATAATTTTATAGACTTGAAGAAAGATGTAAACTATTGTTATGAAGTCTATAAACAATAAATATAATATTTTATCAAAATACACATATAATGCACTAAAACATGATTTTATTGAACTAAATAAAATTGATATTGATGAAATCATATATATGCATGTAAGTATGAAACAAAAATATGTTTTCTAACTATATTCGATTGTTTCATAGTAAAACTTGAAAATTAAAACTTATATATATATGACTATATATATATATAACCAAATACGTGTATGTGTGTATATGATTGAGCTTAGAGTACCAACACACATAATATAAAAACCTAAACTAAATTACCCAAGCTTGATCTTGATTTTCAATAAGCCTAACTTGGTACACTTGCGGATGAAGCTTGAACTTGTATCTTTAACTTGAATGGCATAGGCTTCACTCCACAATTCCGTCAACCTCCATTTGATATGATCGTGAATGCTCGATTCCATCCATCCTCCAACATATTGTTTATCTATAATAAATAAGAAAACACAAATACTAGACAAACAATATTAGTAATAAATTGTTTGTTAAACATCATCAAAACAAGAAGGCTAATAGTTTGGCTATCTTAGGCCTGACATCATATTTTATTTGCAAAAAAGTGCTTCTTCCTCTTGATATGTTCCAGTTTGAAGCAATAGAAACACTTCTTATTAAACATCTCTTTCTCATCTCCTAGCATAGGGCCTAGGGAGGAGTAAGAATGAGTTGTTTTTTATGCATGAGGAAAAGTTCAATTCCCTAAGCTCTATGAGATCGGAAGAACAATAGCTTAGCGGCTCTCCTGTTCTCTTTCCTTCTCATTCACTACACCACCTGATACCTACTATAGCAGTCGAAAAATACTATGGTATTATTTCATTGCCTTTTAATCAGCGCTGTGTCAGAACCCGCTATAGTAGGTATGTGCTTTTACATAGCGCTTCCCCAAACGCTATCAAAAAGGTTCCAACCGTAGCGTTTTTATGTAGCTATAAAAGGGTATTCAATAGCGTTTCTGTATTGCTATGACGAATATTTTTCATAGCGGTTAAAAAATGCTATTAGTTAGTTTTCATTCATAGCATTTCAACGCTGCTATTATCTTACATTTGATAGCATTTGAGTTACTACAATAGCGTTTCAGTGAATGTTGTCTTTCTTCTTTTAATAGCATTTCAACAATTGTTTCCACTTCTTATAGCATTTCAGTTGTGCCTATAAATCTTTGAGGTTGAACTAGAAATAGCTTCTAATTATGACAACCATAAAAGCAAATATTTCATTTAAAGGTTCAAACCGATACATAACCAAGTTGTAGCATACAAGAAGATCAACAAAAATGTGCCAAAAACAAATACTAGTCTTTGGATAATCCAACATGGAGTACAAGAAATTAACCATAGTACACAGAACAACAAGAAATTAATCCAACATGGATACGATGCATGCAAAAGAACAACTCTACATTTAGAGAACTCTGTATCCTCTAAAACAGAGCGAAGGTACAGGGGGTTAGATAGCCTTAAGTCCAAGTCCTTGTCTCCAAAACTGAAAATTTCAACCAAATATTAGACTGATATAGTTTTATGGATGAGGAAAAAAGCATTAAATAAACAGTAAGAAAGAAGTTCAGAAATGTGAAAGCTTCATATAATTTTGTTACCCTGTGTGAATTTGCATCAATGTTAAGGATATGATTTCATCTTTGCCACAAAAGTTTCAGTGAATGACTCCAGTGAGCATTTTGAACCATTGAGAATCTCCTGGAAAATTATTCATAAAGTTAAGATCTATACATCTTCAGACGGTGACAATCAACTATAAATTTCTACATTCAGGTAGTTCTTCAATTCTTACAGGATGACAACAGTTAAACAAGAACGAGTAATTACAGCTGATACTTAAAAGGTTAGCAATAAAATTCTCTAATGCTTCAGATAACAAA
>BQKN01065299.1:1039297-1058515 GCA_022839385.1 Asparagus kiusianus
GGCTTCAACCACTATTCCGCCAACCTCCATTGGATATGATCGTGAATGCTCGATTCCATCCATCCTCCAACATATTGTTTTCCTAGAATAAATATAAGACACAAACACTAGACAAATAATATTAGATGTAAATTGTTTGTAAATCATCATCAAAACAAGAAGGCCAACAGGGCCGACTGTGAATACTTGGCTACTACTGACCGAAGATGATCGGTGATGCTTAAATACGTCAATCGCCAGAGGACCTGCATTCGACGGTAACTTCATACCCATTCATAGTGGAAGCGGTCTACTCGAATGGGCAATGTGTTAGCAGAGGATTTCATCCTTCAACTCCCGCAAGGTCAACTAAGGCGTCTTGACCCTTCAATCTTGATTCTCGCCAGAGTGGGGGTGGTCTCGGCTTCTCTGTGAAACCATGTCCTACCTAAATTCTTCTCTCTGATGGAGTCATGATGCTTCAAACTAAATTCACCCGTCGATCATCTTCAATAGGACGACGGGTCCACACAAAAAGTTATCATGTTCACAATCACCTTTGATAACTAATCTCCTCCGAATTCCCCTGTTGATCCTCTTCATCAGGACAACGGGCCCACATGAACTATCATCACCTCTGATAGTCAAGTTTTGTTCTACCATGCAATGAACACCCCGATCGAAAATAGTGACCTACCATGTGATGTGTTATTATTCCAATCAACGTCGTTATACTCATTCCTGAGTCAATGAACGACTTGCTTTCCTCTGGCATGAGGCTGAACTACTCCTTTTTACTCTAACGAGTATACGAATATAAACTGTTTCTCCAACCTCTAACTGGTATACGAGGCTAAACTGTTCCCTACTTTTGATGGGACGTTTATGGAGAAAACTTTTAAGGATAACATGACAATCTCCAATTAGTATACGAGGCTAAACTATTCCCTACCTTTGACGGAAAGTTCCTGGAGAAAACTCGTAAGGATAACCCGGCAACCTCCAACTGGTATACGAGGCTAAACTATTCCCTATCTTTGATGGGAAGTTCTAGGAAAAAACTCTTAAGGATAACCTACAACTTCCCACTGTGACTGTTTAAATCATGTCCAAAATGATTAAAACCCGCCAACCAGTGCATGAGGTTAAAATACTCCCATCCTTATATCTCCTACTCGGTTAAACATTCCTATAATTAGGACCAGAGCCAAAATCCCCTCTCGATTCCTTCCAAGAACGAGAGGTCCACTTTCAAAATGGACGACTAAAACTTTAAACAGTTAGGATCATCCCAAATCTCCCACCTGGTCAAACATTCCTATAGCTAGGACCAAAGCCAAGTTCCCTCACCAATCCTTTCTAATAAGATGACGGGTCCCCAAAACTATTAAGTTAACCGCCACCTCTGATAGTCATTTCTCCATTAGTCACATTCAACTGGACGATGGATCTTGTAAAACTATCAAGTTAACTATTATCTCTAATAGTCTCCTCCAAATTTTTCTCGTCGATCCTCTCTAATAAAACAATGGGACCACTCCTACTATCATGTTAACAATCACCTCTGACAAAATCAACTTATCAATCCTCTTCAATAGGATGGTAGATCCTCAAAGCCGCTCCAATCGTGATAATCCCTATCGTGTTAACACCACACCTCTGATCAGAATCTACTTACCGACTCTCTTCAATGGAGTGGTAGGTCCACAAAGTCGCTCCAATCACGCCAACTCCTATCACGATAACGAATATCTTTGATAGCCGATACCGTCATTCTCACAAATGACGTTGTCCGATCAATCGTTACACTTATACATCCCTGAATGACCATTCTGAGCATTCTAATATCCTTAGAACAATCGATGGGTAGTAGCCTACCATGCAATGCCTCCTACAATGATCAGTCATCACACTCATACGTCCCTGAATGACCTGATCCATTTTGAGCATTCTAATATCCTTATAACAATCGATGGGTAGCAGCCTACCAACGATCAGTCATCACACTCATACGTCCCTAAACGGCCTGATCCATTCTAAGCGTTCTGATATTTTCTTAGAATAATTGATGGGTAGTAGCCTATCATGCTATGGCTCCTACAACAATTAATCATCACACTCCTACATCCCTGAATGATTTGATTCCCTAACACTGTCATTCCCGCAAATAACGTTATCCATCGGTGTCGGCCTACCAAGTGATGTGCTACATCGACCCCCTATTCTGAGCAGTGACCTGCCAAATGACGAGTGTTTATTCAGATCCTATTTTGGTCACACACGATGACCGTTCATGTTGGACTAAGTGGTTATACTTAATAACACGACCCAATTTAATTATGAATTAATGATTGTAATTAACCTAACCCGACGCCTCAAACGGCTAAGGGAAGAGAAGAAATCTTAGCATTAAGCCTAAAAGAAACTTCTCGACAACTCATCATACTGAGGGGAATAGTATGGCTAGCCCGATTCAAATGATAATCAGTAAAGGCAAATCAAATCCGTTGATAGTTGAGGATTTACTAAAAATCCTAATTGGTGATCTTTAGCAGCGACTGAATAATTCAATCTCACCGAGTTCGATTGAAAGACACCTCGCTCCATCTAAACGGTGATCATTTTACAGGTCTTTATATCCAAAGTATTCCAGACCCTATGCGACCTGATTCAGGTCTGAAAACTTTAGAAGGGTTCTTGTAGGTAATAAAAATTGCCTTTATCTCTGCACTGTAACTTAGAATAGGCAAAAGAGCCTAAGGGTCCATTTGTGGTAAGGCAGGCTGACTCCTCTAGGGTCTAGCCAACTCAATCCATATTCCAGCCGACTCCCTTAGGGTCCAACCAACTTAGTCCTCTTGAAGCCGACTCGAATGTGATCGAGACCCCCTCATCGACTTGAAGGGTGATGTCAGTCCGCCCTTCAAAGACCAAAGTGGTTGACTCAGTCCTCTTGAAGCTAACTCGAATATGGCTAAGACCCCCTCGTCGACTTGAAGGGTGATGTTAGTCCGCCCTTCAAAGATTGAAGTGGCCGAAAACCCCTCGTTGACTTGAAGGTGGTCGAGCCCCCCTCGTCGACTTGTAGGGCGGTGTCAGACAACACCCTCGAAGTCGACACCTCCGCTAACCTTAGGATGACACCCCAAGTGGACGAAACCCCATGTGCCAACTCGCCCTCGCCTCAGAGACCTCGGGACAAGATCAAAGATCCGAGACCTCTCGTGTTGACTCGAAGGGCAACCTCGTCGACTCGAATGTGGTTGAGACCTCTCGTGTCGGCTGGAAGGGTGACCTAATCGACACAAATGTGGTCGAGACCTCTCATGTCAACTCGAAGGGTGACCTTAGCTGCCTCAGAGTTCAGGACCATAAGACTAAGGGGACGAGACTCCATGTGTCAACGAGACCCCGAGCTGATACAGTTTAGTTAACTCAAAGAGCGGCCTTAGTCGACTCCTCTTCCCGGAGTTGACTCGTCAAAATCCCCTTTACTTCAAAGACCAAGACCCTTCGTGTCGACTCGAAGGGCGATATCAGTCCGCTCCATGAAACAACACCCTTCCTCATGTTGACACGAAAAGAAGACTCAGTTGACCCAGAGTCAAGTACCACCAGCTCGCCAGCATGAGTTAGTCGCCCCCCCCCCCCCCGGAAGATGACTCGACCAAGAAGGCTCGACCCAGATGACTTGCTAACACTGTCTGTTTGGCTGACTCATCAGCACTGTAGGCGTCTAAAAATGCCTATAGGTATCCACACATAGCTCGAGATAGAGAGAAGGTGATGAACGCCATTATCGAAGTCAAAGAGGATTATCTAACACCGACCAGCGAATCAATGAACTATTGATGATGTGGCCCGCATGCTCACCAGCCACCACCAAATGGCACGCGTGCTCATTGACCACCAAATCGGTGAACCAAGTGGCCCATGCACTCGCCAGCCAGCTCCAA
The DNA here is from genome assembly GCA_022839385.1 of Asparagus kiusianus. Classification (NCBI taxonomy): domain Eukaryota; kingdom Viridiplantae; phylum Streptophyta; class Magnoliopsida; order Asparagales; family Asparagaceae; genus Asparagus; species Asparagus kiusianus. Next base: position 1,043,233 of record BQKN01065299.1, read on the forward strand.
GTGTCCCGCGTGTTCATCGGCCACCACCAAGTGGCCCGCATGCCCATCAGCCACAAAATCAGCGAACTAAGTTGCCCGCGTACTCACCGGCCACCATCAAGTGGCCGGCATGTTCATCGGCCACCAAAACAGCGTACAGATCAACGAAACGATGAAATACGCGTAATGACAGAACAAGTCAAAATTCGGAAGACTAAGAAAGCCGCTGGCGGTCGAGTCGCATCGAAACGGCTCGGCTGAACCAGTGGTTCGGCCCATAGCCAGGTCACCAAGGGTGGCTCGGTAGCCAAGCTACCATTTGGTAAATGGTGGCTAGGCCAAGGTCGAGCCACCATTTGGTGGCAAGGCCAGGCCGAGCCACAGGTCAAGCCACTATTTGGTGGCTAGGCTAGGCCGAGCCACCATTTGGTGGCTAGCCAAGACCGAGCTACTGGGTGACGCTTTGGCCAGATTTGATCTAAAAGTGTGATTTTTTGGTTTTCACGGATTCTCTCGGGATTTGTTGGTTCCTGAGCATCCTAACTAATCTTATACTATGGTTAATCAGTTCTTAACTAAAGATAAGGAGGAATCCCTCGTTCTTATCCAAATACCCGCTTCCGAAGCTTATAAATACGAGCTCGGGTGCTCATTTCTCAAAGGCTGGACATCAAGAGGGCGAAACGCTGCCGAATTAGAGAGTGGAGCCACGAATTTACAGCAAGGCTTAGCAGATCTTGGCGATCTCCTGTGCATAAAGAGTGGAGTTCAAGAGATCTGAGACTCGTCCCCTATTCCTCCGGATTTAAGCTTGGTCTTAAATCTCAAGAAGAGCCGTGATCTCGCTTGGTCAAGATCATCGCTGCAACGATTACTTCCTTCATGAAGTAAGAGCTTTGATCAACTTAATCTGTCAATCGGATCTGATCCGCGACGGCCCACGGATATTAACGTCCCCGGCACAGGTAAGGTTCCCACGTAAGTAGCGGGTGATAAACGTCCGTTGCACTGTTTGACAAGAGTCGTATCTTTTGTATTTTCATTGTATAAGAAGATCTTATAAAAAGATCAACTTTTTATTTGAGTTTATTGTAAATGATTAAAGTTGTAATAGATTCAATCACAATGAAAACAATGATTTTTGACCCAAACAAGCTGGCGACCACAATGGGAGCCAATAGCTTCGCTGCCGAAGCTATCGTGCCGCAACCATGGATCCGGATCTCGGTTTATAAAGAGGTCGAGTACGAGTTCGACCAACTGAAGTTCGAGGAGTATCTGTCGACCTCCTCCTCCAGATCCTCTGTCCCTCACAAGCGTAGGAAGATCAAAGCCCCAGTTGTTGCGGTAGCTGCACCTTGCAACGCCCCTCCGGCCTCCAACGAAGCCGGATTTACAGATCCGGACTCCTCCTCAATCAAGGAGATAACCGATATAGCCGCGCCAACTTTATCGAAGAGGGCACGCCAAAGGCAGCACCAACGACTTGCGTGCCGATTTGCTAAGGTTTTGGAGCATGTTGACGGGATTGGCTATGAGGCGGATCTGAAACGCAGAAGGCACCGAGTACCCCCATTAGAAAATAAATGGCCTATCCTCCAAACCAACATCGAATGAGTGGATCCAAATCAAACGGACTCGCTCAACCCTCAAGGAGCGCATTCATCCTCCAAACCAATATCTCAATAGATAGGTTGTTATGACATGTTTGGAGGACGAATTCATCCTCCAAACATGTCATAACAACCTATCTATTGAGATATTGGAAGTTATGGGAATTGCCCCGCCCAACACATGGAAAGAGTTGAAGACACACGGAGAGCGGGCCAAACGCTTCCTCCGAAGGAAGAAGGCCGAGAGGAGCCAGCCGACAGCTAATCCTTCGAACTCAAACTTCGCCTCCCGTGGTAAGGGCAAAGCACCTGCAGCTGCTGTTGATGCTAATCAAACGTCACAACGGCAATCCCGAGGACAGCAAAAGGCTTCTGTAAGGACCATAAATTTTGATACTAATTAAAATAATTTTCTAGTATTTTAAAAAATATTTAATTATGATTTTTAAAAGAGTATTTATATTTTTTTCTCGAATTTTTATAATTTTTATGATCTAAAGTCTAAGTTTTATATTTATTTAAATGATTTTAATATTTATAAATTTATTTAGTGCAGTAAACATTTCTAGAATTTATCCGTTAGGTTTTTGATACTATTACATATTATTTTAAACAATATGTTGTATTATTATTATTATTACGTATATTTTTGTATAATATGTTGTATTATTAATTACATATTATTTGTATAAATTATTGTATTATTTATATTGTTATATATTATCTGTCGTATTAGTATAACTAGTACGTTTTACTGTGTATATAATTATCCCATAATTATTTGATTTTAAATATAAGTAAATATATTTTATTTATTAATTATTCTTGTTTAATTGTACAATATGTGTATATTTTAACTATTTCGTATCAACTGTTGTATTAGCACAATAGGTACGTTTTTATTTGTAGATTATTATTTTGTAATTATTTTAATTTTTAAGTACCCATATTTATTTATTTTAATTATTTTCGTTTAATTATACTTAACCCTAACCCTAATATACCCTATATATATATATATATATATACTTTTCTTCTTATTTCCTTCTTTCTGTTCACAACAGCCGCCACCCCTTTTCTTTTTCTCTCTCCTCCACGACCAAAACCCAATCTCCTCCTCCGTCCTCTCTTTCTCGTCGGAGACCACACTGCCACCCAACCCATAGCCGCCACCGATGAGCTTGCCACCCCCAGCCTCGCGGCCACTCCCCAAGCCCCGCCCTGCCTACTTCGTCGTCGTCGTCCAGCCCTTCGCCCAACCCCACCGGCCCAAACTCCACCAGCATCCGACGAGCGCCGAGCTCGCCTCCTCCGTTCGATCGCCGTCACGCTCGAGCTCCAACCAAATCGCCGACCTCCTCTCCCATCTCCGACAAACCCAAGACGCCAACATACCCCGCCTGAGCCGCAACTCCAAGCACCACGCAGCCATCACCACCACCTCAGCCAGCTCACCCCTTCCTCCTCTCCGCCTCCTGCAGCCCCTCCGCCGTCACCCCCGTGTCCCCCTCTCCCACGCCGGCCATCTCGTCACCTACAGCCCAGCCAGCACCGTCCAGCCTCCCCCGTGTCCACTCTCCCCTCCGACAACCGTCCTGTCAGCCTCGCTACCTCCAATTCCTCTGTCAACCATCTCTCGCAGATCTGCGCCGCCGACGAACCTCCATCACGACCAGCAGCTGCCGCCGCCTTGGTAACCGCTCCGACCATAGCAGTAGCCCCGTCGCGTCTCATCGGCATCGTCACCTCGTCATCAGACCCCACGTCTCGTAGGCAAGATCCTGCTTCCCTGGCCTTGTATTTTCATTATTTATACATGTTAGTAATTGGTTACGTAGATTAGTTTGTGATATAATTATCTGCGTGGGATTGTTGATGAATAATATTAGATAAATCATGATAATCTGATAAATAGCATTTTTAGAATGATTATAATCTTAAAAGAAGTTATTTCGGTATCAGAATTATTTTGAGATGATTATGCTAATTTAAAAAGAATTTATTTTGAAAACGGAATCATTTTAGATAATTATAGTAATTTAAAAGGAATTATCTTAGAAAAGAATCGTTTTAGAATAATTATGAATAAATTAAAGGAATTTATTTTGAAAAGGGGGTTATTTTAGATTAATTATAATTAGAAAAGAAATTATTTTGTAAGAGGGAATATTAAAAAGAACATTTAAAGAATGTTATTAGAATTATTTAAAAGGTGTTATTTTGGAAAATAAGATTATTTTGGATAATTATAACAAGAAATAAAGAATTTATTTTGGGTCAAGAAATCACTTTGAAGTAAATAAATTTATTATTTTAAAAGATTATTTTTGAAAATCTCGTGATTTGTGATTCTCATTTTTAATTATGTGATATGTCATGATATCGTTGCACATGATTGGTTGTATTTATTGTTTCCTATTGTGTTTGAGAACCCCTAGTAGTTCATGACTAAGTGGCTTCGTGCGTCATGAACGGACTTAGTGACATGTGTGTGTGAGTTGACTGAGTTTAGGTGGTGAACCAGAGTTTCAATGAGGATTATGGTTGACTTAGAAAAATGAGAACCGTGGGGATGAGGAAGTCTATGTTCATGTGATCGGATATAGCTGTTAATGTATCTTCCAGGCTCACCCCATGATCCAATGTAGCTTGGGGTTAGTTTGTTGGGTCAAAGTGAAGCCAGTGTAGTCACTTTGGTCCGTGAATTTGATATTCACCCGGGTTTTGCTTGAGTTCGAACCAGGCTGGAAACGGATTGCATGTAGCCATCTGACCGGTCTAGTATAGCGGCGTATTGGGTGCATGTAGAGAATTTGTGAACAGTCAGTTATCCGATGATATGAGCGTTGACTCTATGTGAGATGTGGACCAGTGAGTTGAGATAGGATGGTTAGTTACATGACCTTGATTCTTAGCTAAGTATGATTCTTGTGAGATGTAGGCCAGTTGTGTTTCTTTTCATACATAGATCGGGGTTAATATTTAATTATCTACAATTTGAGACATATAGTATATACATGAGGGTTTCCTTGTTTGGATTATTTCGCTCGACGTACTACGTCTCATGTTGTAGGTATTTAGGTATTAATTCCATCTATTGTATGCCCTGTTACTTGGATGATTAGACTGATTGCTAGCTACATGATCTCGTTACCTGATCGATTTTGGATGCTTTATGTTATCATGATTTAATAGTGTTTTCATGTTGATTTGTGGATTTCAGTTGTACGTTCTTTTGTTGTTTCTGTTATCGTATCGTTTGTCGCATTGGATTTCCGTTCATTCTATTTTCTTTGTGGGGTCGGGTCTTGCTGTGTGCCATACACGCTGACGTACACATGTTTTCTCTGGTGTACGTCAGACTTAGAGGAAGAACAGGTTTAGCTAGGAGATCATCAGGAGCCAGAGGATTCTCAGCAGGAGTGCCTAGCGGATGGAGCAGAAGAAGAAGCTAAAGCTTAGTTATTGGTCCTCAGTTTTCTTTTGTACTACCTCTTATTTCCATTTGATCAGTGTATTTTTATATTCTCCAGTATTTCATTCAGATAGTTTTGTATAAGGGCATGATGACCCGAATATTATGTCCGAGATGAATATTCATTTGTGATATGTATTATTTTATTCTGTGTTGTTCATTATATTCTTGCTGATTGTGATCGGGGACCTGTGACTTCGCATTGTATTTATTTCCAGACGCTTAGCGTATTGGATTGAGAAGAAAAGAAAAAGAACAAAAAAATAATAATAGTATATATTTCTTCTCAATCTAATACGTCACGGGCTTGTTCATGTTCCGATTCCCGGGTATTTTGGGAAGCGAGGCGTGACAGCTTCGGACCCGAAACTCCAAAAAGAGTACTCCTTTAAGGACGAAGATGTTCTAGCCATTTTCGAGTCCCTCCTTGAAACTAACAAGATCAAGCTACCACTTATCCCAGATCAGGAGGAAGATAACAACATCGCGGATCCGAAGTACTATGCGTACCACAGGAGGGTCCTTCATCCCACCAAGGATTGCTTTGCTCTCAAAAATAGCATCCAAATATTGGTTGAAGCCGGCGTCATAACGCTGGGATAAGCCAAATGAGACTGGCAACACTCCGACAAGTATAAGAATATAAACTGCTCCTTCCGCTACTCCAATAGGTATATGAGTCTAAACTGTTTCCTACCGTTGACGGGAAGTTCCTGGAGAATTTTTATATGTAATATTCTTAAGGATAACCCAGTCATGTAACTGAGTATAATGTCGGATCTAGTTCCGCAAAGGAAGCTGGGGGTGAATGATTCATGTAACGGGAAGTTCCCGAAAGAATGCTACTTGTAATTTTCTTAGGGATAACCCGATCATTATGAACAAAGTGATAAACACTAAACTTCACTATGTTTTCCAAACACTCCTTTGCTGAGATGAGATTCGATCACTTTGCTGGATCAATCTTCCCTCACAAAACTCCTATTGGTGTTTGACGACTTACAGTCTTCCACCACAAAATCCCCACCGATCAGACTAATTGCTGATGGGACCACCAAATTTCCTTTCGGTTGAATCCACTCAAACTCCTGCTATGTCTGTGCACTCAACACTCCCATCGTTAGAATCTGGACATAGTACTCAGGATATTAATCTACTATTTATTGACAATTGTCAAACCCCTCTTGTTAAGTATTTGTCACTTAATACTAGGAACCCCCTTTGAGTGATTTGTACGAATCAAAACTCCCACTATGATTTGTACTCCCATTCCCACTGTCTACCTGGTCAAACCTTCCTACAGTTAGGACCATAACCAAAATCCCCTCTCGATTCCTTTAATGAACGAGAGGTCCATTTTCAAATTGAGTGATCAAACCTATAAAAGTTAGGGTCGCCTCAGTTCCCCCGGTCTCGCTCAAAACCGTCAAACGGTTATGGCCAAAATCGGGATTCTTTTTCGATAAACGAAAAGCTCTCATCCTCTTTCCCCTTTGGTCAAACCTATAAAAGTTAGGACAGAAGTCGGAATTTCATTTTTTAGATCAGGTAATCAATCCTATAAAAGTTAGGGTTATCTGAATCTATTCGATTCTCGAAGTAGAGATCCCACTTGGAGTTTTCTTCGCAACTGGAAAAAAGAATATAAAATTCTTCCTTTCCAGTATCGAGCTTGTCTTTGCCCCAAGAGAAGACACCACCTTTTTTAACCCTCATAATCCATACTTTACACGTGCGAGGAATTTTATCCCGAATCCTAAGTAGGAATAAGTCAATGCCTAACACGCATTGCCGGTTTAGTCTTTCACCGATTGAAAAAGACACCAAAATCTAAGACTGGGGCATTTCATCCCGAAGCCTAAGTAGGGATGAGTCAGCGTTTAACCCGCGTTGCTGGTTGGTTCGTTCCTATAAAAACGACCGAGTCTACGTATTCAGTATCGTAGCAACAAAATCCATGCCTTTATGCATGGGGAATTTTATCCTGAATCCTAAGCAGGAAGAGGTCAACGCCTAACGCGCGTTGCCGGTTTAGTCTTTCACCGATTGAAAAAGACACCAGAATCCAAATCTGGGGCATTTCATCCTGAAGCCTAAGTATGGACGAGTCAACGCTTAACCCGCGTTGCTGGGTGGTCCGTTCCCATAAAAACGACCGAGTCTATATATTCAATATCATAGCACTAAAAGAGTTAACTCTTTTAGCATAACGTTACATACGGAATGGACTTAAACAATCCGCATGCAAGCCCGATTCAAACGGTAATCGGTAAAAGCATGTCAAATCCGTTGAGGGCTGAGGATTTGCCAAAAATCCTAAGTCAACGTCTAATACACATCACTGTTTAGTCTCTTCACAGGAGAAAGACGAAGTCTACGTATTCAATATTGTAGCACTAAAAGAGTTAACTCTTTTAGCACAACATTACATGCAAAACAGATTTAAACAATCTGCATGCTAGCTCGATTCAAACGGTAATTAGTAAAGACACGTCAAATCCGTTGAAGGCTGAGAATTTGCCAAAAATCCTAAGTCAGCGTCTAACACGAGTTGCCGGGTAGTCTATTCCCGTTAGAAAGACGAAGTCTACGTATTCAGTATCGTAGCACTAAAAGAGTTAACTATTTTAGCACAACGTTACTGTTTGTTGGAAATTTTGTAACAAGAAACTAGTAAAAGAATTGTATTTGATTTTATTCCCTCTAACTGCTTAGAAAAAGAATGTTTACAACTCTCTCAACTCTCAATTAAAATTTGAATTTCTGAAGACAAAAGAGAAGAGAATGAATTTGATTCTCTCCTTTGTTTAAAACTGGGTCCTTCACGGTGGCGATGAGATGCTTCCCTCGAGTGCTTGCGTCGAGTTTGCTTCTCGTTGACGATCTGAACGTTTCAATCTGTTGGAACAACTGATCGGTTTGGTTGATAACTCTTGACGAGTATTGTAGCTCAGGATGAGTAACAAACTCTGGTAAAAAGAGTTATCTGAACAGAAAATGATTCGGTTAATAAGCCAAGTATCTAATGTCTGGATTCCTCAATGGATGTTGATTCCCCAGACTGTATGAAGAGTTGATTCTCCAACTCTCTCTCTCTCTCAGATCCTCTCCAGAAAATCCGATCTCCAAAGTGATATCTCGCCCCTTGATCTGATTATCCAAAATCTGATCTTTAACTCTGTTGAGTTTGTGGATATTTATAGGGGGATTAGGGGTGTAACTGCCCCCATAATTCGCACCTAAATGGGGGTTTAGTTACCCCATTAATCGGGTGTAACAACCCACGTAAACCACTCCCTATATCGTGGGTAGAGAACAGCTTCGAAGTTGTTACGATCACGTTTGAATGAGTCAGAACCTTAACTTGCGTTCTGGCGGTGATTGTAAAGAGATGCTGTGACGAGCTGCGTTGTGCAGCGATAGAGCTGCGTTGTACAGCGATAGAGCTGCGTTGACAGTGATGACGAGCTGACGAGCTGCGTTCGACAGCGGTTGATAAGCTGTGTTGACAGCGATGATGAGCTGCGTTCGGCAGCAATGATGAGCTGCGTTCGGCAGTGGTTAACGAGCTGCGTTCGGCAGCGGTGATGAGCTGCGTTGGGCAGCAATTGATGAGCTGCGTTGGGCAGCGATTGATGAGCTGCGTTGGCAGCAATGATGAGCTGCGTTCGGCAGTGGTGATGAGCTGTGTTGGCAGCAATGATGAACTGCGTTGGGCAGTGATTGACGAGCTGCGTTGGCAGCGGTTGACAAGCTGCATTGGCAGCGATGATGAGCTGCGTTCGGTAGCGATGATGAGCTGCGTTGGGCAGCGATTGATGAGCTGCGTTCGGCAGCGATTGACGAGCTGCGTTCGGCAGCGGTGATGAGCTGCGTTGGGCAGCGATTGACGAGCTGCGTTGGGCAGCGATTGATGAGCTGCGTTCGACAGCGGTGATGAGCTGTGTTGGGCAGCGATTGACGAGTTACAGATGTCTTTTTTGTCTTTATATCTGGATGACACTAATGACCAATCAAGAAGGTCCTATTCAGGCCATTTGTGATAATTGAGGCATCCCAATAACGCTCTATCAACTGCAGGTCACAATCTTCACTAAGATGACTTGATCGTGTGCTTCTCAGCATGCTGAATATTCACTTATAGCTCTCTAGATCTTCCTGCTTTTCTAAAATCATTACACTGCTTATCAGCATCTCTAATAATTGCTAATGTAGTATCAGCTACACTGTTGTCGCAACCATCAAGATCAATCATCTCGCATAAGAGGCTTGTTAGCAGTGGATGAAGCTATGTTCATGCTCACATTGGTGTGGTGTCTTGATGATGGTACATAAAGAGGACTTCTTCGCCTTGGTTCGAAGAGGCCACTGATTTATAGCCAAAGTGTTGCAAAAATCATCATTCTGTAATCTTTGCTTTAGCTCTTTGGTATGTGGGAGTCGTCAGATTGTAACTCCCAATGTTGATTGTGGAAATTGTTGTCGTGAGGGTCATCAGATTGTAACCTTCATTGATCTTCATGGAATTCTTTAAATCATAGCTTTCTGGAAGCGCTTGATGGGCAGTCAACTATCTTTTTATAAATTTTTCACAGCCTACAGAACCCCCTCCAAAGTTTTCAAAAGTTCGCGGTTGACTGGGACGAATTTTCGAAACACTTTGGATTCCAAAACTTGTTGACTAAATGCACCTCATTACAGATTGGGTAGAGCATCAACGTTCTTGTTTAATTCGCCAGCGATGACTTGGAGTTTGTTTATCTAAGTTCATCATCCCCAGGGAGATTCGGCATTTCCTGGCTTAAGACAAATTTATTGTTAGAGATCGAAGGAGCTACAGGGCCTTATCTCCAGCTTAATCAAGAAGATAGCCTCTTGGTTGAAATATTGTGCACTCTGAGAAGAGTAGCTGCATGCCAGGTTGAGAATGGTCGTCAGAACGCATTCCTAAATTGTGCGTCCAAACGCCTGAATGCAGGGGCTGCGTTCGGGAGTTGTAACCCCTTTTTTAAAAATGCGAAAATCTCGTTTCGGGTGGGATTTTACCTAGAATCCCGCATTGATTTGACAGCTGTAGCTGTGTATAAATAGACCACTGAGGTCAAATCAGAACAGTCATTCGACTTTTCCCCTTCTTACTCTCTATCGATTCCCGAACAGAACTCCTGTTCATCTTCTCCGTCATTTCAACAGAAGAAAGGATTTGCTCCTAAACACCTCGTCCACCCATCTTCATCTTCCTTCTCGCGATTGGAATGGCCCCCAGGAAGAAAACCACCTCTAAACCGAGGACTGCTCTGGCTCAGGGTTCCCTTCCGGCTAAAACTTCCGGGGATGTTCGAACTGCTGCACCGCAGTCTCTAATTTCTTCGACTAATGGTAAGATTGAGCCAGGATAAGTCGTTTTGATGGATTTATCATCTTCAACCATTGATCGGCAGTATGTATCCCGCCATTAAACTCGAAAGATGATCCCCATTTGAAAAAACACATGGTTAACTCCATCGTTCATAAAATTTCAACGCAGGTTCATGCCCTGCGTTTAAAAACTTGGACATGGGTTGAGACCCTGCGTTTGAGGATCTGGACGCAAGCCTTGACCTTGCGTTCAAAAGGAATTTGGATGCGGGTTGAGACCCTACGTTTAAGGACCCGAACGCAGGTCTGAACCTTGCATTCTTGTGTTAGACCTCTTCAGCCATTTGACTAATGACCCCTTTTTTTTATTTGCAGTATGTTATTCCAATGAGCCCCTTTCTTTCAAGTATTATTTTGGTCATGCGGGAGGCACGGATAAAAATGCAGCCTTTAGTTTTCGCTTTGAGTACTCAGTTTTTCAGGACACGAACCAAGAACGAGCGAAACTTATTACCCAAGCTTTCCCTGAGACTCTCAGGTCTTTGGTTACGGATGCTAAGTTTGAAACTGCAGAGCGCGAGATTTTAAAGAAGCCATCCTTCCTCTTTGGGGATTCTGTCAACATGGATCCCAAGCGAATGTCCGAGGGGAATTACAAATGGTTGAGGGTCGTCAACAACCGTCGTCTTTTTCTTCCCAATTTAGAACGGATGTGGCGAATCTCTTACTATCAGTGTGCATCCATCCCACGGTCGATGAATTGGGAACTTGTTCAGGACCAAGGAGGTGTTGCTACCGGGCACATCACTCATCAGGGCACTCATCCTGCTGGTTTTAACAACTTTATGGCTTTAAAACCAGGCTTATTCAAAAAATAACATCCCGTTGGAGAGCCTGCTAAATTGGCGGCGGTTTTCATTAGGAAATTTATCTCGGTCCAAGGAGAGTTCCCTGCTCAAGATTCCAGGGCTCCCACATGGGTTCATTCCAGTGAGTCGGACTGGTGGGCCCGGATGATAAATTTTGTTCTGGAGGAGCTAGAAGAACCTTTAAGAATTTCTGAGTTGTGGGTTCCAATAACGGCCACTCGATATGGAATTTCTCCAAATTACAGTGGGCTTTTCGCTATGTTGGAGTTCTACAATCCTCACACCGGTACCTTTTTCACCCCAGTTGGTGAATTAGGCTTTGCTCTTCACGAGATGTTTGAGATTTTCGGTTTGTCTTTCGGAGAATTGCCTTATGAGGAGTTCGTTCCTGGAAGCAGGGAGCTGGAGAATCTGAAAAATACTGCTCCCGACCTCTATAGCACTTACTGGGAACTAATGTGCCATTTCTAGATATGTGCACAAACTACCGGGAAAAGAGCCGGCGGCGTGAAACAAGGACAATGGGCCGAGTATCTTTTCTAGAATTTATGGAATAAGGAGGCAGAGGTAACTCGTTTGGCTGCCAGTACTCTCGAAGAGATCACTGAACGCATCAATGATGCGACCTCTCACTATACCTGTGAAGTAAAAGAGGATGTCTTCCTAGCATTTACCACATTTGAGAGCTTCCATTATCAAGCAGAAGTCCCAATTTCCGACATGGCTCTGTTCGTAGGTTTTCTTACTCTTTGGTTGAAGAGATGTGTAGTACCCACCAGGCCGGTGGATGCTATTACGGTAGAGGTATTATACCCTGCTGTACTTCTAGCTCATGGTCGGCCCCTGAACCTCCTTTCAGCCATGGTGTGCTGCTTGCAGAGCGGCTTGCGGGAATTGTCTTCTGAGTTCATTGCCGTCAAGAAATTGGATTCGGATGGGAAGACTGTCATCCAAACTCCGACCCCTCGAGTACCAATGCCATATATTTATTTGTTATCTTGGTTCGTTTTGCACTGTCCTTCGATAATGTCAACTCCTGAATCTGATGACCCCTCAGCGCCTCTTGTTCAACAATTAGAAACTGCCGAATGGGTCGGTTGGTACCAAGTTAAGTTCCGTGAAATATTCAGGCGGGAGCATAATTACGAGATTGCTTGCAAGTTCCCCGCTTTTGAAGGTGGTGCATATGGAGAACTCCATCAAGATACCCCCGGACGGAACGCTTTTACCACACTTAGTAGAGGTGCTTTTTGGTGGCTCATAAATATCCGCCCGGGTTATCTCATTTTTTGACAAGGGAGAAAATGTTTTATTGAACCCTATCAGCCTTATCGCTTTTCTCGGCAATTTGGCTATGATCAAATCTACGTCGGGAATCTAAACCCTGCTCTTGCATATACGGGAAATGTATATGAAGGAGCGAGAGCTTGGTACTACTCGGTAACAGGATGCACCGGCGCGAAGTTTCGACTACCGCATAAGATGCCCAATATTCGTACCTCTCTAAGTTTCTGCACGTGGTACCAGGCTGCCTCCCAGGTTCCAGCTTACAATATGAATACCACTTGTCTGAGGGCCATCCGCAGATGGTATGCTGCCAAGAGGAGTGCTAAACGATTCCGTGCCCGGGGGGCCAGCGAATACTTGACATATGAAAAGGCGATCACGGAGGATGAGCAGCAACAATCACCAGAAGCTGAACAGCGTCAGCCACCAAAAGAAGTTCAGGAAGCGGTCAAGGTGCCAGATGCCCCCGCAGTGGAGCCTTCGAGAATCCGGACTCGGAGTAAGAGTGCTGCTGGCAAAAGAGCACTTGATGCAGCTGAAGAAGCCAAATATGACAAACAGGCTCGTTGGAAGTTAGCGCTCGAACCCCCTGTTTCTAAGCTTATGTCAGATGCTCAGAAAGCATGGCACGCTGAAGAGGAAGAACAAGAGTCAACTGCTATGCAACTCTCGCCTCAGCCTGGTCTTCCCAACGTTGGTCCTGCTTTAGAAGGTCCTGCCTCTTCTGCCTATTCGCCGCATGAAGAAGAACATGGCGATGAATCATTTGCAGGAGGTATGGAATTTGTCCCTGAAGACACGCTTCGTGATACCGCCTCTACTACTCATGCTGTTGAAGAAGATAGACCTCCGGTCCCAGAGTCAATTGTAGCTGCCCAAGAGGACTTAGCGGATGACAAGTCTCCTTCTGCTTCTGTGCTATTACCACCTGTAGAAGATGTACAGCCTAGCCCTACTACCGGTATCATACCAAAGCCTACTCTCACTGAAGATCCACCAACACTCCTTCCCATTAATGAAGAGGAGTCTACAGATCATAGCGACGATGCGGACGACGCAGATGGTGGTGACGACCAAAGTGGGAGTGACGAGAATAACGATAATTTAAGTGATGATAATGATGATCTTGGGGAATGGGATATTCGACCACCCTCCTATTCAGACAAAGCATCACCCTACATTCCTTTGCCTCTTGCGGGTAAGTATGGCTTGTTCTGATTTGCAACCAGTTTCTATTGTATATTAAATAATTTTCCTATGCAGATCCTATGGTACATGAGGCGAGTACTGTCATCCCTCCCTCAACACAACAGCTTACGCTACCACCAGCTCAGATGTCAGAGCCCTTAGAGCCCTCAACGACGACTCTTCCGCCGACGACTTTGTTGACAATTTCTTTAGCCTCGACGGAAGTGGTAGACGTGCCGAGATCATCTACAGCGGGGGAATTGATGGCTGTGCAATCAAGTCCATCTCAACTGGATATCGGTATTCCTTCTCAGGCTACTACACCGAAATCGCCTGCTGGTCTTTTACTTGGCTTCGCGTCTTCAGAGATTTTTGTACCGTCGCCTATTGTTATTTCGAGTCCCACAGATGTACCAGATTTTCTCAAGATTTCTCTTGACTATTTGGAACACCTCACCAGGAAAGTAATTGAGGTCGTGGTGGCCGGACGAGATACTTTTGATACCTACAAACCTATGCTCACAAACAGTTTGAACAACCTCAAGTTCGTAGGTGATGTCGATGTCGTTCAGCGTTGCTCCGAAGCCATCTCACGCCTAGAGGGACAACTCAGATTCTTGGAGGCTTTGGGTCGCGCTGATATCCAAGCGCAGATTGCATCTACTTTTGAGGAAATTCGATCTGAAGAACTCAATAAGTATGAAGCCGCTCGACGTCATATAGCTAAGGAAGAGGTTAAGGTGGAACAACTGCAACAGCTACACGCTCAAAAACAAGCTGAGCTGACACTTTCGAATACTTCTCTGGAGAATTTGCGAGAGAAGATCGCTGCCGCTGAAGTGGAGCTGACTAGGATGAAGGCTCAATTCAAACGAGAAGAAGCTATCGTCACTGAGCTCAACGTCAAAAGTGCCGCTTCTCTGGTAAACTACCGTACCAAAGCTAGTGCTCTAGAGGAGGCCAAGAAAGAGGTGGATGCCATGCTGTCTAGTGAGGCCGAGCTTCGGAAGCAGGCTGAAATGCTGGTGCGAGCTGATCACGAAGAGAAGCTTTCTGATATTAAGTCTCAGATTGTTTCATTTAGTTTGATGAATTGACAAGTCTATCTTTGTATCGCTCTTTTGGTAGGAACATCTTTTATTTCAAGTTGCCCGGTTTTCCTTTTTGAATAAAAGTGTTGCTGTTTTGGGTTTTTTTATTGTTTCTTTTGCATATCATTCTCTGACATGGAACAATAAAATTCCACTTTAGATAGATTGTCTGTATGCTCTTGTTTTAAGCATAAAAGAAATTTATAAATTTTCAACATGCTATGTTGCATGGCAACTTTGAGGACTTATCGCTCTGTTGATGAGAGTCGATAAGTTTGAAGTGTTGCGATCAGAGCAACTTTGAGGACCTATCGCTCTATTGATGAGAGTCGATAAGTTTGAAGTGTTGCGATCGGAGCAACTTTGAGGACTTATAGCTCTGTTGATGAGAGTCGATAAGTTTGAAGTGTTGCGATCGGAGCA
>BQKN01065299.1:1058525-1077904 GCA_022839385.1 Asparagus kiusianus
AAGTTTGAAGTGTTGCGATCGGAGCAACTTTGAGGACCTATCGCTCTATTGATGAGAGTCGATAAGTTTGAAGTGTTGCGTTTGGAGCAACTCTGAGGTAGACAGAGTTCAAACTCTGTAGCAATAGAACCTATCACGGGCTTAACGTTGACATTGGAAGGATTTAGTCAACTATTTTGCTTTAAAATGTACAAAAGTTCTAAACTTGAGCAGCACATTTTCCAAGAATTCAAATTCTAGAACTAGGGGTACCCTCTGCATTCATGTCCTTGAGTGGGACCGCGTATTCTTGGAAAAACGCATCTCCAGACTGCTGCGTTCGGATCTAGTTTTGCTTGTCTTTTGGACGCGGGGTCTTGTCCTGCGTCTTATCAGAAGCCCAAGCGGCTATGATGACGAAGAGACTATATTGGGGCGGGAGTCTTGGAACTCTGCCCTCTCATTATTAAATTTTTTTTATAAATAGGGCTGATTAGTCACATCAAGGGCCTTAACGTTTGAACTCCTCTCTTGAACTCAGAAACGAGTTTCTTCTCGTTAGTTCTTTCATCATTTCGCCTCGTCCTCTGGCCATGGCTCCTAAGAGATCTCACGAACAGATGGCGGACATTCTTCCGCCGTCGAAGGGCGCTTCTGGGCCTGCCTCCGGACCATCGTCGACGCCTCCGGCGTCTGGTCATCGAGGTAATCCTCGTTTTCTTCTTTGTTTAAGCATTCTTTTTGATAAGTGTTCTTGAAATTCCCTGACTGGACTTTGGTTGATGATGACGAATAAGATTCGTCTCTTCGATCTTGAATGTGACAATAACTTGCATGTTTCTTGATGAAAACTGTTCATCTTCTTGATTTTGGATGATAAAAGAAGTTCTTGTGTCCATTGTTTCAGATTCAAAACCATGTTCCTATGTTCTCTAATCTTGAACACGGAACAGAATTTTCGCGTTCCTAGATAAGATGAAGAGTTGATCCCTTGATCTTGAACGTAAAATAGAACTTTTCGTGTTTGCTGGTAAGACAAAGGGTTGGTCCCTTACTCTTGGACGCAAGAATAAGTCTAACGCAGGTCTAGATTCCTTGCGTTCAAATTGACTTTGACTCAGGTCTGAACTCCTACGCTTAAATTCAGTTGCCAAAAGATTTACTGAATTTATGTTGGCTTTGTTGACAGGTGGGGCTTCTGCTGCTGAACCTATTATCATTTCTGACGATGAAGGAGAAGGAGTGCTCCAAGAGGACGCCCCTCTGATTACACCCCTTGCTATGGTCCCTCCTGGTAAAGTTTTTACCCCAGACTTCGAGAGTGTGCACTACCTCACGGAGCTCCTGGAGAACATGGTGAAGCAAGCATACCTCATCTCTGAGCAAGGATGGGCCCCGTTTTTAGATTTTCTGGATTCGTTCTTGGATGTCATGGACTTGCTTGAACGTATCAACCGCAGCTGGACTGATCACTGCGCCAAGAAGGTTTACTTGTTCAGACGTACTGTGGAAACCTTAGAGGAACTGCAGAGCGCTGACTTGAAGCCTGAGATAGAGGAGGCTCTTCAGGCTTTGCGATCAGAAGCTGGTGCTGCTGCTGTCACTGCTGAAGAATTGAGGGGGAGGGCTGAAGCAGAAGTCCGAGCCAAGCATGCTGCACGTATAGCTCAGGCTAAAGCCCGCCTCGCATCCTTTTCCCTTCAAGAACCCCCTTTTTTTATTAAATAACTTTTTAGTCTGTAATAACTTATTGGTACTCTCGTGACAATTATTACTTTTGCCTGTGATGAACTGTGGACATCTCTTGAAATGATATAGTCTTTTTTTTGTGGTATGAGAACTTCTGAAAAGTTATTCCCTTGTGTCTGAATGGTTTGAACGCAGGCCCATTGAGGGCATCTGGCTTTGTCAAACAGGTTTGACCGCGACTTCAAGACTTGGATTATAGTCATAAGTCTGGTCTTTTAGAAAAACTTGATTTCTTCTAGTTTGTAGAGTATCTTCTGGAAGTTGAAATGATCATGTTGTGCATTCGCTGATGCAAACACAGCGCCAGGTTCTGCAGCTGTGGGACTTGAAACGCAGCTGTAGACTTGTTTTGAACGCAGCCATAGGACTTGCGTTCAAGAGGGATAAACGCAGTGTCAGGTCTTGCAGTTGTAGGACTTGGAACGCAGCTGTAGACTTGTTTTGAACGCAGCCATAGGACTTACGTCTGAAAGGGCTGAACGCAGTGTCAGGTCTTGCAGCTGTGGGACTTGGAACGCAACTGTAGACTTGTTTTGAACGCAGCCATAGGACTTGCGTCTGAAAGGGCTGAACGCAGTCAAAATTAGGACTTTTTTACCAAACAGATTATGCTAATAGCTATCTGGAAAACTTTAGAAAATTCCTTTATTATAATGATCTTTAAATCGTCAGAGGTGTAATGTTAACTTGACGGCATACAAGGTAGGAGAACAATTTGTTCAAATAATCATTTAGTAATCAACCCCCAGTTAGACTTAAGAGCCTTGGAGATTATGGGTAATATTTCTTGAGGAATTTCCCATTAATTGGCATCATAAGTCTGTCGCCCTTCTTATCAATGAGACGGTAGGCTCCGTTGGAGTAGACTGTCTCTATCACAAAAGGTCCTTCCCATTTGGGATTAAACTTCCCTTTGGTTTTGTGAGTCATCACCATAGGTCGTCGATTAGCCAAAACTAGATCGCCTTTCTTGAAGACCCGCTCTTTAACCTTTTTGTTGTAGGCTTTAGAAATACGGGCTTGATATAATTCAATTTGCTGTTGAGCTTGGAGTCGCTTGTCGTCTAAAGCTTCAAGCTCTTGCAGACGCCGCTGATGTTTCTCTTCCTCTGTTAGTCCCGTTGTAATTGCGACTCTCAGGGAGGGAATTTGAATCTCAAGTGGTAATACAGCTTCACAGCCGTATACTAAGGAGAACGGCATAGCTCTGGTAGAGGTCCTCACTGTTGTTCGGTAGGCCCACAAACATTCGCCAAGTCTTTCGTCCCAATCACGTCGGCTTTTAGAAACGAATTTCTTAAGAAGTTTCACGATGGTTTTGTTGAAGGCTTCTGCAAGGCCATTCGCTGGCGGATAATATGCCGTAGATGCGACACTTTGGATTCTGAATTTATCACAAAATCTCTAGAATCCAAAGCTGACAAACTGTGTCTCGTTGTCGTGAACTATTCGTCTCGGGACTCCAAAACGGTAGACGGCATGATGTTTGATGAACTTAATCACATTTGAAGTCTTGACTTCTTTTAGTGGAATTGCCTCCGCCCATTTGGAGAAATAATTGGTCAGGCCAAAATAAACCGATGTCCTTTAGAAGTTGGAGGAGAAATTGGACCGACGATATCCATTCCTCATACTTCAAAGGGCCAAGACACTGATGTGGGATGCAAGTTTCCTGGCGCCTGATGGATGAAATCCCCATGAATTTGACACGCGTGACAACGTTTAGCGTAGTCAACCGCATCTGAGAACATCTTTGGCCAATAATATCCAATTCGTTGGAGACGATCGCCCAACTTGGCTCCAGGCTGATGAGCTCCACACATTCCGTCATGAGCTTCCTTTAGGGCCTCTTTTGCTTCTCTCCGAGAGAGACATCTAAGCAAGACTCCATCATGTGATTTACGGTACAAGGTTTGAGAAATCGCATCATAATAGAATTGGAGGGCCTTTCGCTTGATAGTGGCTGCTTCTTTAGGGTCATCAGGTAAAATTCCGTATACTGCATAGTCGATGTACGGAAATCGCCAGTCCCTAGCTTCAAGTTCCATCGAGGTCGTACAGACTTCTTCTGTCACTGTCTTATCTGAGCTTTCTTCTATAAGAATCTTGGAACAGTACAGCTCACGTCCTGTAACTGGGATTGTTGCTTCAGCACCTGGTGGTAATGCCAGCGAAGTTGCCAACGAAGCCAAAGCATCTGCGTAGGCGTTCTGAGCTCGTGGAATGTATTCAATGAAGAACCCTTCAAACTTCTTAGCTTGCTTTAGCACTGCGAAGTAGTACGGGATTAGGTCCTCGTGACGTACTTCGTATTCCCCTCGGACTTGATTCACGATAAGCTGAGAGTCACCGTAAGCCTCGAGATGGTGAATATTAAGTTCTTCGGCAAATTGCATTCCTAGTAGCAGGGCATTATACTCGGCCACATTGTTGGTACAAGGTTCGATTAGGGAAAATCCCCTTGGGATAATATAACCGTTCGGGGAGACGAACACCACTCCTACTCCCGCAGTGATTGCTCCATGAGGGTTTGCCCTGGATGCCCGGTCAAAGAATAGTTTCCACACTTGCATAGATTCTTGAGTGGTACAAGCTTCCGCAACTTCGTTGGGCAAGTCTTCATACAATTTAGATGTCCCTGGCATCGGGTGATCAGCCAAAAAGTCTGCCAATGCTTGACCTTTGACCGCCTTTTGAGGCATGAATTGCATGTCATATTGTGACAAGAGAATGGCCCATTTTGCGAGCCGAAAATTTAGAGATGACGGCTTAGTCATCAGAACTCTCAAGGGATTCACCTTAGAGATGATGTGAATTGTCTGTCCAACTAGGTAATGTCGCATCTTTTGAACTGCGAATACCAAAGCAAGACATTCTTTTTCGACCGGGTTATACCGATGTTCGGCTCCCATTATGGTCTTGCTTAAGTAGTAGATGGCTTGCTCCTGACCTTGATCGTTATTCTGGGCCAACAAAGCTCCCAGAGAATGCTCCATGGCTCTCACATACAACAGGAACGGCTTTCCTGATATTGGGGCTACAAGAACTGGCGGTTGAGTAAGATATCTCTTAATCTCCTCAAATGCTTAACAAAGGATACACCTTTCCTCATGAGCTTAGAGAAAGGTTGGCAACGCCCCGAAAGATTAGATATGAATCTCTGGATGTAGGCTAACCTCCCTTGTAGACCTCGGAGTTCTTTGAGGTTCTTCGGAGGTGACATGTCTTGGATGGCCCGTACTTTTTCTGGATCAAGAGAAATTCCCTTAGACGTGATAATAAATCCCAGGAATTTTCCACTTGACACCCCGAGGAATGATTTTGTTGGGTTCATCTTCAATTGATGTGTTCGCATGATGTTGAACATTGTCTTCAAATCTGTAAGATGATCATCTTTATATTGGCTTTTCACGGCTATATCATCCACGTAGCATTCTATCCTCTTACGCAAATGTTCATGAAAGATGGTGTTCATTGCGCGTTGATAAGTTGCGCCTGCATTTTTCAGGCCGAAGGGCATCACTGTATAACAATACACCCCCAGCGGTGTTCTGAATGCAGTATGCTTCTCATCTTCAGGATTCATCTTGATTTGATTGTACCCAGAAAATCCGTCCATAAAAGACATCCTTTCATATCCGCAAGTGTTATCAATCATGACGTCAGTGATAAGAAGAGGGAACTCGTCTTTCGGACAAGCTGCGTTGAGGTCACGAAAGTCAATGCATATTCGGACTTTACCATTTTTCTTGGGAACTAGAACAATGTTGGCCACCCAGTCTGGGTGTTGTTCCTCTCTGATAAAGCCTGAATCTATAAGCTTTTTCACTTCAGACTCAATTGCTTCCATGATCTCTGGAAAAAACCGGCGTTGTTGTTGTTTAACGGGTTTGGCATCCGGATCTATGTTAAGACGATGCATGGCCACTTTTGGGTCGAGACCCGGCATATCTTCATAATTCCAAGCAAAGACATCTATATATTCTCGAATGAGAGATATAAGGTCCTCTTTTTTGGATGATGATAAATCTTCAGCTATAAAGATAGGCTTAGGGTCAGATTCATCTCCCATGTTGACCTGGACCACTTTATCTTCAGTGGGTGGTTCGCGTTGTTCAAAACGCATATCTCACAAAATGTTAAGATGTTTGATCCAAGGATCGTCGGTTGATTCGATTAACTCTTCATCACCCCCTGCGTCTTCATCTGGATGACTGGTTGAAACCATGTTCACAGTCAAACTTTTAAAGAAAGGTCCGACATTGACGTCAGATTCCCAGGAAGATGTTCCAGATGACTGATCTTGCCGTAGGTAATTACTGATTTCATTCTCTGAGGTAGGAGGCGTTGTGACATAGCCCAAGCCTCTTCCGGTTTTTTGGTAATAATCTGGTGGTTTTCCTTCGGGCGTGAGAGACATTCGAATTGGTGTTCGCCTTCCTTTCCCAAAGTTTAAACCTTATTTTTCGTTAAAGTTGTACCCCATTCGTTTCATTAGTTGGACGGAATTAGGTTCGTGATAATGGAATTGAGGAACTCCATCATCCTCTTCAGAGCTTCCCCGTTTGAGCGTTTCGGGTTTAACTTTACCGAAATGAATCGGCCTCTGCCCTTTCCTTCTAGGCGGGACTTTGAAGAAAGCTTTCTGTGCATCTTCAACTTCTCCGTCTGAAGTGAAGGGTGACTTAATTGGCAATGTAAGAGATGTTTCCGCACAAAGCGTGCGCTATGGATTGGTACCTGTTTGTTCAACTTTAAAAGAATCATCAGACAAGTACGCCAAAATAAAATCTTCATTAATGCACCACTCGCCCTCACTCGGTACATTATTATTGTTCTCGACTGAACCCATTACATCAAAGTTCAATTCCCATGGACAATCTCCTTCGGGGTCTGGCTCGACATCCGCCTCATTGCCGTTGTCAACATCTTCTTTCTCTTGCGATTCCGAATAGAAGACTGAATCTGTGTGAAAATTTTCCACTCCCCTGAAGGGGTATTTTTCCGCACTCAAGGTTCGGACTTCATTTTCATCATTGACATACTTCATGACTTGATGTAGAGTAGATGGGATGATGCGGTTCGCATGTATCCATGGACGTCCTAGTAAGAGATTGTAAGACGTGTCCGCATCGATGATGTAACAAGTCACTTCTGACTTGAGGTCTCCAATCTGACATCTAAGCTTGATCTTCCCTAGAGGCCGAGTGCTATTAGCATTGCACCCGAAGATGGTAGTTTGAGTAGCATTCAGCCGATGCATGGGAATCCCTAAGACTTGCATAACTCGGTATGGCATGATGCTGAGTGCCGAGCCTGGGTCGACTTGAACACGACTGATCTCTGATGACCCAATGTACCCTATATAATACAGGGGTCTATCATGTTTTTGCTGGACCTGCATATCTTCCTGAGTGAAAGATATGCATGGTAGACTTCTTGCTGCTTGTAGACATTGCAGACAGGATTGATCTTCAGAGGCTTCAGGGATTAAAGTAACTTGAGTGATAAAGCTCTCCGTGTTCTTCAAAGCTTCAATTAGAGCTTTCTTGGTGGTTTTAGACAACCTCAAGAGCTCATATAAGGTAATCCTGGCTGGTATGTTGGCCAGCTGTGCCATGACATTGAATTGGAAAGGCTCGCTTGACTCCCCATGCTCCTGGTGAAGATTTCTGTTGAACCGGAGCTCTTTCTGCTTTCCTTTATCCACCGGCTTCTTTGGTACAGAACCCCCAGCGTCTTGGGGCTGTTCTTCAGCTTCTTGAGGATTCTGGGTGTAGTCCCTCAAGTAAATCTTTCCTGACCGAGTACCAGCGTTGTCTCCTAGGTATGCTGCCAGGACAATTCTCTCTTCCTCTGAGTCGGTGAGAGGTTTGATATGGTCATCATTCTCAGTCATGGAGGGGCTAATCATGTTGGATGATTTAGCCTTGTCTCCTTTCTTCTTGGACGAGGTATTCGTCCACTGTCGATCTTTAATCAAGTCGGGATGGACCCACATGATCTCTTCTTTCGGGATGGTGAGGGGTATCAACCCCCTGTCTTTCTGATTATGCATGTCGGTATTTTTCAAGCGCATTTCCCCTTTGGGGATAGGGATAACGCCATCTGCTGTTGCCACTGGAGGGAAGTCACCGAACTGGATTGCTATCATGTTGGTAGATACAGTCTTTTGCTCAGGCTTCAAGGTGAGCACATTTGCGTTTACCAGATTTTGCAGGATGTCCTTGAACACATAACATTTTCTGGTAGGATGTCCCAAGAACCTATGATAGCGACAGTAGTTGGGGTCATCTACCTTCCCTGCTTCATCTGGCTTTCTGATTTCAGGGAGTTGCAATTTGTTGTTCTTTCGAAGGAGCTGGAACAGAGTGTCCACGTGTTCTTCTTTGAACGAGTATTGCTTAGGCGCCCTTTGTTGATTCGGCGCCTTGCCTTGCTTAGTGGGTGGTGGTACTTGCGTGTAATCAGCTGCTAGAGTTTCCTTTCCCTTAGACCGCTGGGCATTGTTCTGATTGCGTTGTTGCTGCGGCTTGGGTTGTGGCTCTTCTTCAGCTTTAACTCGAGCAACAATCTCTTCGGCTTGCTCTCCTTGTGACACCAGTTGTCTCCAGGAACGACATTCTGCTACCCCCATCTGGGCAAGGAGCTGAGTCTGCAGGTTGTGCCTGCAAGTTTCAACTAGAGTTGATTGAGTCATACCTGATGGGCATCGCAATGCCATGCTGCGGAATCTCTCCACATAAGCTTTGATGGACTCTCCCTTCTTCTGTTTGGTGGCGAGAAGAGTCGGGACGGAGACCTCCGTGTCATCTTCGAAGAACCTTGCTAAGAAAAGCCTTTCCAAGTCTATCCATTTCTGAATAGAGCCAGCAGGCAACTTCATAAACCATTCGAAGGCTACACCCTTGAGAGTACCGATGAATAGTCGGGTCAAGATGGCATCATTTGCCACCACATCTCCAGTCTGGGACTTGAAGTAGTAGATGTGCTGATTTGGTGATCCGGTGTCGTCAAACGGTTGTAAGGTTGGAGCCTTAAACTTTGGTGGGTATGGAGCTGTATCCCATTTTGCAGGATAAGGCCGTATCACTCCTTCTTCGCGAAGCTCGCTTCTATTGGCCATCGCGTTAAGGCGGGCTTCTAGCTCGTCTACTTTATTTGACTGAAGATTCACTTCTCTTTCCGTCTCTTTCTCATTTTCGGAGGAAGACTCCAAATTGTGAGTCTCATGTTCCACATTTTCTGGTACTTTTTATTTCCCTTTAGAAAGTGTCTTTCGGGAAGATTCTGGTTTTTGGCCTTTTTTGGCGAGGAGCTGGGCCAACATATCCTTCATTTGGAGGAGTGTCTCTTGTTGTGCATGAAGTATAACTTGGTGTTCATTAACTGTTTTAGCTAAATCTTCGGGGTTATTAGTCATGTAAGCGGAGACCTCTCGCACTCCAACAGAGCTTGAGGCTTGAGACTCGACGATTGCCGAATGTTCATCATCAGAAGTGATTCCTTTGGCCAA
Source organism: Asparagus kiusianus (assembly GCA_022839385.1). Taxonomy (NCBI): domain Eukaryota; kingdom Viridiplantae; phylum Streptophyta; class Magnoliopsida; order Asparagales; family Asparagaceae; genus Asparagus; species Asparagus kiusianus. Next base: position 1,067,770 of record BQKN01065299.1, read on the forward strand.
CTTTTGGTAGTCAACCGGGCGGATAGCTCCCGTCCGTGTCCGGGTACATCGATACACTCCTTCAAACTCGTCGCAAATTTCCCGAACGGTCAGGGAATGGCTTCTTTCAGATTCATCAGAGCTAGGTTGCCGGGCTTTCCCTCTGCCGGTCATATTGATGGTGACCTGAGGGTATTCAGTTTCAGAAACCTTCTTCTTCTGATGACGTCGTCTTTTGGTAGGTCTTGCGATGTCAGACAGCCTATCGAATACAGACCTGCGAGGCTCAGGTACACAACATTAACATTCGGAAAGGACTGTTGATATGATTTTCTCATAATGACATGAGTGAGTTGCTTGCGGTGCTGGTTTCCCCCTAGAAAGTAATTCTCGCAAATCAGAAATTCGAGAATTATCTGTTGGGAATGCAACCCCCTGTCCTTGACTGGACGATACTGGTTCTTGCTGCACATGAATCTTCAGCCCATGTTGTCCCTCTCGGACCACATTGCGTTCTGGAGTTGAAACGCAAGAGCGTTGTGATTTATGAACACCAGGCCTGGGCCTGCGTTTAAAAACAGACCTTTTAGGGTCCTGTTTTATCTGGACGCACTTATCAGGTGCGTCTTCAACGGTATTGCGTCTTGGAGGGACAACGCACCCCTGGGGGTCGCGTTTAAGTTGTATCACTCGCGGCTCATAATTGGGCTCATTGCCGCGAAGCATGCGTTCTGGAATAGGAACGCACTTCTTGGGCGGGGCTTCGGAAACGCAATCCTTGTGTTGAACCAGGGATCGGTTTTCTCGAAGATGGGCTCATCGGATGGATCTCCTTCGTCTTCGAGCTGCATTTTTCCTGGCTTGCTTCAGAGTCTTAGCCGCGTCATCGTTGACAGTGGTTGGATTTTCCTCTATCAGAGGTCTTTTGTTATTCACCACCCGTTGTTTTGACGCGAGTGTAGAATCTTCAACTTGCAGAGCGAGTTTGAGGCTTTGGCCAAAGGAGAGGGCTTTCTTTGGCTTCGCTGCAGTAGGCTGGATCTCTTTAGAGGCTTTTTGGATGCTGTGCCTAGCTTTGGGGCTCAACGATCCAGAGGAAAGAGCTTCCTCATACTTGGCTTGATCGAATTCAACTACAAGAGTTTCAATGGTCGTTCCAGTGAGATGGACGTCGGATTGCGCCACCACTTCTTCGTCAGTGAAGCTAGTCCCCAGCAGAGTCGCCATCTTTTGTTTGTTGGAAATTTTGTAACAAGAAACTAGTAAAAGAATTGTATTTGATTTTATTCCCTCTAACTGCTTAGAAAAAAATATTTACAACTCTCTCAACTCTCAATTACAATTTGAATTTCTGAAGACAAAAGAGAAGAAAATGAATTTGATTCTCTCCTTTGTTTAAAACTGGGTCCTTCACGGTGGCGATGAGATGCTTCCCTCGAGTGCTTGCGTCGAGTTTGCTTCTCGTTGACGATCTGAACGTTTTAATCTGCTGGAACAACTGATCGGTTTGGTTGATAACTCTTGACGAGTATTGTAGCTCAGGATGAGTAACAAACTCTGGTAAAAAGAGTTATCTGAACCGAAAATGATTCGGTTAATAAGTCAAGTATCTAATGTCTGGATTCCTCAATGGATGTTGATTCCCCAGATTGTATGAAGAGTTGATTCTCCAACTCTCTCTCTCTCTCAGATCCTCTCCAGAAAATCCGATCCCCAAAGTGATATCTCGCCCCTTGATCTGATTATCCAAAACCTGATCTTTAACTCTGTTGAGTTTGTGGATATTTATAGGGGGATTAGGGGTGTAACTGCCCCCATAATCCGCGCCTAAATGAGGGTTTAGTTACCCCATTAATCGGGTGTAACAACCCACGTAAACAACTCCCTATATCGTGGGTAGAGAACAGCTTCGAAGTTGTTACGATCATGTTTGAATGAGTCAGAACCTTGACTTGCGTTCTGGCGGTGATTGTAAAGAGATGCTGTGACGAGCTGCGTTGTGCAGCGATAGAGCTGCGTTGTGCAGCGATAGAGCTGCGTTGTACAACGATAGAGCTGCGTTGACAGTGATGACGAGCTGACGAGCTGCGTTCGGCAGCGGTTGATAAGCTGTGTTGACAGCGATGATGAGCTGCGTTCGGCAGCAATGATGAGCTGCGTTCGGCAGCGGTTGACGAGCTGCGTTCAGCAGCGGTGATGAGCTGCGTTGGGCAGCGATTGATGAGCTGCATTGGGCAGCGATTGATGAGCTGCGTTGGCAGCAATGATGAGCTGCGTTCGGCAGCGGTGATGAGCTGCGTTGGGTAGCGATTGATGAGCTGCGTTGGGCAGCGATTGACGAGTTGCGTTCGGCAGCGGTGATGAGCTGCGTTGGGCAGTGATTGATGAGCTACGTTGGGCAGCGATTGACGAGCTGCGTTCGGTAGCGGTGATGAGCTGCGTTGGGCAGCGATTGACGAGTTACAGATGTCTTTTCTGTCTTTATATCTGGATGACACCAATGACCAATCAAGAAGGTCCTATTCAGGCCATTTGTGATAATTGAGGCATCCCAATAACGCTCTATCAACTGCAGGTCACAATCTTCACTAAGATGACTTGATCGTGTGCTTCTCAGCATGCTGAATATTCACTTATAGCTCTCTAGATCTTCCTGCTTTTCTAAAATCATTACACTGCTCATCAGCATCTCTAATAATTGCTAATGTAGTATCAGCTACACTGTTGTCGCAACCATCAAGATCAATCATCTCGCATAAGAGGCTTGTTAGCAGTGGATGAAGCTATGTTCATGCTCACATTGGTGTGGTGTCTTGATGATGGTACATAAAGAGGACTTCTTCGCCTTAGTTCGAAGAGGCCACTGATTTATAGCCAAAGTGTTGCAAAAATCATCGTTCTGTAATCTTTGCTTTAGCTCTTTGATATGTGGGAGTCGTCAGATTGTAACTCCCAATGTTGATTGTGGAAATTGTTGTCGTGAGGGTCATCAGATTGTAACCTTCATTGATCTTCATGGAATTCTTTAAATCATAGCTTTCTGGAAGCGCTTGATGGGGAGTTAACTATCTTTTTATAAATTTTTCACAGCCTACAGTTACGGACAGAACAGATTTAAACAATCTGCATGCTAGCCCGACTCAAATGGTAGTTGGTAAAGACTAATCAAACCCGTTGATGGCTGAGAATTTGCCAAAAATTCTATAAATGTGAGTCATTGACGTATCAGCTTTATTAGTTGGTCTCGTGACTCGAACATCTAACAACTTCAGGATAAGATCCATATCTGCAGACGAAATAACTTTAATAGTTGTGTAACCCCAAATTTGAGACCGCCACGCTCTAATACCTTAAGAGCTTAAACTGTGTAGACTCCAGCAAACGTACGAGTATAAACTGTGTTAACGTCGATCAACGCATTACGGCAAAGATAATCAGTTCAAAGTCAACTCAATGACATGAGCCAAAACTAACTCACCAACTTCAATTCAAGACTTCGACAATGGTCAAACGATAAAAGCAGTGTCGGAAGAACTTCATCTATTTGACAAAACACTAGATAGATTGAAGGCTGAAGAAATCAAGAATTGAAGCAGTTTACAGGTCCTTTCACACCGACTGAAGGTTGGGCTTATCATATTCAAAGCATCTCAGACTCCTCTATAAAAGAATGAGTCTGAAATACTTTTGAGGGAGTATCTGTAGGTGTCTAAAAATACCTATAGGTATCCACACACAGCTCGAGATAGAGAAAATGTGATGAACGCTGTTATCTAAGTCAAAGAAGATTATCCGACGCCGACCAGCGAATCAACAAACTATTGATGATGTGGCCCGCACACTCACCGGCCACCACCAAATGGCCCACGTGCTCATCGGCCACCAAATCGGCGAACCAAGTGGCCCATGCACTCGCCAGCCAGCTCCAAGTGTCCCGCGTGCTCACTGGCCACCACCAAGTGGCCCGCACGCCCATCAACCACAAAATCGGCGAACTAAGTAGCTCGCGTGCTCACCGGCCACCACCAAGTGGCCCGCACGCCCATCGGCCACCAAAACAGCGTACAGATCAACAAAACGATGAAATACGCTTAACGACAGAACAAGTCAAAATCCGGAAGACTAAGAAAGCCGCTGACGATCGAGTCGCATCGAAACGGTTCGGCCTAACCAGTGGTTCGGCCCATAGCCAGGTCACCAAGGGTGGCTCGACGGCCGAGCCACCATTTGGTGGTTAGGTCAGGCCGAGCCACCATTTGGTGGCTAGGCCAAGACCGAGCCACCATTTGGTGGCTAGCACTGGGTGACGCTTTGGTCAGATTTGATCTAAAAGTATGATTTTTCGGTTTTTACGAATTCTCTCGGGATTTGTTGGTTCCTGAGCGTCCCAACTGATCTGATACTATGGTTAATCAGTTCTTAACTGAAGATAAGGAGGAATCCCTCATTCTTATCCAAATACCCGCTTCCGAAGCTTATAAATACGAGCTCGAGTGCTCATTTCTCAAAGGATGGACATCAAGAGGGCGAAACGCTGCCGAATTGGAGAGTGGAGCCATGAATTTACAGCAAGGGTTAGCAGATCTTAGCGATCTCCTGTGCATAAAGAGTAGAGTTCGAGAGATCTGAGACTCGTCCCCTATTCCTTTGGATTTAAGCTTGGTCTTAAATCTTGAGAAGAACCGTGATCTCGCTTGGTCGAGATCATCACTGCAGCGATTACTTCCTTCGTGAAGTAAGAGCTTTGATCAACTTAATCTGTCAACCGGATCTGATCCATGACGGTCCACGGATATTAACGTCCCCGACGCAATCAAAGTTCCCATGCAAGCAGCGGGTGATAAACGTCCGTTGCGCTGTTTGACAGGAGTCGTATCTTTTATATTTTCATTGTATAAGAAGATCTTATAAAAAGATCAACTTTTTATTTGAGTTTATTATAAACGATTAAAATTGTAATAGATTCAATCACAATGAAAATAACGATTTTTGACCCAAACAAGCACGAGTCAAACTCACCTAATAGCTTGAAGCTCGCTTGCAGACCCAAGCGCCAGCTCGCTTGAACGCCTAGTCAAGCTCACTTGTTAGCTGCCCACTTGAAGTATGGAAAAGTCACATCAACGGTCATATCCTACAGCTAAAGAGCATGACGCTCCTCGGCTAGGCATGGCCAAAACTCTCCTAATAGCCATTGATAGCTATAAGATTAGGCCGGCTGGCAGGCTACAAGAATAGAGCGGCTGATAGTACCCCCTAGGTAGTCACATCCCACAGCTAGGGAGGCATGGTCTACTAGTGGTCAAATCCCACAAATCAAGGGATGGCCCATGCCATCCCTTGTTTATTTAAAGCCACTTTCAGCCAAAGTGAAAGTGGTGGATTGACTGCTTGGTTTTGGCTGGCTAATCATCTAACTTCTAAAGGTTGAACCTTGGCTTATTTGCTAAAGGTTCCCTGGTAGAAGGAGACTGGTCTGACCTCTCAGACTTGAGGCTCTCAAGCTCTTTGTAGACTCTTGCATAGTAGACCTTAGCAGACTCGTCTGATCTCTTAGACTTGAGGCACTTAGGCGCTTTGCAAGCTCTTACATAGTAGCTCTCCCCAAGCAGTCGACCCACAAGCACGAGCACTGGTTTAGCCTCGGGTAGACTCGAACTCAACCTCAGGAACTTCTACTAAGTACTGAAGCTCAACCGCAACTTCGATCGTATCGTCCAAGGGAAGCAAACTCAGCTCGAGCACTGACGGAGGCGTCCTACCGCTACCGAAGAACCCACGTTAAATCAGGAGAGCCTTCTCTCCGCTTCTGTTGTAAATCCGAATTTCATTGATTTATAACAAACACACAAATAATACAAATCTCGCATCGAGACCCGAATTTTACACCCTATAGTGATCCCTTGTTGGAGTATATTGACGGTGGAATTCAAGGCCAACTGCATCTCCTCTCAAAGTTCATCTTCTGCAGACTCTAACTTCTCGATGCACTCATCGAAAGCCTCCATCTTATCTGCCATGGTAAGCTCTACCTTAGCCAACTATGCCTCCAACGTTGTCATGATGTCACAAGATTTCTCCCTACGTTGACTTGGAGCATCCTTCGGATCCATCGCACCAAGTACTTCAGAACAAAGGTCGGAGCTCGACATTATCACTTTCGAACCTTGGTTCTGATACCAAATGTCACAGGCTAATTCTTTCACCACAAACCTCACTCGAACTAGTGCGGCACTTAGTCACTCTTTCCATCACTAGGATGGCTAAGTCAACCTAATCCCTCAAACACTCATTCAAGAGAAGGGAAGAGAGCACTCAAGAGTGGAAGTGGAAGCTCTTATTGCTTTATTACTTAGCAACTATTGCTTGATACAAATGGAATGCCTTAGCCCCCTATTTATAGGCAAGACTAACTTACAATGGATGGCTATGATTAGCCTTCTATATTGTTCTTACAACCAATGGTTAGGATTGAGTCTCTAGACACTTCTCCTAAAATATCTCCCTAGATATTTACAAGGGACTTCCTAGAAGCTTCTAGATACAAAATATTTATCATACTTTTATTATGCAAGAGAACTCTAGAAAACCCTAGGATCTTCAAGGACCCAACCATGAATAAGTGAGTCCAAATGCACCCAATTGAGCCAAAATGGGGCGGTTCGTGACACAGATGTGTGGTAGAGAGAAAGGAAGACGGTTAGGACTAAATCTCCTGAGCACAGCATGGTGTGCATGTGCGAGTGACAAGAAGACAGTTGTGTGATTTTAATACCTGAATCCTAAGCCCAAGTAATAGCATGCGAAATCTTCACATTTGCACGCTTGTCTCCAACTACAGGAGAATCAAATTGTAATTGATCAATGAGAAAACATGATAATCATAATAGTATAGAAGTGATGCATACTAAATTTTGAATGTCTTGAAAATAAGAGCATTGCATCGGTGCTCCTTAAAAACATTTTTTTATTAAATTTTTAATTAAAGGTTGAAATCGTAACTCCTTCTCCATCTGTCTCCTTACTATTTTAATTAAAAATTTTATATTTTACAATCGCCTTGTAGACTCTTCCAACGATCATGCTCCAATTTTTATACATATCTTATCAACAAAATTTTCTTTATCTTCGGTGAACAAAACCAAGAAATTAAATTATCAAGAAGCAAATATTATAATTAAGAACTAGGTCGAACTACTTCTTGAACCCAGTTTTTCCAAACTCATTTAATTCCCAAAATTTTCTTGTTCAAACCTTCTAAAAGTATTATCAAACTTGTTATTCGATAGAAAATATCAAATCCTCTATATCCTTTGACACAAATAATCCACTTTTCTAATCTTTTCTATCTGTAAGAACAAATTAGAAGAAGGCAAATATGAGAAGGGAACATGCTAAGTTAGATCCAAAGAATTAAAGGAGGGGAAAAAAAGAATTGGATCATAGAGAGATTGAGGGGGGAGCCATACTTGGGGCCAAACGGGCCGCAGCCCCCACCCCCTTCCCCCACAATTATTAAAAAACAAGTAGTATGTATCATTTGCTAATGTGTATTTTATGGGGGCTAAATTTCATAATGTACATATCCTTTATAATAGCTCTTAACTCTTTTGTTCACTCTTTGTTGAATTTCCAAGTCCAAACTACGGTTTCAAGTCAGATTTTTCCTAGTCTAGTTTATTCTCTATTGAATTACTATTGAATTACTATGCTAAAATTCCAAAGACAGTAATTTTTAGTTTATATAGATGATTTAAATGGTAAAAATTGCACTAATAGTTGTTTTCTCTTTGGGTAGAGATAAGTTCACTAATTTAAACTTTTGTGATGGACTAGGCTTGTTTATATATTTTTTGATAAATTAATATATAGCATTGCAATTTAATATAACTCTGCATAATATTATGGACAATTCATGAAATGTTGAGTTGTTAACATCTGTTTGGAGTTATATTCATTTGTTCGTGTTTGGTTTATTTTATTTTCGGCTACATAATGATTACAAGAAATGAAGGCTAGAAGAGTGCTATTGTAAATAGTATATTATGATTATAAATATGATTTTGAAAATCTTATATCAATATACTAATCAACCTTGTTAAGAATTCTATATGTTACCATGTTTGCTTATTTTTTGGACCCATATATCATATTGTCGAAATTCATGGCTTTGCTACTGGAGAGATTTAGACAGTACAATTAATAGAAGGTATTAGATGAGGATCAAGATGATGGATAACATGAATTTCTCAATTTCCCTTGAAAGTAAAAAAATTATGAAACTAGGTGTGGAACTTGCAATACAAACGTGGCATTTTTTACTGATGGCATAAAGAGTGAAATTCATGGGAACTAATTACCAAGTATGCCATCGGAACACCAAAATTTAGTTTTAGGAGCACTAAAGTTGTCACCCGGAAATAAATTCAATTTACAATTCATACTAAATTGCTTCTTTGTATAACCTATTTGAGCCTAAATAATTCATTTGTGCTTTTGATAAACAAAGAATATACAGCTTATCTAGTTCTTTCCTTTAGAACTCTCCTCGGGTAGAAATCATGACACGTAGATACACAACTTTTAATTACATTATAGATGTGTCGTCAAATGATGAATTTTAAATCTCAATTAAAAGGAATTTGTGATCTTTTTGAAATGTTAGTGAAGACAAGGAAGCATACTTTATATTCTTTAGCGTATCTTCTTTTGAAGTTATATTTAATCTTAGACTGTGAAAAGAAATTTATTTTTGCAATGAATATAATGAATATTCTAATGTATAACCCCATGTCGATGATTGATTAAATAATTGCCTTTGTCACTTATATTGAAAGAAATATATTAGATAGCATAATCAATGAGAAAATTATACAACATTATCGGAACACAAAAACACAAGGGAATAATTTTGAAGAATTTTAGTAAGGTATTTTTTGATGTTACTAATATTTAGGTAAAAATAGCATATGCTAGTTAAACTAGTAGACTTGTAGCCTTGCCCTAGTGACTAAAGTTTCAATTTCTGCACCCGTAAAAATAGCATATACTAGTTATATTAGTAAACTTGTAGCCTTGCCCTAGTGACTAAAGTTTTTAGATTTGCCCCTATACATGGCTATCTCTTGGCAACTTATTTAGCAAAATGAGCTATCACCTCGTACTCAGTATTTCAATATAAAAATTAGTAGATGCCTTTTTCTTAATTTCAACCTTTAAGACTTGTGTTTTAGAAATTATGGTTTATTAAAGTTCTTTATTAGTTATTCATCTTTTATTAGTTGTGAGATAATTGAAGAGTACACTTGCAAACTTACCTAAAAACACAACACAATATGAAAATATGAACTACTGTTAAATATATCCAAATTTTATTTTTCAAATAGAATAAAAAATGTTTAAATTAGAATTTGGATACGATTCACAGTAAATTTAACAAATATTATTGTCTAAAAAGGTCAAAAATTAATATGTGGATATTATAGGAGAACTTTCGGATGAAAATTTTCACGTTTATATAATAGAGGGTACTAAAGTGCTAAGTTTAAACAACTTTAGGAGACGTAAATGCTCTGGAAAACAGCTAAGATTATACAACTACTAAATGAGTGAAACATAAGGTACTTTAGTACAATTTAGCCTAATATTAATTTTGATGATATGATGGGCTGGTTTCGTAATAACTTATGAAAATTGGTGGATCTAGTAATGATTTGAGGGACCAATTTGAAAATATTAATACTTTGCGGCTAGGAGTGCTAAACTGTATCCATACCCGAGGAAATACCCATAACCGAATCCGTTAGGATATGGATATGTTTACTCAAGTCTATAATAGGATATGGTTACAAATATAATTTTGTAGTGAAATATTATGATCCGTATCCGAAATATCCGAATGCATATTAGTCATACTCTTACGATAGTTTTAATTCTTAAATTATGGATTTGTGGTTAATTTTGATGATCAAAATATCTCATCTTAGCTTTTCAGTTATAATGAACAATATTAATGAACTTTTTTGTATCACATAAATTATGTTTTTCTCAATACTATCTAGTTTTCTCATATCCGTTTTGTACCCACATACAAATTCGAAAATACATTCGTAATCGTATCTGATTTTATCAGAAATAAATATACTTTTTTCTTACT
>BQKN01065299.1:1078004-1093434 GCA_022839385.1 Asparagus kiusianus
TATATTCGTATTATCATTCGTATTCGAAATGGGTTAGCAGATATTGATATGATAAGTACTGCCAGCTTAGATAGTACTGAATGCACCCCTTGATGACCGGCCGTACTAGATTCACTATTTCACCGTCTCTCCCTATAACGACCTGACCAAAAACCCTTGGAATTAGGGTTTTATTTTTCTCTTCCCCCACCGGCGCCCATTCCCACCCAAATCCCCATCAAAATCCTCCATATCCCTAATTCAAATACACAAACCCTAGCCCAAATTTTATCCACAAAAGCCAATGGAGGTGATCGAACAAAGCAAAGAGATGATGGAGCTCGACCCTAAAACCAGCAGCAACAACGTTATGTGTCAGTTAACGGATCCAGAGGGGCAGCCTCTCGGAGCTCCGTTATACCTCCCTCAAACAGCAGGCCCGCCTCAGCTTCAACAGCTTGTCAACCAGCTTCTCTGCAATGTAATTTTCGAAAAAGATTAATCTTTTTCTAGGTTAAAAATTCTGATTATATAGCACATAGAATAGTTTTCTGTTCTTGAATATGTTGCGGTGGCCGTCAACAGTTCGATTTGTTACCCGTGGTGATGCATGAGAGTTGGCATCAGAGTGGTGTTGAATCACTCATCCCGTGGTATATTATGATTTGATGAATACATATTCAAAATGAACACCCACCGAGATCACTTTCTCATTGAAAACCAAGAAAATTGGTCTCAAGATAATAAATACGGACAGTGAAAGCTAGAAAACTTGTGACCCCTTCCGAACAACATAGGTTAGGAATGACTGACCCACATCGTTTTCCTACAACCAGTGGCAACCACTTCAGTATAATAATGTAATATGATGTGTTGTAATTGTAATACAGATGGAGATCGCCGGTGGTTTAAGTTGCTCATGTAATCTTCAAAGTATAGTCTTTATGGCGGCGTGTTAGCGATCATGCTTTACATTTCCTTCTGAATTCTTTGTTACATTAGTTATAATAAGATTTTCCTATCTTGTTTGAACGCAATATCGTTTATTTATTCATCTGTTCATTCTTTAATATAGGAGGAAAGGTTGCCTTATGCATTTTACATATCAGATCAGGAGCTTGTTGTTCAGCTTGGCGATTACCTTCAGAAGAACAAAGGTGATTGGGAAGTTTATCAAGTGTTCCTGTATCTGTATGATAGCATTTCCATATTGACAATCTATTTGATGTTTTTTTTTTTGGTTAAATGTTTGATCCTCGCATTTTATTTTGATTTATCATGCAGTATCGGTGGAGAAGGTACTTCGTATTGTGTACCAACCTCAAGCAATTTTCAGAATTCGTCCTGTCAATCGATGCTCTGCAACTATTGCAGGTTGTTTACCTTAATTGTTTGTACTTTCAATCTACTCACTCTGTTTTCTCTGCATGTTGCTACTAGTGTAGTGTCACATGCATAAATATTTGACCTCAACTTGTTCAACTAGAGTTGGAGATAGAATCTGCTAGCGCTTTCATTGAGTTGAAGCTCTTGGTTGAGAGTTTGCAGTTATAGTTACTAATGTTCTTTATGATCCGTGCAATTGGTACATGGGAAATGAAATTGTTGGTCAAATTTGGAGATGAAATTCATGTTCAAATTTGGGGTCCTCGAGAGACTGTTTTCCTGCACATGTCAGAACGTTGGATTCAATGTCTAGGTGCATCAACATCTCCAGCATATCTTTTTCACGTCATGTGAAATCATGTATAAGTAATTAATAAATATTCACTGGAAGGCTGGGGTAGCACCTTTCATGTAAAGCATCTTATTTAATGCCGTACTGCAAAAATCAACATGGCTCTTGTTGTGTTCACTTAATCTAACATTTAGCAAACACAGCTATAAATTAGATTACTTCATCAGAGGATTTGGGTTTTATCTATTTATTGCATATGATATTAGCCTTATTGTTCCTTGCAGCAACAAGGGATATTATGTGCAATCCAAATAATCATGGAAAGGTTAAAATGATTTATCGATAACTGGTTGTGCATTCTGTTAGCTCATGTACAATAACTGTCGAATTCTTCCTGTGGCTGGTACTTTTACATTAGATCCTGTTTTGAGTGGTATTTTCTCTTATTTGTTTTTTACTTAATGTCATGTGCAAATAGACGATCAATATGGTTCTCCATGTTTATTTTTCTTTGAAGTTCTCCATGCTATTAGGACAGTAAGTCGTACTTTTCAAGTTTATCTTTGACATTGTTTTATTGTGGTGCCATCTTATCTTATGTCTTACCGATTTTTGCAGGTCATACAGAAGCTGTACTTTCTGTTTCCTTCAGCCCTGATGGTAAGCACTTGGCCAGTGGCTCTGGAGATACCACAGTTCGATTATGGGATCTCACTACACAGACACCTTTGTTCTCATGCACAGGCAAGCTTGTTTCTTGGTTTTATTATCTCCTGTTTAATTCAGAATGTCCTGTTAAATTGTCTGTTCCCATGACATATTTAATGGTGGTTAACTACTTTCCCTCATTTTGTTGGTTAGTTCTTATTAAGGCTATGCTTCATCAGATAGAAGAATGCAAATTTAAACAGTAAATATAATCTATGAGTACACTGTTTGGTTCTGATGAAAGTCAAACACAACATAATCAGCCTAGTTACATTTTCAGTTTCATTGCTACAGCTGTCTGGTTTGTTAGGCTCTCAATTTTTACTTCATATCAGTATTCAGTTGGTTTGCTTCGGAAAGTTCCAATCAAAGCAACCAAAGAAACTAATCTCAAGACACATAAAATAAGCCATCGATACATGTCCCTTATTGTCACATGCAAGTATGGTGGAATAGTTAGGTTTGGTATGTAGTAACTCCAATGAAGTCAATAATTAGCTAGTTTTTTTTTGAGGAACCATAGAAAAAAATATTCTGAAAGTCCTGGTGTATGTCATGATTGTATATGAGCCAACACCAGCTGCAAGTGAGTGGAACAAAGCACATGGAGCTTAGTACTACATGGTGCAAAGTGTCATTCCATACAGGGTTGTCCTGAGAGCCACCTCTATAATCTCATCACTTGGTAGATTATTCATCTGATGATCACACAGATGAAGTTATCATCTATGGTGTTGGGGCTATGTCGGCTATTCCTGTTGTGAGAGAAGGCTCACAATAGGTGTCAATTCTTGTTAGCTATTCGAGTCGTTATGGACTCGGATTTATGGTGGTCCCTCAATTTGATGGTGTCATATCTTTAGGATTCCATTTAAAAATTACGTCAGAAAATTGTCCTTATTTTTAGGTTTAGGAAAGAGAGAAATTAATTGATTTATTTGACAACAAGCCAACATCCACTATAAAGGGGATTTCTATAGCAGTTGCACCTATTAGCGATGAGCTCACTACCTAGTAAGTTCATTTCTAATTCTCGGCCTGTGCTGTATATTAGACGCTTTTCTAGAAGTTCTCATAAGTCATAATACTGAAGAGAGTGAGCTGTTGGTTATGGAGGCCACCCAGTGTACCTGGAATCAAGTACTGGATGTCAGTGTGTCACTGTGCTTGAGGCCGGCCTTTATTGTAGGGGTCTAAGGGATGGTAATGTTCATGTGGTTCCCTTGTTTGAGCATGCAGGGGATTCTCATTGTCAGCGCTCTACAAATTTAGAAACTGTTGGTGAAGTGAGGTTGATATTATCATGTACAGTCAAGTGGCTAGCGTGCATCTTTTTTATGCTGCACATTGTATTTTGAAACAAGCACAAAGGTCTGACCTTGAGGAGGAGATATTGAATGCTAATGAGGTCAGAGATGACATAATTTCCCACATCTTCATCTCTGAAGTGCTATGAGTTTCAGGAGCAAATGATATCAGCATCAGACACATGCCCTACTTGTGAAGAGACGTGAAGTGGATCTTGACAGCTTAGGGACATTCAAGTTAAGTTATGACTTGGAAGATCAAAAGGAGAGAAGGTTGGTTGTTAAGTGATTGGACGGTAAGTTACTTTCTGGACAAGGTATCTAACTGCAGAAGGCTATGATTGTTAATTTGTAACTTGTTAAGTTGATACTCAAACCTCTCCCTCTCTCTCTCTCTCTCTCTCTCTCTCTCTCTCTCTCTTCCATATTCTTCATCCCCAATGAATCCCTGCAAATGAAATTTTTGGTGGTTCTTAATTATGCTGGGAGCCTAGAAGTTTGACTAACAGAATGCTTATCACTTAACATAAGGCAATGAGAAAACAAAATATTTGTTCTTATGCATAACATCTACGAAACGTGAATGTCAAATTTTTTACTCCTGGACAGTTGCTGTTCATTTTTGTTTAATTGCATGTTGAGTCCATGGGCAGGGTGCCATGTATATGGGTGCATACACATTAATTTTTTTTCATGCTTTGGAGAAATAAAAAGCTTCTTAAATGGATAGCAATTTCTGAATTGTCTAAATTCTATAGTTATGGAGTCCACAAGCATTTAATTGTGAGATTATCTTGGAACTGGTACTGAATTTACCTTCTTGTGTTTTATTTAGGACATAAAAATTGGGTTCTTTATATTGCATGGTCTCCAGATGGCAAACATCTAGCAAGTGGTAGCAAATCTGGAGAACTTTTAACATGGGACCCACAAACTGGGAAGCAATCTGGCAAGCCTCTTATGGTAAAGTTCACGGAACAACCATTTTATACTAGCATTTACCGAGCATCTTCTTTAATACGAACATTATTCCTAGTGCTTTAATACTATGACATCTTATCATCTAGTCTTCTAGCATTATGTATTTACAATTTATCATTACCAATTTAAGGTATTATCTTTGCCAGATTACAGTAAATAAAGTACATTCTAATATTTGTGTATTTTCTTCCTTTGCTAACATTTTAGCGAAGCATAAGATTTTCTTCATATAAAAAACTATAGTATTTCAACATCCGATAGTGAGATTCGTCTTCTTTCTTAAATAATCATTATGCATTGATAGACGAAGTCATACTTCTTTATTGATGTTGAGTCAAAATGATCAGGTAATCTCATATGTTATATTTAATTTCTACATTCTGTCATTAAATTATGCGATCTACCAAATTTTATGTCTTTTATCGTATTCCAACTATGTATAAGCTAGCATGAGCTTGAACATCCTGATTCTGCTGATCTAGTAGGTCTTGGAGACATGTTGCTTATTTGATGCTTGCGTAGAAGATATTACAAGAAATGTGGTCTTACCTCCATGCATTCTTGAAGTTCTACATCTGGTGTAGTTGTAAACCAGGATAAATCTATTATATGAGCAACAAACCAGGTCATAGGTTATGATTGAGCACGAACTATCGCACAATACAATGTACATAACTATTGATCATATAGGATACTCTCGTAGATATACATAGCTATAATTATATGTCCCCAAAGTCCCCATCAAGAAACCTAGCTTTTCCTTATTTGATAATCATCAAATTTATGGAACACTCACCCGACCATTGGTTCAATTCTAGGTCATGAGCTTAAGGTATGTAGGTCTTCGGCTTTTTTGACTTTATATCTTGTTTAATGAATATTTTGATAAAATAACTTCACACATATTTAGTTAACTAATGTATCATATCAATTTCAGCACTTAACGATCCCATTACAACGTTTGTCAAATACAATCTCATCATTGAAAACAATGCAGGCCATAAGTGCCTTCTGAAATATCTGGGTCTTTGAAGTCACCTATGTACCTATCTCATTAATGTTTCCACTCAAACTTGATCTTTATACATTCAATCTTCTGCTAAAAGGTCTACCGAGTTTCAATATTCGCAAGAAAGGAAAAATATGAAGGAAAACCACTAGAATACTATAGTTAACTTCCGCCTCAAACTCATTGTGGATAACAATTGAGAGTCTGGATAAAAATTATAAAAAATTATCTGAGTCCTGATGAAAGAGTCATAAAGTCAGCGAATAGGCAGATAAATTACCGAAAGCGAGAAGGTAAACAACAAAGGATTAATATTGAGAGAGAAAATCTCAGTGGCGATGAGATTAAATGACAAATGATTGTAATCCAAGGACATCGACATAAAAATTCAATAGCGACGAGAGTGATAATGAAGGATAGGAAACCGGATTGATATTTTCTCTTTGAGGTCTTTCTCTCTCCAAGTCTCTATATAGATCATTGAGTTTTTCTCGATCAATGTGCTTGGAATCCTACCCGTTACCATCACTTGTTCAGCGAGTTTTATTTGCTATGTCCTAGGATTCTTACCGTGCACCATTTAATGGGGTCGTCACCGAGTTTTTCTTTGATATTGATACTTTTTTGTCTATGTGTCAGTCATTGGTCCACCATGAGTTTGGGGAATGGAAAATATAATATTTCTCTTTCATGATAGTTTCCTTTATTATAGTTTTCCTTGTTATGGGAGTTTTCTTTTTGCACGATTTTCTATCTATAACCTACAATATTTGTGTATATACAGTATATTACCCCCTCAATGTCAATAAGAAGATACAACCTTTTCTCAACTCTTGATAGTTTACGTTCTACAAACTTCATCTGATAAGGTGTTGTACTTGATGTAAACAAAGTAAAGATGAGTTGAGATGTCCTCTTGATTAATGGGGACTAGTATAGACTTTTTTATCTTACTTGGGAGGTATTTTGATGCAGATCTATGTTAGTTTTTCTTCATCCTTGTGGAATATAAAAACTTGATATTTTTTTAGTGTTATATTCTATTCTTACATATCGTGGTCATTCTTCAATAGGAGTACATTTTTTTCTTTAAAACTATACAACAACAATACAAATCCAATTAATTTGTGCGTTTATGTAAAATTGGTTTGCTGAATCAAAGGTCTTAATAGTCCTAGAACATCAAATATAATGTCTGATCTAGGCTTCATGTTTTTCAGAATTTGATCACATGATCATTCACAATATGCACATGCATAAGCACTTACACAAGTCCAAGGGCAAAAATGTCCTCATGTGCTAGTTGCTTATAGTTATTCTTAGTTCTTGTCAGTTATGTTCTTTTATTATTCATCCTCTTTTACAATTATTCTAGCAGTCACGTTAAACAATGACGAATTATTATGTAAAATTTATAAAAGGCTGAAAACAAGAGATTCTTTCAAAGATGTAATCAAACAATTTTCTACCTCAAATGGGAAGCATCACACTCAAACTGAATAGTCCCAACATGGCATATGCACAAGAAGAACACATGGTTTACAATAGTTCCCAAGAACATGAGAATTAATCTTAACTAACATTTGAGGATATGTTGAATGACTTTTTAGTTAATGGATTGGAAACGGTTTTTGGATGAACTCTTGAGGAATCCTTTACTTGTGTGCATTAAAGAAGTGAGCATATAAGTTCATAATTAGATCAAGTGGATGCACATATAACCTAAAATAATTTTAGAATATTGGTCGGGAACTGTATCTTTGGTCTAATGAGATCTAATGAGATGATATAAAGACAAAGTTTTGAGTGGACAATGGATATGCACAAGATGTTAAAAAATAATTTTCTAGCTCAAGTGGAGAATGTCACTCAATTCAATAGTCCTAACATGGGATATGCACACAAATATTCTCTAGTAAATAATAGTTTCTAAGAAATTAGATGGAAATTTCTACGAGACAACTATAAACCTGAAGATCCTTTATGGATTAGAATGGTAGTAGGTAAGTAACATGTGCAAAAAATAAGTATAGAGGAAATGAAAATATTATTACGGATATATGGATGTACATAGTATAAGCAATGTGAGCTTGCTTCTATTGGAAGTAAAATGAGAAAATCACTTGAGATAATTTGGCAATGAGCAACAAAGGCCCGCTAAATGCATCAAGCAGGAGAACTAATAAGATTATAGTGCAGTGTTGAGCACACTTGTTTGGAAGCGAGAAGGATATGATAGTGAATAACTTAACAAAGGAAATAATCTTAACATAACTGGATGGAAAAAATAGTGTTACCGAAAGCAAAATATTAGAAGAAAAGGCTTTGTTATTGTTGTTGTTTATGCGCTTGTCAACTAGTAAACTATCATCAGTAAATAGTATGCACTTCTGGACTTCATTATGCACTTAGTTAACTCATCCACAATTAAGGAAAAGAGGTAAATGAATATTCATCGTATGTGTAAGCTTATGGTGAAGACTCCCATCTAATTTCTTATATGCCAGCTGCTATTTCTTTTTGTTTATCCTCGATCATTATCCTCGATCACATCGATATAATTATTAGACACCTATTTCTTTTTAGAACCAAACATATAATCTTCTCTGTGACCTAACTTAAGCTTTTTCCAAATCAGTAAAAACCATTTGTAAATAAAGCTTACTCTCCTAGACCCTATCAACCGCCATTATAAGTAAATATATGCTACACTCACACTGTTGAAAGTAGCACCTAATAGTGTTGCTATAACGCTGCAAATTGCGTTCGCACCCACTACCCTCAACAATATCGACGAAAACGGTGGAAATTTGCGCTCTCTGCGCTATTTGCTTAAGCGCGTAATAGTACTTAGTAGCTTTTCGTTATGGACTCTCAGTTTACTATCCGACTCAAACCCGACCCATAATCAATTAAAAACCCCTCAACTTCGTTTTATCGCTTTCCTCTCCTATTTGATCTCAAAAGATAAAAGGAAAAAAAACCCTAATCCCACGATTCCTACCAACTCCGCCGCCTCTTCTCGTCTCCCTCCACCAACTTCTTCGTCAGCGACCCTCGTCTTCTTTTCTGACTACTTCACCTCAACCTCTACATCTCCCTCTCCAACTGCAACACCTCTAACCCCAAAACCCCTCTTCAACAGCCCTCCACCTCAACCCCTACCTCCCACTCTCTAACTACTCAAGCTCAACCCGAAAACTCCCTCTCTGACTGCCTCACCTGCTATCTTTGCCAATCAAAACTGACTGAGTCCTCTTCCTCCTCCTCAGGATCTTTATAAATCATAAAATATGCATTTGTAGATTTTTGAATATTTGTACATATTTAAATTGGACTGTCATTTGACTTCGTACTTTCTGCTGCTATTTTGCCACTATAGCCCCAAATAGCCTTAGTGGTGCCTCACCACCACACGACGCTATCCACTGTCAATAACCTGTGCATGCTCATTGTCAACCTTCTTGGATAAAAGCCAATTGAATGTACATCACGATAGTTCTTTTCCCCTTAGTCTCTGGTCAATTGTTGACAATTACTCCCTTCCAAGTTTCAATCTATGGCTTCATTTACTTGTTATCTTGATCCTAGATAGTTTCTACAACTTTGGGTGTCTCCTGTACTTGTAAGTAAGCTCCTAGATTCTCCAATCATTATTTAATTTCATAGTTCCTATAAGTTTGCTCTATAAGTCAATAACCATATTATGTTATTAGTTAGTCTCTCTTCTCCCTATCACTTCCCAGCATCAAAATAGTGAGAAAAAAAATATTGTAATGTCTGACAACACTCATTTCATTTTCCAATACATCAATAAGTTTGGGGCATAAATTTAATTTTTGACAGTGCATATATTTCCTAGAAAACTTTGGCTCTACTGCACCCTTTATTGAGTAATTCTTATTAAATAAGCCTATGGAAGTGAGTTCTTTATCTTTTCATGAAATTGTCTTCCTTTAGTAACACTCGTCGATCATCTCTCATGATACGATTCGATTATCTACACTCATCTAACGAGCTATCTCTCTCTTATATTTAAGACATGTAGGAGACACTTTGGATCTATGAAAGTAGTAATATTTTTCTTCCTTCTGTGATAATAGGTGGTGATGTTTGTTACAAATAAGATACTGCTGGGATGTGAAAAAGGACATTTGCGCAAATATGACTTTTGTAGAAATATCAATGGTTTTTAGTAGGTTCATACTTAAAGTGCCCTAGCTCTGACTGTAACCTCAGTATTTGAGTAGTATAATAGTGGATGATAATACAACTGTGACGTAAATGTATTATTCGTCACCATCTCCTTAGCATTTCCTGCATATGTAAATTGTCTGAATTCATGACTACTGGTATTTGTTTGTTCTGAATGTTTAGTCTAAGTACAGCCTTTTCCCTTTAAATCAATTTAGAAAAGAGAAGTTCTATCCATTTTCTAGATATACTACCTTATGCTAATCTTGCTTGTTCTACAGTTGAGAACATGTCTTTTAGAAGTGAAGAAAAACTCATGCTAAGATATTTTTTCAAAGAATATTATTTAAAAAGAATGTTTTTAAAGAAATTATTCTTTTGGATGTGATGGATTAATTTTTTGTGGCAAGCTCAGGAAGTATCCTGATTGAACTTTTCCCCTCAAATGGTGATTTTTGTTTAGTTGATGTATGTAGTTCAGCATCCTTGTCCTTTAGCTGACAGTGGTCAGTAATACTATGCATGTCATGAATTTTTAAATAAAAAGAAGTAAGCAAGTTTAGCTTTCTAATGTACTTCCTCTGATGTTTCAGGGCCACAAGAAGTGGATTACTGGTATTTCTTGGGAGCCCGTACATTTGACAGCTCCATGTCGTCGTTTTGTTAGTTCCAGTAAGGATGGAGATGCCCGTATCTGGGACATTACATTGAGAAGGTGTCTTCATTGCCTTAGTGGTCACACCAAGACCGTCACCTGTGTGAAGTGGGGTGGTGATGGAATGATATACACTGGGTAAGATCCAGATCCGTTCATATGGTTAAATAAACTGTTGCTACTTTGAAAACTATTAGTATTTGCAAAGGAACGTGTTAAACTGGTATAGTGGATACGCCATTGTACTTTTAACTTTTTTCAATGCTTCAATTTTCTTGTTAGTGTTACTTCGAGCTGAGTTACGCTTATACAGTAATTTCTGCTGCTGTGTTGCATGCCAGCCTATAGTCCAGTGTCCTTTAGCAATTAGCATGCTTCTTTACAGATAGTTTATTCTATAAGCTGGGGAAATATTTGTAAGCATTTAGTCACATTCTCCTTAAAAGTAACACTTTCTAGACATGTCTATTGCTAATGATGCTTACAAAAATTATGTGTAATCAGTTTGTAGTAGCTTATATCAACCATTGACTTACCATTATGGCACCTTATCTTTTATCTTTTTGGTATTAGATAAGGGTTCTTTTTAGATATTAGTCCCTTAAATCTTCAATAATTGCATGAGTCCCTTGAATCTTCATAATTGCATATTAGTCCCTCAAATCCTATGGGGTCTTGCAAAATGGTCCTTCAAGTTAAATCAAGAAAGATTTAGGGGGAATATTCCGTCACATCTAACGGTTGTAGGCAAGATGACCATTTTACCCCTCTAATATGTTCCCCACCCATTTCTTGATATCTTGAAACCCAATTCCCGCTTAAAATAAAGCTAAACTCAGTTGTGTTCTTCTTCTCGAATGGTTAGCAAAAAAACCTAACTCAAAGTTGAGCTTCACAAGAGGTTGAAACATCGGACAGAGTAGTTTGGTAATTGTAGATTTGGATTGGGAGTTAACCTAACCATGATTAGGTTTTTTAACTGAAATACTAATAGAGGGACCATTTTGCAGGACCTTATAGGATTTGAGGGACTAATATGCAATTATTAAAGATTTAATGAGCTAATATACAATTTTTAAGATTTTAGGGACTATTATGCAATAATCGAAGATTTAAGGGACTAATATCTCAAAAACCCATTAAATAAATGTGTAATCTTCTGCCATGCTTCGCTCAAGGAGAAATAGAGCGGTTTCTAAGATTGCTCCTGGTTTATAATTGTGACTTATTCTTGATGCATGCAGCTCACAGGACTGCACAATCAAAATATGGACTTCCGAAGGAAAGTTGATCCGTGAGTTGAAGGTAATGTGTTTCTTGCAGATAATTGTTCTTGGCTCACATTCCTTTTGAATCTGGCAACTTTTTTGATCAAGTTGGTCTGTAATAATGAGCTGCGATTGCTTTCAGGTTCCTCAATAAATAGCATTTCTTTCTTTTTAATGATGATGAAGTTGGTGATTATAGAATGGAAGGAATTACATCAACTTAGAACCAGTGTCCAAAGGTGTCTGCCTGTTATGGCCTGCAAACAAATTTCTGAAACACATGATACATGCACAATGTATTATTAGCTTATGCAATTAGTCTCCGAGAACATTGTTTTTTCAGTTAATTACCTTTGAAAGAAGTGGTTGGCCGATTGCTTCATGTTCATGGTGAAGTTGAAAGCTTTTGAGAAAACAATGGCAGAAACAGTAAGCCTTTCTCATTTTTATAAGGTTGGCTTAATGAATCTATTTTCTTCATTCTGATTTCCTAAAGGCCATCTTCTCTATTAATAGTCATATACTTTCTGATGGCCTCAACCCATGTCTGTTTAGATCTTCATTCTACCCTTACTCTTTCCTCATCAACTTGGGTCCTATCTTTTTTTCTGTGGTACGAATAATTTGCCTTTGGTCCTACTAATTAGAGTACCTAATAGTCTAGACACACATTGAACGTCTCAACTGGTTCTCCATCATTTTCTCCTCTTTAAACTACCTCTAAGGTTGTCCCAGGTTCGGAGAATACAATATTCTCATCTGCCAGTAGGGTCCCAGGAATCTGTTCTCCACATTTCTTGAAACGTGGCATTACCATGTTGCTAAAACTCTGAGCATTCCGGTAAACATAATAATTCTTGTTTGCTGTCTACACTAGGTTTTACCTTTGTTTCTCACATCTTAGCAAGTTTATATATTTTTGTTTACGAAGCATGTATATATGTACATAGATAATTCCAAGAAGCATGATTATCTTAATGTACATAATTCATGTAGTGTTTTCTTGTGTTGTAGAATATACATGTGCATCTAAGTATCTTCTAAGAAGTGTAAAAAAACTAAGAATTTCTTCCTCCACATAATTTATATATAAGAATTCTGGATTGATGATCTAATCGTATAAGATGATCTGAGTAAGTCTGTAATTATTCTGTTAAGGTTGGTTAAGTCTGTAATTATTCTGTTAAGGTTGGTTATTTTCTTTTCAGAATCATGCACATTGGGTAAATTCACTTGCTTTGAGCACTGAATATACTCTTCGTACTGGCGCATTTGATCATACTGGACGGACATATTCATCCCCTGAAGAAATGAAAGAGGTAACTCTTAATGATATTTGACATTCATCGCATTCATTTACTTCTGAACGTGCATGCAATTATATTGTCTCCATGCTCATTTCTAAACAACAGAATTTGTGATGTATACTATTTTTCTAGATGTCAAAGTTAAGTCTAGCCAAGGTTTTAAATATTAGACATTAGAGAAATATCGGACAACCAAAATTCATATCGGATTGCGGATATTACTGAAATAACGGGGATATGTAGTAATATTGGAGTGTCATATCGGATGGTTTGCATATATAATATAATGTCCTAAAATGTAATCTAATCGTATTTAATGAAATCTAATTATACAAAAATGTAAACAATATATGTTCAGAATTACTAACCAACCGTAGAAACTTATATAGGGAAACTAGCCTACTAGAATTTTGCTAAAAGCTTTATAGGGCTAGAATTTTTGCGAAAGAATATTAAAGAATTTTTTTCTTAGGTTAAAAAGATGCTTATGTTTGATTGAAGAATTTGATTCCTCTTATGTGTCACTGTTGATACTAGAACATAATTTGCCACCACAGCCACTGTTATCCTGGTCAAGTTAATGCATTTACCGCTGTTTCTTTTTATCAGAATTCACAGGATTGTCAATGGTTCAACTGCTAACTTTGCATTGTACAAATTCCATCATCCCTGTTCTCCTTGTTACCTAGCCTAATAACAAGTGTGGCTGGAGAAATACCATGGCATCAATTTCTTTCTTGTCTCCATTAATGTCTCCAATGGAAAAATTCCACCATTCTTTTATCTGTTTAAACCTCAGTATACTATTATATATTGTAGATTTTTCTCGTGCCTTATGATGAAGTAATTGAGATCCTTAGATTTTTCGAGTTGCATTGTGCTTCTTTCTCCTTCACATGTTTGTCTTGCTAAGTATCTACAAAAATTGCGCACTTAATGTTTGATAGTCTTACAGAATTTTTTGCA
Organism: Asparagus kiusianus; assembly: GCA_022839385.1. Classification (NCBI taxonomy): domain Eukaryota; kingdom Viridiplantae; phylum Streptophyta; class Magnoliopsida; order Asparagales; family Asparagaceae; genus Asparagus; species Asparagus kiusianus. The sequence continues at coordinate 1,092,057 of BQKN01065299.1, forward strand.
TGCCTGATAAGCCAGGATACTGTTTACGTGAGATTTGCGCTCAACTTTCAAACTAATTTACTTTTATAGGCTTTCAAACTAATTTACTTTTATAGGAACTTCTACTGTGCATTGTAATTATTCTTTTGCGTGAGATTTGCACTTTAACTTTCAGACTAATTTACTTTTATAGGAACCTCTACTGTGCAATGTAATTATTCTTTATTGCTAACTAATATCTCTTTGTTCCTTCTTTTTCGTGATGATTATTACTGTGTTAAATGTCAGGCAGCTCTTGCAAAATACAACAAAATGAAAGGCAATGCTCCTGAAAGACTGGTCTCCGGGTCTGATGATTTTCATTTGTATTTGTGGGAACCTCTCACTAGCAAGCAGCCGAAGGCTCATTTAACTGGCCACCAACAGGTACATATGACTGATAAATTTTACTTCTTGTCAATGCTCCCTGCTACGATCTTATGGCTACCTGATTCTGAAGAATTCTTTTGTCAATAAGGATCTCATATAAAGATTTATTATCTCTCTTTTTATTAAGATAGTTAATTATTACTTTCCTGTCCTGCATAGAAAAATTTCATTGTTTTCAATTTTTTCTACTTCATCAGGCCTCTTTATAGATTATAGGTTATTATAAAGCAGAGTTGCTTCTTTCTATTTATGTTGTTTTGCCTGTGTAAAATATTGTTGTTGCCACAAGGAGCTAGAGAGTGGTTTCACTTTTTCTCTTATCTATATTCAACATTTTTGACAAATACAATACTTTATTTGCAGCTTGTAAACCATGTGTACTTCTCCCCAGATGGGCAATGGGTGGCGAGTGCTTCATTTGATAAATCTGTTAAGTTGTGGAATGGGATTACGGGGAATTTTGTTGCATCTTTCAGAGGGCATGTTGGTCCTGTATATCAAATCAGGTCCAGACTATTTCTTGTGCGCATCTCTTCTATTAGCTCATCACTTCTCTGACATGCTTCTGCTTTATTGTCACAGCTGGTCTGCTGATAGCAGGCTTCTATTAAGTGGAAGCAAGGATTCCACATTAAAGGTAGACACCATAGTTAAGAGGGTTCATATTACCATAATTTGTTACTCGTGTCTTTTTCCATAACGGACTTGGCTTCCATATACGCATTATGTTACAATATGAATGAATTCATGTTGGTTTAACTTATTGATGTTTAAGCTCTTTTCCTACTTCATTACTTGCATAGAAATTTTTTTCCCTGTTGCATGTTTAACATTTTTATACTGTTTTGAGAAAAAATGCTACAATATTGTTGCTGTAGCGTTACAGTCTTGGAACTTTTTCTTCTTGCATTCTGTCTCATTTTGTTATATATATATATATATATATATATATATATATATATATATATAT
>BQKN01065299.1:1093444-1110158 GCA_022839385.1 Asparagus kiusianus
TATATATATATATATATATATATATATATATATATATATATATATTTCTATATATTTCTATTATTAAAATGCATGAACTGTATGGTTTTACATTATTATTATTTGATACTATCTCCTGTTCACCCGATACTGATATTTTAAGCTGGTTTTAGGTATGGGATATCCGAACAAAAAAACTGAAACAAGACCTTCCAGGCCATGCAGATGAGGTATTTATTTTCTAAATAAGATGGGACTAATGGGCAAATCTTTTGTGTATTTTGATAAATTTCAGTTAAAATGCTTTTATTGAAGGTTTTTGCTGTGGATTGGAGTCCTGATGGTGAGAAAGTAGCATCCGGAGGCAAGGATAGGGTGCTCAAGTTATGGATGAACTAGCTACTCTGCCCGATCAAATGCTAAGCGCACGTAAGTATTATTACGATGTTTATTAGTACATAAGATTCGTGGCTCTGCTGAAAACATGATTTACATCATTTAGTATCAACCATGTTCTAATTATTCAAATGTCAATGAGATTTAGTCGATATGACTTCTGTGTGTCATGGAAACAAATTCTGTGTATCACGGAAACAAATTCGTGTATCAAGTTTGCTTCCCATCATAATGCGGCCGGGTATATTGAAATTGAGCAGCATAAGCCTTCATGAAATGTACAATGGAGTTCCATCAACTGTGGGTCATGTAGAATGGTGCTAAAATAACCCTAAATAATAGATGGTCTTGTCAGGAAAATCTAAAAGTAGTAGGTTATTGACAAGTTATTCTCCATTATCCTATTGACAGGATACTTGCCTTTTGCAGGAAAATTCCAAGTTGTCGTCTATATTCCTATGATCAGCAGGCTAGTGGCAAGCCAAGTGCTGAAAGTTGAATCATATTTATTGTGGTTGAGCCAACGCTGGAGTATAATATATTCAAGTAGCTCGCCATCAGATGGGAGTGCTCTTTGGAGTATTTTGTTACGCTAGAGGGAAAATTTTATGTACTTATTTGCAAACACGTGTTTGGAGATCAGATTGCTGATGCTCACGTGTTTGCAGATCAAATATTTAAATTATTTACTTTAAGTTTATTTATTTATTATATAATATAGTTGTAAAATAGTTTATAATTATCATAATATATTAATTTTTTTTATATTTCTATGTGTAAAATTTTGTTAGATTTAACATTTTGTTTTAAAGCCTTAAAATATTATTGATTTAAGATTAATTAGCAATTTAAATGTATGATTTCAAAATATTAATGATGTTAGGGACCAATATGAAAAAACTGTTATTATTAATGAAGAAAATAAATTCTTGAAATTCATCAAAGAAAATGGTAGTTTTTATTCAATCATTAAAGATTTTGTTTAGTTATAAAAAAAGAGCTTTGCTACAGGGATCTAAGATATGGGACCAACAGGAGGGACATGTGAGTTGTTCCTTTTTTATTGCATAATGAGTTGGTTATCATTAATGATGATCGGCTCATTATATAATAGGAGGGGGACAATTTATATTTTGGGTCTTGGGGGAATTTTTCTAAAAAAATCACTTTCACCTATTGTTTATTTCCACTTATTATTTATCTGGTGACTGAGTGTTATATATATTTAAAAACTTTTTTCTAGAAATTTCTAAGTTAGAATGTGCAAATTCAATCAAGAACGAAAACATAAACTATTTGATCAGTTCCATAATATGAACGATTGCTCTCTAGTTTCTAAAAGTTATAAGGTATACTTTGAGAATGATTTATACATATTATGCACTAATATTAATTGTATTTTAATAAAATAATTCATATCCATCCAATATCAAACAATATCCAAAAAATTATGTTAAGGAATTAGAAGAATACAGTTTCCGTAACAATATTCATATCCGAGTTATGAGCAAAAGTATTATGTGAGACGTTAGTATTCCAAATTTAAAATATGCAATGATAGCCGAATTGCGTATTTTCGTACTTTTATTTTCTAATATTTAATCTTCCCGAGTTCTCATTATAATCGGATTCCACGATTGTTTTTATACGTTTGTTTCCGAAAGAAATGATATCTTGGATCCCTTTCTTATTCAGCAATTTTTTCTGTATCTGATCATTTTTTTAATCCAATCACATAAAATTAAATCTGTAAGGTAAATATTTCTATTTGAAGGGAGCAATGAGTTCTCAACATTTACAGAATTTAGTGTTAAGAAAATTAGCATAGCACGGAAAATAAGAAAAGGAATTTAACACTACTAAATCGATGGAAACACCACTTTATCTCCCCGCTGTTAACATTATCGTTCCAAATTTAGATTTACGTTTATCTAGGTTGTGGGGTCCAGTGGACTCGAAGGGTATATATGCAAAATTCACTTGTTACGAGGATTATAGGTGCCAGCGACAGCGTAGGATGAACAATACGCTCACAGGCCAGAAGCAAAGCATGGTCCTTCACTCTGGGAATTCAAACGAGGGGCTCCAAAATCATCACTAATAAGTTCTTTCATAAGAGGAAGACGATCACTCAGCAGAGCGTTTGATCACTCAGCAGAGCGTTTTTCCAAGTACCATTTGCGGGGCGGTAAAAAAAAAAAAAAAAAAGGTTTGACGAACAAAGCAGTCTCATAAATGAAATAATGTGTTCAAATGGGGTCACATAATATGAAGACTACATAACGGGAAGATGTCTAACAAATATAAAGCGAACTAGTTCACATCTGCACATAAAACTATAAGCACACATGCATGAACGCACACGTATACACAGAAAAAGAAATAAATAAGTGTCAGGTATTTGCTTAATTAGAGCATATTTCCATCAAAAATTAAAAAAGTCGTCAAAGAAGCGAAACAAGGATCTTGCAATTTATTCCTATATGTTTCCTCCAATATCTACTATATTTTGGAAGTATGAGCTTGAACTTCAGATTCTTCACATTAGCAAACTAGTTCTCATTTCAGTTCACCAGGATACACCTTTAGATTCAACCTAACTGGTTCGTGATGAAAAAAAGTGGCATTAACCTCAATCAAGTTAAAGTGTTTGCTCAAATTTACTGTTGAACCAACTGTTATAACATCAACAAACTCGAATTGACATTCTTGTTTACTGAAAAACATATCATTCTAATCTGACGCAAGCAAACGTATGAGTTTACTTTATGCCAGAAACAACTTGATGTCAACCAAAATTAAAGATCAAAATAACTAGCAGCTGCTTACCCAACACGCTCAAGTCAATTAGCAGGACATAAATGCTTGTTGCAAAGACTTTACAACTTACAAGAAATAATAACTTCCAAGTATATTCAAATACACCTTAAACCAAAATTTGAATTCCTATACTGTAAGTATTACATCTATGTATTATAAATTTAGGCAAAACAAATTTAACCGCCCATCTTTTCCTCAAATAGGTAATTAACACAGCATACCACACCACATAAGTTTGACAAAGTGGCAAACAACCTCCACATGCCCAATCCTGAGCGCATCAACTAAATTTGTGGCTTTTATATTAACCATTCTAAACTAATTTGAGTCCGTACTTTGTTTAAGAAAATGCCAACTACAACATCCTCTTCAACCCACAAAGTGCCGTATGCTATTCCGTTTAGTTCTGAGTATTCTCTTGAATGTTCTGCTATTATGTATTAATAAAACCAAATCCAATGCCTAAATTTTGCCAAATTGGCCTAGGATAGTACATAAACTTGACAACTCATATAATTTTCAGCAGATGTTCTCTTAAAGGCAACAATCGACGACCAAGCCATAAAAACTAAGTTTAATTTATTTTTCTTACTAACCTTTGTCTTTAAAATCCCAAAGAACAGAGTCCGAAGTTTCACATAAGCTCTATCACTCATATATCCTTTGATAAACCTCGAACACCCCTATCCTCGGGGAAGCATACACTAGACCGTCTAAGTGAATAATGTGCCAAGCGTAAAATTTGTATGGAACTACTGGGGATGTTCGAGTGGCTAGTTTGGAAAGGAGCCTGAAATGGATAGAATATCATGTTTTTTTGCACATTTCCATCAACAAAAAGGATTATAGGTCGGGAGATATGCAGGGAACAAATGTTTATAGTGCAGATATCATACTCCCTTTATCAATTTTTTCACACATCCAAACTTTTTCCTTTTCTCCATTCTTCCAATCCTCTCCAGGTTTCACTCAATCTTACTAAACTTACTAAACTGCAATATCCAGAATCTTTCCCATATGAAGACCAGTTAATTTTTGGTACTCAATCATAGAACTGAACCATGCTGAGCTTGCATTTCACCCTATGCAAATCAAGCAAGGGAAGTTTCAATTGCATGAATTCAATAACAATTGCCATCATCAGAATTCTGCATCAACCATAGTCGACGATAAGGATATCATATATTCATGCAATATGAACAAAGCATGATTCTCTATCATAGACAATGTTTTAAAAGTGGGCACCTAGCACTGCCTAGTGCTTTCTTTAATATTGGCACGTATTGTCAATTATTGTAATAAATAAATAAATAAAGGAAAACCGCCTAGGCCCTGCCTAGGCTCCTACAAAGTGTCTAGGCTCTAGGTGCCCTGGTCTGGAACCTTGGCCACCTAGCGCTTTCTATAACCTTGATCACAGTGATTATGAACAGTAAGAGATGGTAAATCTAGAAATAAGAAAATTGATATTACTTCCATAATGCTCCATTTAAAGAGTGATATTGAAAACATGGCGAGATGGCAATTGGCAAGTTAGGTAATTCATAGTATAATCAACTTGAAAATAATGTAAAAAAGTTTGCTGAATTTTCAGGTGGAGCCTGGAGGGATGAATCAAGGCATTAGTAACTCAATTCAAAATGGAGCATCTACTGAAAACAAAGAAGTTAGACTGCACTCTTCAGACAGGAAAGCTGACAGGTAGATTGAACAAATGCAAGCCAGAGAAAATTCACTTCTGATATTTAGTTTGTCAAGCAGGTGCATTCTCTGACGTGCATTTCTTGAATGATCATTTAAAAGTGACATATAGAAGGAAGGTTTTGTTCATTTCCTGGAAAGATAACAAGCTGCATAGAGATAATCATTCAAGAAAGATGAATTGTTCCATTCCTTTTTTCAAGGGGACATACTGGTCCTCACAATTTATAGAATAAAAAACCACAACATTCCTGACTACTAACATGAATATGCAACTACTTCCCTGTAGATTAGAAATAGAGAGGGAGGATGTGAGAACATCAAGAGAAGATTTTGGAGGCAGGAGCCATTTCCAGAGCTGAAGACATGTATCCGAGGAAATCTGAATTAGCCCATGCTACACAGCATCATTCATTATAACCAAAGCTTACACCAAAGTTAGCACCCAGGCCTCACCCCTTTTAGTTGCAGATGAAATTAGCAGGCATATTCAAAATGAAGTCCAATAGTGTATGTTATGCAGTATAGTTGATAAGACTAGACAAAAAATAATGTCCAAAGCAGAATGTTGAACAGATGCTTTTGAATTAATAGAATGAAAACATAACTACTAAAGATGAGAATGTGGTGTAGAATGATGGTCGAATATCTCTAACTGACCATTTTCATTATTTAGAATCAACCCTTCATCATGATGTGATAACGAGAAGGATGCAGTTCGAAGAACCATCATGATGTGATAACGAGAAGGATGCAGTTCGAAGAACCAATGAAGAATGGTTAAACTTGATAAGTGCTTATGCAATATTAAGAGAGAATAACAAATCTACACCAAATGTAAAATTTCCACACGATTTATAAGTCTAGCAATGCTTTATGGATCATAATGTTGCATAATTAAGAAAAATGTTCAAGAGATGAGTATGGCGTAAGTGAGAACACTGATATGATATGTAGCAAAAAGTAAAAGAAGTTAGAAATGAGTGCATACTTAAGAAGTAACATGTTATTCTCACTAAGGACAAATTGTGGGGAAATATCTAGGTGGATTATGAAGCCCAATGGGTGCATTAGTTAGCAGAAGTAACGAGATTGTAACCAATAAATAATGAAGATTAGAGGCAAGCTTAAAGAGACATTGATGGAGGTAATTAAAAAGTGTTTGTAAAGTAGAGGAAATGACCCTAATGGGGCTAAAATGGAGGATAACGAATTATGTAGGCTACACAAGAAGTCTAGGATATAGTTGTTGAAGCCCCTACTTCAAAAGAATGATGGTTGATGCTCCCCGAGATTCCAAAAGCACCAACTATAAACTCAAATATACTTATTACTTGGATGATCGAACAACAGACAGCTAGCGAAGATACTGCAGAACAAATAAACAAATTGACTTTGATCTCTGGAAACAAGAAACTGCAGGACTGATCCAAATAGAAGGAGCTTAATTCTTCGCATATAACAGAAATCCTGACCACACATGTTTCTTCTTCCTTAAACTCAACATGAACTGTTGTAGTCTCCATTACATCTATCCACCCAGCCTTCAAGAGACCTAAATCATCCTACCTTACCGTCTGGCATCTGCATATGCAATTCTTGGTTCCATGTTCATATGACTCACCAAATAAGATCACAAAAATTCAACGGGCGGTCATCTTCTATAGTGGTAATATTTAAAATGTTGAGATGCACAATAGAATACTAGACGGAAGTAACATAGGAGGACAAGGAATAAATCAAGTTGACAAAGCAGATGGCAATCAGGAAGTGTCACAAGCAATCATCATGATCTGGAGCAATATCCAGAGTACATTCATTAGCATATAACTGTTCAAAATTTATCAGTATCATAAACTATGCAATGGTGTTATACAATAATATGATCAAACACAGAGCAAGTAAAGGAGGTTATCAAATAAATTAGCAGGTAGAGATATATCAAATAAATGGAAATTCTGAAAATGAAACACTTACCTTGTAAATCAGATGCCACTAAGCCTAAGGCCTCGTAGAGATGCATGGCAAACTTAACTGTAAACAGGCAAAGGTAGCACTTTCATCTATAAAAGTATTAATACCTTATCAGACAAATCTAACTTCGTAAACCTAGAGCATATGTGTTGCAACTAGAGTCTACAATATTGACTCCGGCTTTGCTTGATACTTCTTAAGAGTTTGCTATTTGCTCTTTTAAAGCATCGAAGGTGAGTATGTGTGGCAGGAAAGTTGTGCAAGATAGCATTCAATTAGAATACAAATCTTTATTCTGTATCAGAAAAGGCTTACATTAAACATTGTTCAAACTTGTAAATTAATAATGAAAGACCAACTCCAATGTGCAGTCCTTTTCTGTAAATTGATTATTAATCAGAGCCATTCCCCCCCCTACAGTCCACTGATTTCTTCTACAGGCTTTGTCATAATAAGAGTACAAAAATGCACATTTCATATCCTAATTATAACAAAATAAAGCTAACATAATACTACCCAAAAACTAAATGTCACTAGTGAACTAGTCAAGAGGTCTAACTCATAATAATGTCGTCTCCCTGTGGTTAATTCAAAGTTCATTCCCATCCCAATACTTGGTAAATGTCTTAAACAGGAATCACACTTCAATAGTCAAGACTCTAAACCTACCAAATATAAGCTCAACATTGTCCATACACTTTAAATTGGTGGCGAACAGAAGCATACTATACTGGGTGGCTTATCATCTTGTCTTGTCAGAAATGTTTGCTAATCCTTTGATCTGTTCATGCTCAAATCTCAATGACTTCAATTTTACCCCAAAAATGCCTACAATATCAAAACATGCCACATGATACAAATTTAAGCAAGTATTCTAGCAACATGCCAAACCATACATAGTTTAGTTCATTTTTGCTCCAAAACACTCATTATTATCTCTTCTTCTAGCAACTAGGAACTTCAAAGCAATAAAATCATGGAAGCATATGCTACATGACATCTTTGGCCTTACGAATTTCTTTGAGCAACTAGGAGCTTCACAGCAATAACATCGTGAACCCAAATGCTACATGACATCTTTGGCATATTGTAAGAAAACCAAAAGAAGAAACATGAAACAAAACAGTTTTCTGTCAAGCTTTTGGCATTATTTTATAAAAAAAAGAAAAAAGAAGAAGTGATGAACGCATCTCAAATGCATAATTTCAGTCATCTGTGCATTAAATTAAAGGTAACTTCATATAAGCTCCCATGATTTTAGAGAACATTCTATTTTCTGTCATTGCTGAACTATCACATTAATATTGATACTTTTAAATTCTTATCAATCAGAATTCTCAATTATTCCATCTAATTTCTCACCTCTTGAAGACAATGCCTTCAAGTTTATGAAACAGTTACGAAATAGTTTTAAAACTTTGCATACTTTCAGCAAGCCTTCTACATTAAAGGAAACAAGTAATAAGCAACAAGCAACAAAACTAACTTTTATTTATTTCCTACCGACCTTTATCATTAGGAGCCCAAGCAAATGGGCCAGCGGTTTAGCAGAAATGAACTCTATCACACTTCATTGCTCTCATCTGGTAACCCAATTGCCCTACCTATTTCTGGAAATGCCCTCTTCCTAAGGGAAGCATGAACTTTCCCATTCCAGTTTTTCTTTGCCAGAAGTTGCCCCAATTTTAACGCCGCCTCCACTGTCTCCGTTGCTGTTTTCTCGACGAAATCAATTACCCCCTTATCCATCGCCTCTATTGCTGGAATCTTCAGTGATCGGAACACCAAATCCTTAAACATTTCCTCATCTTTAACCTTGGCCTTCATCATGCTCAAGAAGTATCGATTAGTTACCAGATTATTAAGATCACTCATGCAAAGAAACCCATTGTCCGCATGCATTGCCACATAATCATGAGAAAGAGCTAACATGAACCCAGCAGCAGAGGCCTCACCTGTAACGACACAGATGGTTGGCACCTGGAGGGACATTAAGTCTGCTGTGATTGAGATAAGGCCATGTGTGAGAGATCTGGAGCGTTTCCACTGGACCATAGATGATTTGACGGAATTGGCAAAGTCGAGATTAAATCCATTACAGAAGTAATGACCCTCAGCTCTGGTAACAAGGGCAGAGAAGGGAGAAGAAAGGGATTCAGCACGAACTCGAGCAAAAGCACAACGAATACAGGCGATAAGGTCAACTGAAAGGCGGTGTTCACCCTCACCGGTTAAGGTAAGGATGAAAACTTCGCCCCTCTTTTCGATGGTACACATTATGGATACTGGACTTGATCTGGTTAAATTACAAGGGCAGGAGGTTCACTACCTTTATAGAGAATTAGAAATTTGGGCGGAGCGTCCAAGGAATAATATCGACAATATGAAATGGTGAGAAGGGATGGTTCGAGATGTCTATGGAGCATGTTTGGAAAGTAATGAAGCTGCGACAAACATCATGCCACTACCTTGAACTTTCCATTAATGCAACGGTTTCTATAGGTAGGATGACGCAAGAGAGGACAAGATTCATGGCCTTATGATGAGATGCTTTGAATGACAGTTGGGCTCTGAAAGCAAACCTGTGTGCCAATGAAGGATAAAGAGAGAGACGGTTGTAGAGGTTTAAGTATAAAGAATTTACAGCACTCTAAAAAGCCAAATAAAAGTTGACTGTCTTGTTTAGCAAACATTTGGTCATTTTTTCGTACTTTACAGACCTGATAAAATATGATATAACTTAACGGAGAGAATATATCAAACTCCCTTTTCAATTATTTTCCCTTGTTCCTCCTGTTGTCATCCCCACGCAACAACTTTACTTATCAGCCTAAACTACAATATCTTTCCCAGAAGTATTGCATATTATGATAGTGCGGGTTAAATTTCATAGTAACCATGTTAAATTGATGATCATGCATGTCACCCACAAATCGAGCACAATTCTTGTCAAGGATTACCGGTTCCTGAGTCAGGATTGCCACTCTCAAGAAAAAATGACCACCTTGATAATTTACCAGGGGCAAGGAGAGGCCACTATTGACATTACATGTTTCAACATGGCACAAAACAACTGCCCATAATGATTATTGATGTAGACCGTAGAGAACGTAAAATATGATAAATTCGGTGCTAGCATAAAGAGATCATTATTGTACTACTAGATGGAGACAAATGCGGAAAGAACAACAAACTAAGAAATTGAGAAATTGTGTAGTGCACTTCGAAGAGAAGGAAAATGATAATTTAAGTTTCAAGTTGACACTAAGCTAGAGCTCGAAACTCGATCCAAAAAAGAATTCCACTAAATGGAAAGAAAAATTAACTATATTCTCCAAATCGGAAAGCATAAATCCCTGTTTAGCAAGGGGTCAAGAGGGGAGGGGGGGGGGGGGGGGGGGTTAATCCCTATAACGGGTTTAAGTTGATCAAAAGGCTAACAAACCTTTCACAAGGGTTAAATCCAGTTAACCCCTCATTTAGAAGGGTTAACAAATCCTCCTAAGAAGACGGGTCAATATTTATTACCTCCGTAGGTAAGTGATGAAATTATGAGAAAGAATATTATAGTAACTAATTTAGAATATTTATGGCAACTAACCTCCTTAACCCTTCTTTATTTACCAAACACAAAAATCTTAAACCTTCATATTTATTATCAAATCCAAATGGAATTAAATTATTTTTAACCCCTTATCAAGGATTGCCTAACTTAATCCTTCTCCTTAACCATCCTCTTGCCAAACGACACTAAGTCTTTGGTCAACGGTTAAGATACAAAAATTCATTTTTGACTTTTAATTGTTGAAGGTGTAATGGCACAATATGATGGTGTATCCCCTAAGAGATCTAGTCACACAGAAGAAGGTGAACTATTCACTTCCTGTAGGAGATAACTTCTGAATAGAACTCACTATTGAAGAAAGACAGACAATTGAACTCTAATGATTTAAGGCACACTGCTTTTGCTTATTGATTAAAAATGATGGCCTTAGTATACACCATATTTTGTGACGAATAATTTCATTTTCATTTATATTTCATTTGCTCTAACTATTGCATTAAAGTAGCTAATTGGAGATATTAAGAAGCAAGGTTTAACACGAAACCTCCACTAGCCCACAAGGACAATAAAAGAGAGACTAGAGAAAAGTATCAGGAGAAGGATCTGAAGTCTAGTACAACTTTTCTCACAATGGACTGTAAGCAAGAAAAGCATAAGCTAGCTCCTACTTTAGGATACTGATGCTTCCTTGTTCAATAGATATTTTCTATACAATATTTGAAATACTCCCAGTTTGAAGTAAGCGAAAGTTCGTCTCATCGCTCCTCTGCAAACCATTCATCTAACATATTGTATAGAAAAAAAATCTATTGAATAAGGAGAAGGTTCTAAAGTCTAGTACAATCTTTGGGACAATGAACTGTAAGCAAGAAAAGCATAAGCTAGCTCCTACTTCAGGATACTCATTCTTCCTTGTTCAATAGATATTTTCTATACAATATTTGAAATACTCAGAGTCTGAAGTAAGCGAAAGTTCGCCTCATCGCTCCTCTGCAAACTATTCATCCAACACATTTCGTAACACTTCAAAATATCCATATTTAATCTCACTAATTGCTAACATGACAAGCCCAGAATAGTAGAGAAACATGCCAAATATGTTTTAGGCTAAACAACTTCTTCACCAATAGTAATAGTTGCTAACCACAAATTCCGAGCTACTCTGGTTCATTTCTCTTTTTGACGAAAATTGTGCAATTCATTTCTAGTTGACCCTGCATGATACCATCCCGGTGACTAGATTAGGGAACTTCAAATAAAGATAAATGTGAATCTGTACACTTCAGCTGATATTAAGCAAAATGAAAATTTCAATTTGCTGGATATTTTCTATAGTTTACCAAACACCAAACTAAGTGCACAGTTTATCTGATACCATTCTGTTATATTTCACTACAAATTGAAACTCCATTGAGCAAGATTTACTATAACAATATCTAAATCATCATTCTGCTAAATAGAAACTTAAACCAGAGGTATGTTTTATTAACTAAAAACATAAACGGTATTGGCTAATACTCCTTAAAATCTACACAAGAGTCTATAATCTCCTTTTTATTGTTCAATAGACATTTATCATACAATGTGTGAGAGACAGCCGAATTGAAGTAAGCAAAACTTCACCCCATATCATATCTCTGCAAACCGTTCCTCCTATGTCTTACTGTTACATATTCAAAAGACCCACTTCTGATACTATCAATTTTACTAATTTGACAAATAGTAGAGAAACACTCCAAATATATGTTCAGGCAAAACAACTTCTCCATCAGTATCAAAAGTCTCATACTATATACAACCCCCAAGTAGTCTTGTTCACTCTCTTTTATGAACAAGTTGATGTTCTTCATTCCTCACCAGACTTGTGTGATACCAATCGTGGTGACATGGAAACATGTCAAAGTGCATACTTCAACTAGTATGAAGCATCACGAAAATGTCCAATTAGCTAAGTACTTTTATACAAATAAGCGTAGATGGCTGTGTGATGTCTATTTACTGAAAGTTAGAACTCTGTTGATTAGGAGTTATAAAAACATATCCACTTTATCATTTTTTGGATAGGAACTTCATCTTGAGTAAATTTCTAGTGATTTAAAAAAAAACAAGAAGAAGCCATAATTTATAGACTTCCATGGCCTTGTCTTATTAATTCAATTCACTGTCCTAACTCATTCACTTCTCACCTTAATTTTATAATTGCAATCTGAGTGACCATTCTCGTAACTTCATTACAAACATGTTGGCCATACACTTCAACCAATCCACAACAAGATAATGTCTTTTATTAAGCGTATGTATTATTATATGTTACGAAACAAAAAAATATGCATATAGTACTCTGATAGAGTCCTCATAAAAATTTCACGTTCATATCATTTCAATAATTACGCATCCCTTAAACATGGGAACTCTAGAGTAACGAGTTACTCTATCAGATCCCAATTATCATTAGCCAGTTTTCCTTGTATCTCATGAATTCATTTTGAACTCAAATCATATTTATTATACAATTCGAATCAATAGCTGGCACTTAATTGATGATCAAAATCAAATCTCTACCCATTTTTCCTCTTGTTTCACCATGCTAACACTTCAACAAACATAGAACAAAATTATCCTAAACATAACTAATTTACACAATACCGAATTAAAATATATTACTCCGCTAGAGGAATTGCAAGATTTTCACCCTTCATCGCCTCTTATAATATTAATTAAAAAAAATATCTGCCATGCCTAATAATTACCAAATCTGAAACCTACTCATAAAAAATAAAAATAAAAAGCATAGTATACCAGCATTCAAATTATTTTTCATATATATCATACAAATTCACAATTCATGTACCATATACTTGAATCACAGCATTTAATAATTTCAAATTGAAATATTTATTCATTATAGTGGTTTTGTTACCATGATCTTCAGAGTCTTGATGCAGTCATCCGCTGCCTATCCTCGTCGTTCTCCTCCTTCAATCCGACCGCCTTGCAGATCCCCGGAAACGACCCCATTCTCACCGAAGCGTACGTCTCTCCCTTCCACTTCCTCTTCAAGAACCCCTCCGCCATCGCCAACGCAGCCTCCACCGTCTCCCCCGTCGATCCCTTCACCAGATCCACCACCCCTCCCTCGGCCGCCTCAGCCGCCGCGATCTTCTTCGAACTCATCACCAAACCCTTCGAAACCCTAGGATCTCGAACCTTCTCCCTCATGATCGATAAAAAATATGGCGGGAAAGGTAGCCCTAGGTCGAGCTCAGGCAAGTAGAGGACCGCGCGATCCCCACGCATGACGACGTAATCGTGGGCAAGAGCGAGGGGGACGCCGGCGCCGGCGGCGTGGCCGGTTACGGCTGCCACCGTGGGCATCGGGAGGGACATCAGGTCGCCGACGAGGGGAACGAAAGCGGCGACCATGGAGTGGAGGCGGTCAACACGTGCGGAGGAGGTGGGGGCGGAGTTGGCGAAGGCGAGGTCGAAGCCGTTGGAGAAGAACCTGTCGCCGGCGGCGCACGTGACGAGGGCGGATGGGGCCGAGGAGGCGAGGGATTCGGATCGGATTCGGGCGAGGGCGGAGCGTATCGAGGCGATCGCGGCCGGCGAGAGGCGGTGCTCGGCGCCGCCTGTTAGGGTTAGGATGAAGACGTGGCCGCGCTTCTCGACGCTGCACATCGTTGTCGGGTTAACGGGTTCCGGGTCGGGTTTGTGTTTTGGCGGATGGGTCTAAAAGAGCGCCGTGGACTGGATTATTGTTACTTTATATAGTAAGATTAAGATTGGGGTGGCAGGTGGGCCCGACGGTGAAGCTCATCCTCATGGTTCAGTCTTTGGCGAAGAAAGAATTTGCGTGGTTCTCAGAATCAATTTATTTCCTGCATTTAGAGCCTTGGTCCGTATCAGGGAGCGGCTAAATATTGAGATACGCTCGAAGGGGAACTGGGTAAGTCGGGAGAATTCCCGAGCCAAGACCCAAGTTGGAGTCGCCGGCCCTTATCAATAAACCTCTCGTGTAAACTAGGTACCCCCATTCCTCCCAGCCAACATGGTTAGTAGAACACTTGGGGACGTGGGAGGCAAGATTCGTACCCGGACTTTTTCATTTATATATTTTATTTACTCATTCTTCCACGTGTTTTACTCCCATCTTTGTCCTGCTTTCCTACTCCTTCATCACCTCCTCATTAAATTCAACAAATTCATATTTAGAAATTTTCGCTATTCAAATATTAAATATTAGATAATCCTAATCAAAGTATAATTTGTTGGATTTTTTGGTCAAAACCACTTTCCAAAATGAGTTTTCAAACTATATATATATTAACTACAAATACTTTTCATAAATGCTTAGTAGCCTAGTGGAAAGTTAAAGTTTTAGTGTTTTAAAAGGTCATCTGTTCGAGGCTTGCTAACGGCAAGCCGAGAAATATTTTATTTTAATTAATCCCTCATAAGTTCTAGTGGGTCGTGGGCCGTTGGCTCGTGGGCCGTTGGCTCGTGGGCTGGGGATCGGGGCTAATCGGGCTGAGGCGCTAAGTGACGTTTTGTTAGGCGCACTTTGCACTTCGCACGGAGGCATCCGGGCTAGGTGACATCACGTTGGTGCCACATTGGTTGCCACGAGGTTCGCTTTGCTCGTTTGACGAGGTTCACTCGTTCGACGAGATTCGCCTGTTCGACGAGGTTTTCCCGTTCGACAAGGTTCGCCCGTTCAACGAGGTTCGTCCTACAGACGATGTTCGTCTGATTTGCTGAGATGTGACCCTCGCGTTTCGTAGTAACACGTCCATTGATTGCCTCATATTCAGAAGTTAATGCATGCAGCAGTTACGACAGTATTTACATCAATTTAATGGATTGTTGTTACAATCATAATTGCCATTGTGATTTGTAACAAGCCACATTAATTGAGGATGACTCTTGAGCTGGCCTTAGAGGCCTATAAATAGCGCCCCTTGGGCAGCTCTTGGTGAAAACGGGAAAAACAAACGTCGGATCAAGGAGATCTTGGCGTTGTTGCTACTGTTGTGCTGTTGCTGCAGAAACTGTGCCTGAATGAACTTGCCCTAAAACCGAAAGGTTTTGAACCGAAAGGTTCTGAACCGAAAGGTTCTGAGATCGAGGAGATCTTTGTCTTGACCAAAAGGTCTTATACATCGAGGAGATCTTGATAGTACTGGGTTGGTGCACACTAGAGTACTATACTGCTGTTCCTGGAAGCAGTTTGGCTTTGGGATCCTTGCACCAGAGTAGGCCAAATATTGCTTTAAGCATAATATTTCATAAACGCACAACAGTTAACTTGTAAAAGTTTAAAATTACAGCACATCAATTTTTACTATTTTATTCCAGATTTAACCACAATCTTCAACACTCTTAAAATAATAGTTCTGATCTATAACGGATCCCGCAAGGACCCTTGGAGTGGATTATCTTAAGTTAGAGAACTTTGACGGATCCAACTTCAACGCATGACATTGGAAAGTAATCTTCGGGATGTAACTCCTGAAGATCTACTATGTGATTTCTGAGGAGAAACCTAACTTTGAAGAAGACTCTGAGTCTGAAGCTTCTTTGTTAAAGATGATCATTTCTGTAAGAGTAATCTCCTTAACTGTCTAGCCGATCATCTGGCAGATGTTTAACCAACAAGCCCTCTGCAAAAAAAATCTGGAATGCTCTGGAGGATCAATACAAGGATGATGAGAAACTATTCAAGTCTTACCTTATTGACAATTTTCTGGACTTCAAATTTGAAGATGACACTGAGATTTTGCCTCAAGTCAAAGAGCTTGAAAAACTTGTTATGAAGCTGAAGGATGAAAAGATTAATTTTTGTCAAACCTTCATTTCTATTACAATTATTAACAAGCTTCCTCCATTTTGGATATCATTCTCTGTTTTCGAGAAAAGTTGCTGTTTTCATTGCTCTTTTTGAGATCTGTTACAACTTCAATCGTTACAACAGAATAAAATGAAAACAAATGATATTACAACTTTAGCGAAAATAAACACGAGATCCCGGTTTGGTTCGGTCTCGCTTGCGTGGGTTGTTGGCCTGTGACGGGGATGTAGATATCCGTGGACCGCCGACTCTTCAAGATCTTTTCCGGAAAATCCGGCAGAGTTTCGTCTATCCGCGAAGGGATATGGAAACAGAACTTCGTCGATCCGCGTGAGATCTCAGAAGTTTAAAGCTTATATCTCGGCTAAAACGAGACACTAGCTATTCTTAGTGTCACCTGCGAAGGGTAACACCAAGGAAAAGAAAGGGGG
>BQKN01065299.1:1124757-1208814 GCA_022839385.1 Asparagus kiusianus
CGTCCGAACTCAGATCTGAGTGATTTCGGATGCGTTGGAATTCAGACAAAGAGCTCTGTTGATCCCGATGGTTGGATTATCAGTGGGATGATCGGGACACAGCGGGTGTTGGTCCAATTGTGGTGATCGCGGGGTTTTCGGTCAATCCATACCCCGTGATTCTGAGATTCCGTCAGCTCACGTAGTTCGTCGGTTCACTTCAGGCGCTCACCGACGTCATTTGAACTCTTATGAACCGGGTAGCGACGTTCAATCGTCGCTTGTTAACACTGAGCTGTGTGCGGGGACCTATTGGCAATTTTTGATGCCTACATTCTCCATGGACATTCGAAGAAGAAAAAGATAGGTGACTTTGTCTGATTTGAAGAGGTTCATTCAGATTGAGGACGAGATTCGGACTCGTACGAAAGATGAGCTCCTTACTAATTGGAAGGTGTCTGTTAACATGGTGGCTGCTAACTCTGAGAAGGGTACTAGTTCTTCATTCAAGAAGAAGAAGAAGTCATTTAACAAAAAGAAGAACCAAAATTTAAAGAATCTAAATGTTCAAAAGAAGGATTTTAAGAAGAGTGGCAAATGCTTCAACTGTGGAAAGCAATAACATTTTGTCAAGGACTGCAAAGCACCAAAGAAGGGAACAGTAAACAATATTAATCAACTTGCACTACAAGAAATTACATCTTTAACGAAGGGATTTCCCTTCATTAAAGAGCTGAAAACCTTCGTTATTGTATGCTAACGACGGGGAAAAATCCCTTCGTCACCCGTTGTTGAAGCCCTCTTCACTAAAGGGTCACGAAGGGATATACTACCCGTCGTTATACAGTCTATAACGACGGAACATATTACCGTCATTAATATTTACGACGGTAATTATCACCGTCGTTAGTATCAGTCACGGGGATATTTTCCCGTCGTTACCATCAGTGACGGGATATTTTCCCGTCGTTACTATTAGTTACGGGGATATTTTCCCGTCGTTACCATTAGTTACGGGGATATTTTCCCATCGTTGAAGACTAATTAATGACGGTTGGATACCGTCGTAAAAGTCCTCATAATGGGTAATTAGTCACCCATCAACGACGGTGTTTTTCCTTCGTTGATGAATAAAATACGATTTATAAAACCGTCATTGTAGACTACAAATTTCTAATATACATTAATAATAAATTTTCCATTCATAGACAACTATCATATTATTCTCAACCTGACACTAAGATTCACAACAAAAATATATTAAAAATACTCAATAATGAATAAGAGGGAAAATAAAAATTCCATACATTAATAACATCAACAAATAAAATTTCATCATCCTCAAATATTCAATACTAATAACAAGAGTTAATATCCTAATTGTTCCAAAGAAAAATACATGAAACTATCTAAGCCAAATTAAAATAAAAGTTTGAGGAAGACACATTCTTTCATCTCTAATCGTCGTCAAAAGAAGACTCGAGCTACCACCACCTAATCTTGCATGGATAGCCTGAAAAATTTTAAAAAATCACATAATTAAGAAATATCAATTAAACAAATATTATCTTATTAAGTAAAAATCACATTTTTAGTGCAGTAGTCAATCATAAAAGTATATAAGAGATTTTACAAAAAATAATTACCTAGTCCTGCATACGTTCTCGAGTTTGAGGAGTCAATGAAGGTGATTGCCTAAAAAAAAAGTTCTTGCATAGCTTTCACTTGTGACTCCAACTCAGACATCCTTTGTTGTTAACGTTATTGCTCCTGCTCATCTAAGCGTTGTTGAAGTATCTGGTTCTTTCTTTTTTCTTCTATAACTCGTGCTTCTAGATCAGATCGACTAGGGAGCGGCTCTCTCAAATCTTTCAAAGTAGTCCCGCCACCAAATACTGTGATGTGACCATGAGATTGCTTTCCCCAGATTTTCTCAACTATCTCAATGTTAGAAAGTGAACGGTTTGCTTGTTTGACTTGAACAATTTCATCCTATAAAAAATAAATTCATATGTTAGTACTATATAATGCATCATTATCAAACTTAAACACGTATTCTACTTACATATTTATCTTGATCTCTAATATCTAGTATTTCATTAGCTTCCTTTCGAGTTTCATGAAACATTTGTGCCACATCAGATGGATTTCCTGACTTGCCACCCTTATTCAAATGTTAAATAAAAATGAGTACAACATCAAACTAAAAAACAAAGTAGTTTTAAATAAATAGGAAATTAGTTTTGAATGTATACCAATTCCCACGCAATTTGTCTAAAGGGTTTGCTGCCCGTGTGGTGGAGCATCTTTCTTTTGCCTCTGTTAAGTATATTTTGTTGGCTTGCTTTCTATACATCAAGATTAAAAGATAATTTCAACAATCTAATAATATACATGGAAGAAAATTAATAAAATTAGGAGATTAATACCTGGAGTTTTGAAGAAAAATAATGTTCCTTAACTAGCCAATCCCATCAACACACACTTCTGTAGGTTTATTTCTAAGTGCAACTTGTAATGAATTTTCTTTCACATATTTCTTGTGCAACACCACCAACCCCTTAAAGTTCAGGAAGGCTTTGTGAAAATAACCCTATTCTTTTGTCACCTCCATCTAGGCATTCCAATATCACGTCCACCAACATACAGTCGATGGACATTAATCCCTAGTCTAAGCTGGTCAACCTGAAGCTAATACCAAGCAAAATCAGCATCAAATGGAAGTTACCTTTTACCCATTTTGACCAATTTCACATAGCCCTACAATAGCGGTTGCAATCAGGTATACAGGCAAATCAGTTTTGACCAGACCTGCACTAGGCTGGCCCAAGCCTGACTCGATAAGCTTGCTTAACCCTGACCATGCCTGCCTAATAATCAAATGATATGAATCTCATCCAGCTTACTCAATTAGCAATGAGTTGTATCCTAGTTTGTAGAATGAAAAAGTAACCATATATAATTTGGTTCAGAAAAGAACTAAATTGAGATCTACATAAAGTTTGCATAAATGTGAACTTGCTAACCAGGAGCGTTTGGTAATCATAGCGTTTTTGCCGTTTTCGTTTTTATTTTCAAAAAAAAACAATGAAACGTGTTTGGCAACCGGGGCGATTTTTTGACTTGACCCTTTACAAAATCGAAAAAATAAACGTTTTTCTTAAAACACCAAAAAGGTGTTTTGAGTTTCTGTTTTTTCATCTAAGCCACCGCCTGTCCGCCGCCCGCTCGCCCGCCGCTGCTCGTCGGCCGTCCGCCGCCCACCGCCACCACCCGTCGCTGCCGCCGTCGACGCCGCCCGCCGGTGCCCGTCGGCCATCCGTCGCCCGCCGTCGCTGCTGCCCGTTTTTTCATCTAAACTGATGCCCGTCGATCGTCCGCCGTCGCCGCCCGCCATTGCTCGTTGGCCGTTCGCCGCACGCCGCAAGCCGCCACCACCCGATGCCTACCGTCGCCCGCCCGCCGTCGCCGCTGCCCGTCGGCCGTACGCCGTCGCCGCCCGCCGCTGCTGTTTGGTGAAAATTTTGTAATGAAGAGAAATAGTTAAAGAATTGTATTTGATTTATTCTCTCTAACTGCTTAGAAAAAGAATGTTTACAATTCTCTCAACTCTCGAATTACAATTTGGATTCCGATTACAAAAGAGAGGAGAATGAATTTGATTCTCCCCTTTGTTTAAGACTGGGTTCTTCACGGTAGCGATGGAGTGCCTCCCTCGAATGCTCGCGTTGAGTTTGCTCTCCGTTGACGATCCGAATGTCTTGATTCACTGGAACGATATCTCCTCCTCACGATTTGACGTTGTGGAGGACTTGCGTGGCAAGTTTTAGAACTCTGAACGAGTTTGAAACTCTATCAAAGAGTTGATTTAACCGAAAGTCGGATTTAACCGAAAGTCGGTTATAAGCCAAGGATGAAGAAGGTCCTCGTTGCTGATCTCCAAAGCTCCAGTAATTCCCCCCCAAGATCTCTTCTTTACTGCCCAAGAGAAGGATGAAGGATCCAGCCCCGAACTGAATTGATTCTCAGTTATTTATAGAGGATTAAGGGGTATAATCGCCCCCTTAATTCGCTCCTAAGTGGGGCTAATGGGATGTAACCGTCCCCTTAAATCACTCCTGAGTGGAGTTGTGATCCCCTCAGATCATGGGAAACGGTTTTGAAATCGTTCAGCTCGTGTTTGAATGAGTCAAATGCAAAATCCACGTTCTGGCATGAATTCTGCATTTAAACGCAGCGTCTAAAGGCTCGGACGCAGTGTCTGAAAGCTCGGACGCATCGGCTGGAAGCTGCGTCTGGCAGCGGGTGAAGCTGCGTTTGGCGGTGATTAGAGCTGCGTTGGGAGCGATTGGAGCTGCGTTTGGTAGCGGTATAGAGCTGCGTTGGGCAGCGCTTGGAGCTACGTTGGGCAGCGCTTGGAGCTGCGTTTGGCAGCTGTATAGAGCTGCGTTTGGCAGCGGTATAGAGCTGCGTTGGGCAGCGGTTGGAGCTGCGTTTGGCAGCGGTATAGAGGTGTGTTGGCAGCGTTCGTGGCTATGAACGTGGTGCGTCTTGATGCTGGTGTGCGGGGAGGACTTCCGCAGCTTGATTTGAAGAGACCGTCGATTTGTAGTCTCTTTCTATCGAAGCGTTGCAAAGATCGTCATTTTGTAATCTTTGCTTTAGCTCTTTGATATATGGGAGTCGTCAGATTGTAACTCCCGATGTTGATTGTGAAGGCTGTTTGATTAAAGCTTCCATCAGTTGTCGTAAAGGTCGTCAGATTGTAACCTTCAGCGATCTACGTGAAAGTCTTCAAATTGTAGCTTTCTGGAAGTCGTCAAATTGTAACTTCCATCATCGGTGTTTGATGAGGAATCAGCTATCTATTGTGATTTTTAGACAGCCTACAGCTGCTCGTCGGCCGTCCGCCGCCCGTTGTCACCACCCGCCGCTGCCACCACCGCTAGCCCGCCGCCGTTGCCCGTCGGCCGTCCGCCGCCCGCCCGATGCCGCCACCGTCGCCGCCCGCCGCTGCCCGTCGGCCGCCAGCCGCCGCCCCCGCCCACCGGCGCCCGCTGGCCGCCATCGCCGCCCACCGGCGCCCGCCAACCGACGCCGCCGCCCACCGGCGCCCGCTGGCCATCCGCCACTTATCGTCGCCTGCCCGCCCGGCGCCTGCCACTCGCCGCCTGCCGTCGCCGCTCACCGCCCACCGCCCTTCCGCTGCCGTCGCTATATAAATAATAACTATAAATGGTGTTTTAAAAACAAGTTTGAAAAATAAACTCCATGATATGGTGTTTTTAAAAAAAACACTACAAAAAAAAACACTTTGGTTACCAAACACACTTGATTCCAAGTGCTTCCCATGATTTTGTAATAGAATTTAAGATAGTTATATGATGTATATGAGATATTAACCAAGCACCGACAGTGAAGAAATGCAATGCGCTAACCTAAAGCCATTTAAGCAAATGTACCAAGCTACTATAGTTTATATTAGTAGGCTTGCTCAGGCCAAATGAGTTAAGGATTATGACACACGGTTACTAAAACAGCACACCAAGATGTTGCACAATACGTGATACAAAGACAAAATGTAGTCTCAAAAAAATGCGGGACACGTACATGTCCGTTCATATGCAACGCGGACGTGCTCACACATATGCATATATGCATGTGCGTATGTATGCACTGTGCATGTATGTATGTACGTATGTATGTATGTGTGTGTATGCATGCCATATTCATAGACTATAGTTGTATATCATAAAACAGAGACCAAATCAACTAGAAGTAAACTCAAGGAGATTGCTTTCCATTAGCTCAAAATAAAATTACAAGCAGAGAGGTTGGTTTGAAACACAGCCAATTTGGAACAGACAAATCATACTTTCAGGCAGTGTGAAAAATAAAAATGGCAAGTTTTCATACCTATAAATCGACACCCTACAGACTGAGCTTTCTTGTTAAACTGTCTGTTACCTCTTGATAACAAAACTGCTAATGTTTTGAGTACCTGTAATGCAAAGTAAGGAATTCAGCATGATTAAGTGTCTAATAAGGAAACAAACACTAAAATCAAAATATCCACAGATTTTCATTTAGGCAGAAGATATTTCCACATAAATTAAATACGTAATAGCCAATCTCCATTTCTTTCGAAGAGAAAATGACAAACAGGCAAACACCACTTATGGATAGCTGAATATTTATGACTAGCCGACAATCTAAATCTTATAATACAACAATTCATAGCTAATGTATAGGGTCTTTATGGCAAAAGTGCAAAGTTGGCTAAACTATAGGGATTTAAGTGCAATTATACCACCGTTGCTTTGGTTTGGCCTCTACCTTTTAAACTTCACTGTAGAAAGTTATCCACCTCCTCACTCTCCCTTCTAAATTCTCAAAGACATTAAATTCCCTTCTCCTTTGATACCTAAATGATAGGGCGTTAAAGAACCTAACCTTGGATTCTTTTCTTCATTCATTCTATCTATTTCAACCAAAAGGCTTAATAAATAGTCCACCTTATTAGCTTCATGAGATGTTGAGCTTGTTTCTATTGGTGTGAATCATGCTTCTTCTCAAGTGTCAATCATTAAACATCCTCTAATTAATAATCTAGCTAGTCTCTGGATTCTCTTTCCTACTGCTTCTTTTATATATTCATGCACTTCTTAACCTCTCTGTTCAAACTTACAAATGGAAGGGAGAAAAATGAATACTAAGTTTGTTTTCCTTCTTCAGTTCCTTCTCTTCTTCTCTCTTGTACTTTGTGAATCAGATGACCAAGCAGCTCCGATGGAGAAAACAGAGCAACAAGCTCTGTTCTTGATGATTCAGGGCTTTGTTGGCAGAAGTTGGAATGGTTCAGGGCTTTATCCAGATCCCTGTGGGTGGATACCAATCCAGGTTTTTGCCTGATTACATTTTTCAGATTCTTATTCTGTTTAGTTATTTATTTTTGGATTTGAACATTCTTGGTCTTTGGTGATTCCAATCTAGGTTACAACTGATTATACCACTGGAAACAAACTATAGGGATTTAAGTGCAATTATAGGGATTTAAGTGCGCAATTATACCATACAAACGAACGGCTGGCAGGGGCAGCGACGAAGGGCTGCACCGAAGATCTGGCGATGCTGGGGCGACGCCAATGACGAGGCGACGATAGGGCAGGCACTAAGCAGCGGTTGGCGGCGCTGGGTCGGCACTGTGGCAGGAACGCGGGCAGAGGCAGGCGACGCTGGGGCTGGGACTGTGCTGAGACAACGACAGGCGAAGCTACATCGGCTGGCGACGCTGGGGCGGCGGGAGATGTTGGGATGGCGAAGTTGGAGCAGCGGAGGCTCGCGGCTGTCGGCAAGATGAAGACGACGAAGAAATTACGGACGAGTTTGGTGAAGAACAATGAACAATAGGCGATTTTTTTGTTAATCTAGGGTTCAATTATTTTTGTGGCAGGAGTTTAGAGGGATGAATACGAGATTTTATGGGTGATTTTGGATTTTGGGTTTCGGGTTCTACTTGGGGCTTTGGTGATTGTGATTGTGGGTCTTGTTAATTAATAGTAATAGGTTAAACTATCAATCCTATTATGATTAGGAGTATTGTTAATTAATAGTAATATGTTAAACTATTAATCCTATTATGATTAGGAGTATCATCAACGATGGGTAATATACTCATTCGCCTTTCAGGAGACCCAATAACGACGGTATTAGAACCAAATCAACAAAGGGATTAGAAAATCGTTATCCCATCTCACATAATTTCTCTAATAATTATGATAACTCTATGAAGGGCTTTAAAACCGTCGTTATTTTACACACATTAATGACGGTTAACTGGTCCCTTCGCTAATTTTGGTCGTTAAATACCCGATTTCTTGTAGTGTTGACAATTGTGTGACTATGCTCTTTCGGGTGACAACTCCTAGCAACATTTCTGGTTGGCGGTTAGATACAGGTGCTACCTGTCATGTCTGCTCCAACAAAGATTTGTTCTCTTCTTATATTGCTGTTAAAGAGAACGCATCAATGGCTGATTGTTCTGTAGTTCCTGTTCTTAGAACTGGGACTGTGGTGCTGACTCTTTCTTCAGGGAAGACTCTCACATTGAAGGATGTGAAACATGTGAAGGAAATCGTGCTTTGTCTACATGCATAATACACAGCGGAAGACATGTATGTAAAAAATTACTAAGCCTGTAGAGAGCATGAAATATTCATATGGATCATCTAATTAAATCTAACATGATTCTTATTGTTAAGAGAGCATGCAAGGTTTGAAAGTCATACTTTTGTAGTGTGATTCGATAGTGAATCGAACAACCTTTAGCTTGCTCTCTTTGATGCACAAAACTCTTCGTAGTGGATCTCTAACTCTTTAAGTAAACCCGAAAGCTATTGGATGCTGCTTGAGACGCGAGGCAAGATATCCACTCCGGGGTTCTTAAAATCCTACTACTTCATCTTACTCAAAGATTGCTAGAGTTTAGTAAGAGGTATAGCTCTCTTGTTTTCTCTTATGAAAATTTAATTTTTATTAGCCTTTCATGAAGAGAGAGAGCTCATATTTATAGAGTAAAATATGTTTATGACATGAATGACTCATCCTATAAGTCATGCAATGAATCATTAAAAATTAATGATTAATCAAGTGAGTCATGCAATGAATCATCTTATGAACCATTACATTTCAAAACCATGTGCTAATAAACCATGTGCTCAAACCATACCACTAAGTGACTCATCTCATGACTCATTATACATGGTATGTGTATTTCATAAATGAGAATACCAAATTATTATTACTAATACAATATTTCATAAATATGGTATATAGTATTATTCCAATCTTTAACTAATTAGTCACTATATGACCACATAAATTAAGAGTTGACCAAAAGTCAACTGTTGACCAAAAAGTCAACTAGTTAACTAAAAGTCAACTTTATAGGAAAAATACTGGAATTCATTTCCTAAGCACATAGCATTCCGATTTTACCGATATACATAACCGTTTATGTGTATCCGGTAAAAAATCATATATGCGTATCAATCATACACATCACTCTATAAATTATGTTTCATAGGATTCAAGTACGCGCTTAGTGTGACTCTAGGGCCCAACTCAAAAACTCGGTAGTGGATCATAGCCACAAGTACAACAAAGGTGCTAGCTACACATGAAGACTATCAGGGTATGAGTTGTGATAAAGGTCTGCAAGATGCTTATCCAATTTTATCAGGACCACTCAGTGATAATGCCGTACAGTCCGGTCTCTTCGTCAAACCATGTCAAACTATTGAGCCTAGAGTATGGAAAACTGTCAAACCCTAATTGCTTAATTAGTGTTTGTTGATATTAAACTCATAACCTGTAAGATCAAACTGACATTCAGTTTATCTTATTTACTTCGACCAAGGATTTCTAGGTTATAGTTATATCAAACAATCTATGACATTAACCCCCTATACTAGGAGAGATGAATCCCATATTAGCATCTCAATATCTACTTATGTCTCGGGATATACCCAACAAGAATCGTTATGCACAACTCGATGAGAACTGTGGTTAGATAAAAATCTAAGTACACCTATACTGATATGTAAGATATTACACTCATGCCTCAGGTCAAGAGACTATTATGTACTATATCATTTGATAACTTCTATTTGATAATTAAATATAATTACCAACTAGATGTTCTTAGTGAGTCGTTCAGTCAACTCATTCATTAATGAGTCACCTGTATACTATATCTTAATGTCTCACATCAATGATCCAAGAGATGAATCATCATCCTACCAAAGGAGAAATAGAGTATACACTAGTCTTTCCAAAGCGATGATGTCTCATTTCAATACTTCATTGACTAGGAACATTTTAGAATATTCATTAACGACAAATCATATCTCTTCATTACGACCATATCCGAAATGTCTGATAGTCTGGTATCATTCTAAGGACTTTATCTGTATGAAAATACCAGATAAATTTGACCAAAATAACATACTATTATTTTGAACAAGGATGTTATATTCATATAGGTCTTGTTACAATATACAATTATTGCCTGCAGGGCACCTATATCTAACAAACTCCCACTTGCACTAAGGCCAATCATTATAGAATCTAATACCCAATAGCTCAACAAGTTTTTCAAATTGTGTACGAGCAATTGCCTTTGTGAATGGATCTGCTATATTATCTTTTGTGTCTACTCTTTCAATATTGATCTCCCGACGATCAACTATCTCCCTAATCAAGTGATACTTCCTCAGAATGTGTCTAGACTTATGATGAGATCGCGGTTCCTTTGTCAGAGCTATTGCAACATTATTATCACAGTATAAAGGTACTGGATCTTTAATGGTGGGAACAACTTCCAACTCTGAAAGGAACTTCCTCATCCAGACAGCTTCTTTGGCTGCATTATTTGCCACAATGTATTCGGCTTCCATAGTAGAGTCTGTTACTATGTCCTGTTTGGAACTTTTCCAACTGACAGCCCCTCTATTGAGGGTAAAAATATATCCTAAAATAGATTTACTATCATCGATATCGCTCTGAAAGCTTGAGTCAGAAAAAGTCTCTATTTGGAGGTCACTTTTACCGTATATCAAAAATAACTCTTTAGTCCTTTTCAGGTACTTAAGTATATTTTTGACTGCTTTCCAGTGCTCTTCTCCATGATTAGATTGGTATCTACTTACCATACTGAGTGAATAAGCAATATCCGATCTAGTACATAACATGTCATACATGATTGATCATACTGCCGAGGCATAAGGAATTAGACTCATGTGTTTCCTCTCTTCATCAGCCTGGGGAGACATCTTTTTAGAGAGGGAGATTCCAGGAGATGCAGGTATGAAACCTTTCTTAGAATTTTTCATGCTAAGCGTCTTTAGCACTTTGCCAATGTATCTAGATTGGGATAATCCTAATATCCTTCTAGATCTATCTCTATAGATCTGAAACCCAGTATATAGGATGCTTCACCCAAATCTTTCATGGAAAATCTTTTTGATAGCTAAATTTTAACCGCTTGTAATGACGGTATGTCATTACCGATTAAGAGTATATCGTCTACATACAAAATAAAAAATAATACTATACTCGCAATTATCCTTTTATACACACATGGTTCATCTAGATTTTTGATGAAACCAAACTCTTTGATAGCATCATCAAAACAGATATTCCATCTCCGTGATGCTTGCTTTAGTCCATAAATGGCTTTAAGCAACTTACATGCTTTTCCACTGCACCCACTGACTACAAATCCCTCTGGTTGAGACATATATATGCATTCTTCTAAATCACCATTTAAAAATGCAGTTTTGACGTCCATTTGCCAGATCTCTAAGTCATAGTGAGCAGCTATAGCAAGTAAGATCCAAATAGACTTTAACATAGACACTGGAGAAAAGGTTTCATCGTAGTCCAAACCAGGTCTTTAACGAAAACCTTTAGCTACCAGTCTAGCTTTAAAAGTCTCTACTTTCCCATCTATACCTAACTTTTTCTTAAACAACCATTTGTAACCTATGGGAATCACCCCTTTAGGAGCATTGTCTAAGATCCATACTTTGTTGGTGTACATAGAGTCTATTT
Organism: Asparagus kiusianus; assembly: GCA_022839385.1. Taxonomy (NCBI): domain Eukaryota; kingdom Viridiplantae; phylum Streptophyta; class Magnoliopsida; order Asparagales; family Asparagaceae; genus Asparagus; species Asparagus kiusianus. Next base: position 1,136,350 of record BQKN01065299.1, read on the forward strand.
CGGATTTCATTGCATCATGCCAAGCAACAGAGTCTCTAGTTTGAGATGCTTGCTGATAACTTAAAGGTTCGTCATTCTCTATGACGTGATCTAACATGCTACCTTCAACGAGAAAATCATATTGTCTCTTAGGTGCATTAGATCGCCTTGGATATCTGTGGAGTGGTTGAGGTTCTTCTGGTAAAACTAAAATTTTTGGTTCTAATAAATTATCAGTATTGATTTGTATCTCTGAAATTTCTTCTAGTTCTACCATGCTCCCACTAATTTCTTTTTCAAAAAATTCCTTCTCCAAGAAGGTAGCATACCGAGAAATAATTATCTTTTGTTCATCGATGTGGTAGAATTGATATCCCTGGGAATTCCTTGGATATCCTACAAATTTACACAATACTAACCGTGCCTCTAATTTTTTGGGATCTTGCTTTTTTACATAAGCATGACATCCCCAAATCTTAATATAATTAAGATGTGATTTCATCCCATACCATATCTCATATGGAGGTTTAGGCACTGCTTTAGTTAGAACCTTATTCAGTAAGTGTGCTGTTGTTTCCAACGCATACCCCCAGAATGAAAAATGTAACTCAACATTACTCATCATGAAACGTACCATATCTAATAGGATACGATTCCTTCTTTCTGATACGTCGTTAAACTGTGGTGTAAAAGGTGAAGTAACCTGAGAGAGAATCCCATTCTCTTTTAAAAACCCTAAGAATTCTGAGCTCAAGTATTCACCTCCTCGATCCGATCGAAGAATTTAACTTTCTTGCTCGTTTGGTTCTCTACTTCACTTTTATACTCGATAAATTTCTCAAATGCTTCAGACTTGTGTTTCATCAAAAACACATGTCCAAATCTTAAAAAATCATCAGTAAAAGTAATAAAGTAAGAGTAGCCACCTCTGGCCATTGTAGACATAGGACCACATACATCACTATGTATCAGTCCTAAGAGTTTTTTAACTCTTACTCCAGTTCCCGTAAATAGAATCTTGGTCATTTTTCCTTTAAGACAGGACTTGTAAGTATCATAAGTCTCAAAGTCAAATGGATCTAAATATCCATGTTTATGTAGCTTGCCAAGTCTTTCTTTATTAATATGACCAAGTCTACAATGCCATAAGAAAACATCGTCCATAACTGAGTGCTTTCTTTTATTAGCGTGATGAGTATTCAGAATTGTGTTTTGATTAAGAATATAAATGCCATTACACAATGTCCATAAGCACTCAACTTTTGATTAAATATGATATTCATAACATTGTTCTCCAACTTGAATATATATCCATCTTTATCTAATAAAGATATGGATATTATATTGCACATCATAGTTGGTACGAAATAGCAGCTTTTCAAAATCAAAATGTTTCTATTTGGCAAAGCTAGATGAAAATCCCCTACTGCAAGTGCTGCAACTATTGCACCATTACCAACTTGTAGGGTCATCTCTCCAGCTCCAAGTTTCCTATAACTTCTCAACCTCTGTAACAAATTACAGATGTGAGATCCTGATCCGGTATCTAATACCCAAGATGTAGGATTTATAGAAAAACAATTCTGAGTAACAAACACATCTGAAGATGAAGCAACATCTTGCTTCTTCTTGATGAGCGAGGCTAAGAATTCTGGATATATACTCTAAATATTTCTCAACTAGTCTATGTAATTAGGATCGGTTAACTTGTTCTGTTCTGATATGATTTTTAAGCCAGACATAATAGCCTGAAAGAGAGAGAAAAAATTATTTTAGCAGATGTTCAATACATAAAATAGATTTGGTTCATTTTTATCTAAGTTATACCTCTCACTATTTTTCGAGTCCCTCAAAACCTTATAAGAGGTGATCAAAAAACAACATCTTGTTTTCAAGTGGGATCAAGATCCAATTATCATTGAATGTATTAACCTTAACGAAAGCCAACAAATTGATACACTCAAAATTGGTAGACAACTTTTGTCTTTTACACTCATAATTCTTGATATGAATTTACCCCTAGTCTTTTATGACCTTGACGATAGCCAACAAATCATAAAAGCTAGTCAAATTTGGACCCATCATTTCTTGACTGGCTTAAATTTAACTTATTCAAACTCTTGACGAAAGTCAACAAAGTTACATAACCAATTTAAGCTATTCTCATATCTTATATACAGATGAATTCTACTTAGCCATAGAATAGTATTGCCTTGACGATAGCCAACAAACAAAGTATTTATAAGCTTAGTAGTATTCAACTGAAATGATAGAGGGCTACGAACGATTTCATAAATATTTTACCATAATCAAACTTGCTATAGTTAAAAGATGCTCTATATTTATACTTGTAACAGTTAAACTAGTCAGGAAAACGCAAGATTAGTGGGAGGGTTCCGAGCTATTCACCAGGAATATTCATCGGACCTTAATTAAGTAACCACCGCTCTTTAAGACTATAACGCGAAAGATTGGGCATCACCCCTTATCTTAAGTTGTGCATCACCTCATGAGTTATATCTCATAATCACTTTCCTAGACACTAGTTAAAAGTTCGTTCTAAATATATCTCTTTTAACTGCTACAGATTTATTTATCTTTCACACTAACACTATGTTAATATCGGTCTCACCACTCTATGTTCAATAAACTCTTATTGTCATGTCTCACAAAGTTTAAAATGAGTTTTTATAATAAAAAACTATTTCTCTAGTGAGATAGATATATAAACTTTGCAGAATATAGCACCCAATTGTATTAACATCTACAATTGGGACACAACCAACATATAAACATATATAATGTAAAACTTATATAGACAACTAAAGAAAATAAAATGCAACTACACTAATTACATTTTAACAAGCCATATGCAAATCCTTGCGGTGTTTGCGCCCTTGCAAACACTGTATTATTACAATCATATAAACATAGGACGTGCAAGCCCCATTTATAATGGAAAAACCATCTCGTAGGATGGGTAATAATATTGCATTAAATGTAAAGCAAAAGCTATAAATAAAATAACTAAACTAAGCAACCATAACCCCCCACATCCGAACAAGGGCCTATACCCGTAGGCGTAGCCCATGATCGGTGAGCAAGTGCCTAAATCCGTAGGCGTAGCCTATGCTCGGGGAGGGATGATGTCGTAAATAATTATTACATTTCTAACTTTATTACATCAATACAAAACATGCAAGAGAATAGATGTCCACTACCATCCATAAACATAACAGCCACGTAAGATGATAAATTATATAAATTAATCAACATTAAGAAATATGCATCTATCTAGTTATGCAACATATTGGAAACTAGATAGCATAAGGATTATCCAAACTCAAATATGACTAACAAGCTTCTAACATACAACTACACTAGTTGTAATTAATTATTTTACAATTTATACAAGTGTTGTTTTACTCCTAAAAACTTATGAACCAAAAAATCATATTTTTGAATCAACAACTTGTATAACTTATTATAAAATAACTTGAATTAATTAACTAGTTTCATCTAAACTAGAAATTATAAGCAAGAATAAGGTCCTCCATGAGTTAGATGTACATGTTAAGATTCAATTAGATGGAACCATAGCTCTGATACCATGAAGGAAATCGTGCTATGTCTACATGCATAATACACAACGGAAGACATGCATGTAAAAAATTACTAAGCATGTAGAGAGCATGAAATATTTATATGGACCGTCTAATTAAATCTAACATGATTCTTATTGTTAAGAGAGCATACAAGGTTTGAAAGTCATACTTTTGTAGCGTGATTCGATAGTGAATCGAACAACCTTTAGCTTACTCTTTTTGATGCAGAAAACTCCTTGTAGTGGATCTCTAACTCTTTAAGTAAACCCGAAAGCTATTGGATGCTGCTTGAGACGCGAGGCAAGATATCCCCCCCGGGGTTCTTAAAATCCTACTACTTCCTCTTACTCAAAGATTGCTAGAGTTTAGTAAGAGGTATAACTCTCTTGTTTTCTCTTATGGAAATTTAATTTTCATTAGCCTTTCATGAAGAGAGAGAGAGAGAGAGAGAGAGAGAGAGAGAGAGAAAGAGAGAGAGAGCTCATATTTATAGAGTGAAATGTGTTCATGACATGAATGACTCATCCTATAAGTCATGCAATGAATCATCAAAAATTAATGATTAATCAAGTGAGTCATGCAATGAATCATCTTATGAATCATTACATTTCAAAACCATGTGCTAATAAACCATGTGCTCAAACCATACCATTAAGTGACTCATCTCATGACTCATTATACATGGTATGTGTATTTCATAAATGAGAATACCAAATTATTATTACTAATACAGTATTTCATAAATACGATATATAGTATTATTCCAATCTTTAACTAATTAATTAGTCACTATATGACCAAATAAATCAAGAGTTGACCAAAAGTCAACTGTTGACCAAAAAGTCAACTAGTTAACTAAAAGTTAACTTTATAGGAAAAATACTAGAATTCATTTCCTAAGCACATAGCATTCCGATTTTACCGATATACATAACCGTTTATGTGTATCCGGTAAAAAAATCATATATGCATATCAATCATACACATCACTCTATAAATTAGGTTTCATAGGATTCAAGTACGCGCTTGGTGTGACTCTAGGGCCCAACTCGAAAACTCGGTAGTGGATCATATCCACAAGTACAACAAAGGTACTAGCTGCACATGAAGACTATCCGTATATGAGTTGTGATAAAGGTCTGCAAGATACTTATCCAATTTTATTAGGACCACTCAGTGATAATGCTGTACAGTCCGGTCTCTTCGTCAAACCATGTCAAACTATTGAGCCTAGGGTATGGAAAACTGTCAAACCCTAATTGCTCAATTAGTGTTTGTTGATATTAAACTCATAACATATAAGATCAAACTGACACTCAGTTTATCTTATTTACCTCGGCCAATGATTTCTAGGTTATAGTTATATCAAACAATCTTATTACATTAACCCCCTATACTGGGAGAGACGAATCCCATATTGGCATCTCAATATCTACTTATGCCTCGGGATGTACCCAACAAGAACCGTTATGTACAACTCGATGAGAACTGTGGTTAGGTAAAATTCTAAGTACACCTATACTGACATGTAAGATATTACACTCATGCCTCAGGTCAAGAGACTATTATGTACTATATCACTTGAGAACTTCTATTTGACAGTTAAGTATAATTACCAACTAGATGTTCTCAGTGAGTCATTCAGTCAACTCATTCATTAATGAGTCACCTGTATACTATATCTTGATGTCTCATATTAATGATCCAAGAGATGGATCATCATCCTACCAAAGGAGAAATAGAGTATACACTAGTCTTCCCAAAGTGATGATGTCTCATTTCAACACTTTATTGACTAGGAACATTTTAGAATATACGTTAACGACAAATCAGATCTCTTCATTACGATCATATCCGAAATGTTTGATAGTCTGGTATCATTCTAAGGACTTTATCTGTATGAAAATACCAGATAAATCTGACCAAAATAACATACTATTATTTTGAACAAGAATGTTATATTCATATAGGTCTTGTTATAATATATAATTATTGCCTGCAGGACACCTATATCTAACAACATGTTCCCTCAATTACCAAAAACTTAGTCTCTGAAAGTCTATTGTGTGATGCCGGTATGAGACTAGATTTCTAAGGAGGAAGAGCTATGTTATCTTTTAAGAAAATGTACTTTGACAATACATATCGTATTGATGGCGTGTATAAGATCAGTACTATTATACCTAACTCAGTTATAAATAAAGTATCCTCTTCTGCTTACTGCTCTGTATTATAACACAATAGGCTGAGATATGTAAATTATAGAAAGCTGTCTAGCATAGAGAAATTAGGATTACTTCCAAAATGTGGGGGTAACAAACCTGAGAAGTGTGAAGTTTGCACGCTAGCGAAGCTGACAAGGAACCCCTTTCTAAGTGTCACAAGGAGCACCAACCTATTTGATCTGATTCACTCAGATACTTGTGATTTTAAGAGCTTCGTCACTGGAGGCGGCATGAAGTACTTCATCACATTCATTGATGATCATTCTCGCTTCTGTCACGTCTACCTGCTGAAATCTAAAGATGAAGTCTTCAGCAAGTTTATCGAGTTTCAAACTCATGTGGAGAAACAGCTTGGACTTCAGGTGAAAAGACTCAGGAGCGACAGAGGAGGAGAGTACCGATCTAAAGAGTCGGAAGCATACTTCAATGAGCATGGATCATTGCTGAAACTATTGCTCCATATTCTTTACAATCCAATGGAATTACAGAAAGGAAGAATCATACATTGACCGAGATGGTGAATTCGATGCTAATCACATCTGGCCTACCTACCTGCTATTGGGGAGAGGCTCTGCTGATGGCAAATTAGATTCTGAACAGAGTACCATATTCTAAAACTGATAGTACTCCTCATCAGTTATGATTGGGATATCCAGATTCTTTGGATAGTCTCAAAGTGTGGGCGTGTCTCGTATATGTTCGAGTTCCAGATATCAGGAGACCTACGCTCGGACCAAAAGCTAACAAATGTGTGTTTCTTAGCTTTGCTGAAGACAGTGATGCTTATAGGTTCCTGGATCTTAGAACCAACTCCATCATTGAAGCTCGGGATGTAAAATTCTTTAAGGATAAGTTTATCAAAGATACTTATTACTCAAAGATATAGCAGAGAATGCTAGTATGTCAAATGCACTAGAGAAGTCAGTTTTGCAAGAAACTAAAAGTATGAATAATGAAGAAGTTACAGAACCATCTTCCAAACGTGTCAGGAGGCAGAAAGATTTTGGAGATGACTTCATTACCTATAATGTGAAAGGAGATCCACAAACTTTCCAAGAAGCAATGCAGTCAACAGACGTTCTTCTATGGAAAGAAGCTATAGATGATAAGATTGATTCATTGATCCAAAATCATACTTGGGAGCTGGTGGATATACCTGAAGTTGCAAGACCCATCAGTTGTAAGTGGATCTTCAAGAAGAAGCTTCGTCCTGATGGTACTATTAAGAAGTACAAAGCAAGACTGATGGCGAAGAATTCTCTCAGAAAGAAAGAATAGATTTTTTTGATATCTATGTACCAGTTTGCAGGATCACTACTATTAGAGTACTTATCACATGGGTAGCGATAAAAATGTTCGTTATACATTAAATAGATATGAAGACTGCCTTTCTTAATGAAGACCTCACAGAAGAGATCTACATGGAGAAACCAGATAGACTTGATGCTCCAGTTGGTAAAGTTTATAAACTTGTTAAGTTTCTATATGACTTAAGAAGGCACCGAAACTCTGGCATGAGAAGTTTGTGTTAGACCTTATAGGGGGGTGATTAGGGTCTTATGCTAATCTAATCTGATTTTATGTCAATTAAAACTAATTCAAATATTATTCTTGTAAGATAGATATACAATATGATATGAGCAAGAATATACAATATGAATAAAGAGATATATCCTATATGGTGAAATATATGCAAGGATACAAAAACAACACAAGAGTAAATAATCTAAACTAAAGGTACAAACATATAATATGATCACGGAGTTCGGACCTTCTGTCCTACGTCTCTGCTCCCCACTCCCATGGAGAAATCCATTATCACAACCGGGTTTTTTACGCTCACCCGAATAACATTTACACCACATAATATCAGTTTTTAACGCTCACCGATCAACGTTCACAATCTCACAACTAACACATCGGGTTTTCTATGCTTACCCGAAAAATATTCACACCTCACAATACGATTTCTAGATAACTGAAAACTTTACAGCACTCAGAATGTAAACACACTAACTACCACCTCAAGTGTTAGTCTCTAGCCCCATCTCTCACCAACCACTTCTCTCGGTGTCCAAGTATAATACAAAGTGCAACTCACAATAATAGCTCACAACAAAAGATTTGTTCTCTAATACAAGGCGAGAACTCAATTAGGCACAACTCAATGTCACAAACCCCACAACCCAAAGTATACTATGAATGTAAATACAATAAGCTCAATGGTTGTGTGTGAACAAAGAGATTCAATAAAATAATTAAACTCAATATGAAATCTAGCTTATGAAATTAAGATCAAACATATAAAATGCTAGAATTGAGTTAAAGAAAACTTGTCTATAGATCAAGAGAGAGAGGGAGAAGAGTCGGATGCTCAAATACCGATGGATGATCTTCCTTAAGCTCTTGTGAAATTGTTTTCACAAAACAAACTCTCAATTGCTTAAAAGTTTTTTAAACAAACACTAAATAAAAATTTAAACCCTTGTTAAACCTTCTTAAAACATTCTCTTGAGTTGTATGTAGAATTGAGAATATGTGGAGGTATATATAGGAACCCCAAATCCAAGAGAAAACAAGGCAAAAAGACCAAATACCCAAAAATAGTACAATTTGGAAATATAGCCATTACAGTGTTATGAGTCGACTTGGTACTGTTCATGAGTCGACATAAGTAACCGTTATAGGCTAAAAACCAACTTATGTGTCGATTTATAAAATTCATGAGTCGACTCATCATACATGAGTCGACTCATGAAGTCATGGGTCGACTCAGCAGAAACAAAATACACTTTCTAGCACAGTTTGTGAGTTGACTTATGACATGCATGAGTCGACTCAACCTGATGGGTCGACTCATGATGTTATGAGTCAACTCGTTAGAAACAAAATATAAACTACACAACAGTTTATGAGTCAACTTAACACTGTTCATGAGTCGACTCAAGACAGGCACACTGTCTGTTTTAAAACAGAAATCTGATTTTCAAACCTCTTTTAAAAATAGCAAATAAAATCAAAAAATATAAAACTTTGGAAAATGATTGTAAACATGATAATAAACATACTACAAAAACAGGTTTTCAAAAAGGACCTCACAAATGAAAGATATCATTATTTTATAAAATAGTCCAAAACATGAAAATGTAAACACATAAGTTTTGACATTTTAACTTAACCATGTTTTGAAACATTACAAAATGATTTTATAGACTTAATAAAAGATATATATGATTATTATTAAGTCCAAAAACTAAGAATACAATATTTTCACAAAATTGCATATTTTGCAAACTTTTCAAAAACAATAAATATGATTTCATTAAACTAAATAAAATTGATATTGATGAAATCATATATATATGCATATAAGTATGAAACAAGAAATGTATTTTCAATTGTATTTAATTATTTCATATTAAAACTTGAAAACTATCATACCAAAATATATATGTATATATAACTATATATATACATAGAAACCACAATTAAAGTGTGTATATATATAACTACATATATATACAAAGAAACCAATAAAATGTGTGTGTATATGATATTAAGCTTAAAGTACTTAACGCACATAATATAAACTCCTAAACTAATTATATCTAAGCTTGTGATCTTCAATGAAGCTTTATCTTGATACACTTACAGATGAAGCTTGAACTTAGATCTTCAACTTGAATTGCAAGGTTTCAACCACTATTCTGCCAACCTCCATTGGATATGATCGTGAAACCTTGATTCCATCCATTCTCCAACATGTTATTTGTCTACAATAAATAGAAAACCACAAACACTAGACAAACAACATTAGTCGTAAATTGTTTGTTAAACATTATCAAAACAAAGAGGTCAACAGTTCGATGGGGTTATTCGCAACTATGGGTATCAAGTTAGTGAATCTGACAAGTGCTTATACATCAAGGTTGCTGAAGAAAAGGTGGTGGTTATCTGCCTCTATGTGGATGATATGCTCATCATCGAGAGTGATTTGGAGATAATAACATCTACTAAAAAATTTCTCTCAACACAGTTCAGCATGAAGGACCTTAGAACTGCAAATGTGATTCTCGGAATCAAAATCATATACTCTGAAGATGGTATTAGATTGTCCCAATCTTATTATATCGAGAGCATGCTAAGAAAGTATGGCTACTACGATCTGTCAGAACTGTCAGTGCCGTATGATTAAACAAGAAGCTTCGATCGAACTCTGGAAGACCAGTAGAGCAGCTAAGGTACTCAAAAATTATTAGGAGCCTTATGTACGCGATGAGCCACATAAGGCCAGATATAGCATTCGCTATAGGAATGCTTAGTCGGTTCACAAGTAATCTTGGAAAGCTTCATTGAGATATTGTCCAGAGATTGATGAGATACTTGAAAGGAACTACAGCTCTAGGCCTATTCTATACTGGATATCCGGCTATAATTAAAATCTATTCAGATGTGAGCTGGTGCTTAGAGCAGATGAGTGCAGATCTACTGGAGGTTTTATCTTCACCATGGGTAGAGTTGTCGTCTCGTGGAAGTCTAAGAAGCAGACAATGATTGCACAGTCATCGATGGACTCAGAGTTCTTAGCACTCTGTGCTATAGGAGATGAAGCTGAGTAGCTCAGTTGTATTCTCTAGGACCTTTCATTGATAAAATTGTAAAGCACAATTACTATTGTAAGCGTCAAAAATTACCTATAGATCCCTAAACGCAGCTCGAGACGAAGAGAAGATGATGAATATTATTATCTAAGTCAAAGAGGATTATCCAATTCCTTAGAGAAGCTAACAAGCGCATGAAGTGAGTCAGCAAAGTGTACGAGTCAACGTAATACGCGAAACGGCAAAACAATGAAGAAATAACTCAGTCAGGAGCTGTGTTTCGCCCAAAAGGGACAAAACACCATGTGTGTCTCACCCATGAGAAGTTTTAGGTATCTTCACCAACTTTCTAATGTATTTTAAATCACCTCATTCTGAGATCGGAAAAGAGAGTTAGAGCCAAAATACCAAAGACACTACAAATTATCTCGCACATGTACGAGACACCCCAAACTATCTTGCACAAAGAACTAAAATTTCATCCATGATGTGATTTAATTCTAGAGAAGCTTATAAAACAAAAGTTGTAGGTATTTTCTTCAGATTTCCAATGCAACTTGAATTACCTCATTCTGATGTTGGACGAGAGAGTTAGAGCCAAAATATTAAAGATAGTACAAACTATCTCGCACATGTGTGAGACACCCCAACTGTCCCATACAAAGAACTAAAATTTTAGCCATGATATGATTCGATTCCGAAGAAAGACAAGTTGTAGGGCTTTTCGTCAGATTTCCAACTCAACTTGAATCACCTCATTCCGAGGTCGGATGAAAGAATTAGAGTCAAAATACCAAAGGTCGTACAAACTGTCTCGCACATATACCTGAACTGTCTCACACCCGGGATGCGTTTTTGACCGTTTTTGATCAGATTTGATAGCTCTAGAGCCTCCCTAACTGCTTTGAGGCTATTCCTAAATATGGTTAAGCAGTTATTAACTGAGCATAAGGTCAAATCATCAATTCCTATCCTAAAATATTACATCTGAAGCCTATAAATATAAGCCTAGGGGCCCTATACACGGGAGATCTAAAATGAGAGGTGAAATGCTGTCAAATTGAAGAGTGAACCATGAATTTTAGAGGAGGGCTAGCGAGATCTTGTCGAACTCTAGCATAAAGAGGGAGCTATTCAAAGGATCTGAGACTCGTTTCATCATTCCTTGATATTAGACTTTGTTTTGATCTCGAGAAGAGCAGTAATCTCACTTCATTAAGATTATTTACTTCTACGACTGTTTCTTTTGTGAAGCAAAAACATTGAACTTTCATTCTGTCAACCGTATCTGATCCGTGATGGTCCACAGATAAACCCCGACACAGGTAAAGATCTCACGCAAGTAGCGGGTGATAAACGTCCTCTGCGTGTGTTTATAGAGAGTTGTATTTTTCTTATTTTTATTGTGTAAGAAAGTCTTATAAAAATACTAATTTTATTTTGAATCTATATTCGATAAACATGTAATGAATTCAGTAATGAAAACAACTTTTGACGCAAACATGCTGGTGACCATAGTGGGAGCCAACAACCTCTCTGCAGAGGCTATCGTGTTGCAACCTAGGATCTTGATCCCTGTTGATACGGAGTCGAGTACGAGTTAGACCAGTAGAAGTTTGAGGAATACCTCTCATCATCCTCTTCAAGATCTTCCACACCCCGCAGGTGCAAGAAGTTCTCGCCTTTTAAAAAGGTTTACACGCCAATGAAAGCTCGGAGTGACTCCCGCCTAATTGTTGTTAAGGCTTCCCCTTGCAACGCTCCTCCAGCATCCAATAAAGCAGGAATTTTAGATCACAATGACTCCTCTTCAGCCCAGGAGTTGTTTACCGAAGGCATACCAATTCTGACGAAGAGGACTCATCAGAGGCAATGCCAATGCCTTGCACATCATCTCGCCAAGGTCTTGGAGCCGGTTGACGGGATCCGTTATCATGCAGATCTAGAGTTCGGGAAGCGTCAAGCGACTCAACCACCTCAACAACACATAGTTGATTCCTCCTCCAAGTCATTAACCAACAAATGAGTTCTCATCAAAAGAGCTCGTGCAACTCTCAAGGAGCGCATCCAAAAGTGCTGTGCATGTGCGGCACACGCGCAGGCCCTCACGTAACGAGCACAGGAGTTACAGAAGGAAGAGGTGGCCAAAAAATCACCAAAACCACGCTAAGTATGGAGACCAAAATCAAAAACAATAACTCGGACAAATGTTGAGACGCCCGAAAACACGAGCCACCTAACCCTGTAGGTTGTCTAAAAATCATAACAGATAGTTGATCCCTACCAAACTTTAATGATGGAAGTTACAATTTTATGACTTCTACATCAGCATCTCAATAATAAAAGTTACAATCAGACGACCTTCACGTCAATAAATGAAAGCTACAATTGGAGAATTTTCATATAGATCGAGAAAGGTTATATTTCAACGATCTGCATGACAATCGATGAAAAGCTCTGATTCAACAAGCTTCACAATCAACAACTAGAGTTACAATCTGACGACTCTCATCTCAAAAATAGCTAAAGCAAAGATTACAGAACAATGGTCTTTGCAATGCTTTAACAGAGGAGGTTACAAACCTACAATCTCTTCGAAAAACACAGAAGCAACCTTTGCGTTTTAGCTTCAAAATATAGAGCGACCTCTGCATTTCAGCTTCAAAATGCAATGTGGCCATTGCGTTTCAGCATTAGGCGGATGCCTAACTTTGCGTCCCAAGCCTGAGACACAGAGTTCGGTTATAGAATGCCAGCTTGAGGCGTTTGACTCATTCAAACACGAAATGAACGGCTTTAAAGCCATTTTCCCCACGTATTGATGGATTCTCGCCCACTTAGAAGTGGATTAAGGGGTCAGTTACACCCCCTTATCCTCCTATAAATATCCAATCAACTCAAGCGAGTAAGAGGATCAGATTTTTTTAGGAGGATAAGATTTTTTAGGGGATCGGTTCAGATTTTAACAGAACACATTTTAGCAAAAGAAATATGATTTTGGGCTGATTCAGAAAGAGGTTCGAGGTATCTTTTTCAGCAATGGATAACTTAATTCATTAACCGAATTATCGGTTTAACAACAACTCTTTTACAGAGTTTAAACTCGTTCCAAGTTCATAAACTCTAAAGAGTTATTTTCAAACTTGTTCAAATAAGTTTACATTAACCGTTCCAGTGAAGTGAGACATCGAATCGTCAACGAAAAGCAAACTCGATATGAACGTCGAGGGAGGTATCTCATCACTACCGTGAAGAACCCAGTTTTAAACAAAGGGGAGGATTTTTGTCGATCTTCTTCTCTTTTGTAAATCGGGATTCCGGTACAAGAAGATTATAATTTCTTTTTCTAAGTCTGTTAGAGAAAAATTGTATTGAGAGCATTATAATCATTCTTTGTCTAAGTCAGTTAGAGAGAATAACATATTTTTGTTCTCAATTTTCTTCTTACAAATTTCCCACCTGTAGGCGTATAAAACTACCTATAGGTCCATTAACACAGCTCGACGACGTCAATTCGACAAACCAATCATCAGGCGACGTATGCAAACACGATCGTCAATCCACAACACCAAAGCCAAGTGATACACGACGAAGCGGATTAACGAGGCTACGAGGCTAACGAACCGCACACAAACAACGGAATAAATCCACTCGCGTGCGGAATCAAGCTAACGGTTTGGTGAATCAACGAGTCATCCAACCAAGAGCGGACTCGAACGAATCAAGATCGAATCAAGATCAGTTTCGGACTCGAACTCAAAAGTGGATTTATTGCCAAATCAGGATCCGGATTTACTGCCAAATCAGGTCAACGAATGAAGTCCGGATAAATCAACCACAGAACCAGAAAACAGTGAGAAAAACCAACACCAAGAGAGGCTCGGCTGAAACCAAGCCACCTCATGGTGGCTCGGTGGTCGAGCCACCTAGGCTCAGATCAGATCTGGGCCCAGATCTGAGCCCAGATCTGATTTGAAAACCTATAAATAGAGGAGTAGGGGTTCATTTTCAAGTGTTGGAAAATTTTGGAGGCGAAGCTCTGCTGGATTCAAGGCTCAAAACTAAAAAAGATTAAAGCTTTGGGACTTTGAGGACTTGCTCTCCCAGATCCGGTGCTTGGCGATCGTCAACGCCAAATAAGGCAAGAGTTAGAGAGGGATCGGATCTCAGATCTACACAGTCATCCTCCGGATCAAAGCTTGGTCTTTGATCCCGAGAAGAGTATCGATTTCGCTTGGTCGATTTCGATTACTTCTGGCGATTATTTTCTTGGTGAACTAATCCCCCCAGCTATTATTTTCTTGGTGAAATAATACCCGTTATACTGTGTAGATCCGACCGGATCTAGATCACGCGGTGGTCCACGGATAAACCCCGGCGCAGGCAAAGAACGCACACAAGCGAGTGACCACAAAACAGGAGCTCGTGATTCGTTCGACATAAAAGGAAAAAGTTGTAACTTTTATTTTCTTTTTGATTTCATTGTAACCGGATCTTATAAAAAGACCAGATCTTTGTAACCGATAAACTGTTACTAAAGGGTACGATGAATTCAATGAAAGCCACAATTTTTCCCGCGAACAATCTGGCAACCACAGTGGGAGCCGACGATCTCGCTGCCGAGATCGGAGTGTCGCAGCCACGGATCTCAATCCCGGTCGTGGAGGAGGTCGAGTATGAATTTAACCAGCAAAAGTTCGAGGAGTACCTGTCGTCCTCGTCCGGATCTACCTCCCCCGCAAGTCCAAGAAGTTCTCCTCCAGGAGAAAAGCTCGTTGGTATGAAGATGTAGAGAACACCAACGAAGATCTCGCCCCGGTTGATGCCAAAGTTGCATCGGGTGAGATTCCCCCAACCTCCAACCAGGTCAGATCTGTTTTGGCCAACTTTTCTGCCGCTGAGGGCGTGGTGACTCTCTCGAAGAGAGTCTGTCAAAGGCAACGTCACCGCCTGGCGCGACAATACGCGAAGGCGATGGAATCCGTAGACGGAGTCCACTACAAGGCGGATCTGAAGAACAAGAGAGGCAAACAGCCTCAACAACCGATGAACGGCAGCTCTTCTAAGCCGCCAACGATGGAATGGGTCCGTGTCAAACGAAATCGTTCGACGCTGGAGGAGCAAATTCGCAAGCGCCGCGCACTGTCGGCGCAGGCACAGGCTCAAGTCGAAGAAGCCCGTAGAAAGCTGCAGAAAGAAGTGGCCAAGAAACCGCCACCAACTCGCCAAGTATGGAGGCCTAAGTCTGAAACGGCGATTCAGGCTAAGAAGCAACCATTGCGGCCTTCAACAAAGGTTCCACCTCCGGCCAACCAACCTAAATCGCCAGGAGATCCAGCAGGACCGTCTCAAAAAAGGAGGTCGGTTTTGGAGCGCCTCGGTCCACTTCCCGAGGAGCGAAGCAAAGCTCCAGTCCAAGAACGTTTGGGCCCACTAAAGAAGCCCCAAACGAATCAACATGCTGGGGGTCGCCGCCACTCTCAGCATGATAAGGGGTTTACGACAGATAAGCGCACCACTCTGCGCATTGAAGTCCAGGAGCCCGCTGAGAATTCATGCCCACAAAGGCATGTTTCGAGGCGCGTGACTCTCGAAAGCCCGAAGAAGGCAGTTCACCCTCAGAAGGAAATATTATCGTCTGATGACGATGACGTTATACCTGAGAAATCGTGCCAACACATGATAGGTTACTCCGGCCTTCAAGCCGACGAGTTGTACTATCATGTTGGGGGTGAGAGCAAAGCCAGAAAGAGAAGTCCTCGAAGGCTAGAAACTCAATTCCCCTGTTCTAAACTCATTCGGGCGGTATTGTCTGAGTGCAACTGCATCAAGGCACTCCCCGAAAGAGTTTCAGTTTTTGAAAGACCCACTGCTGAAACGTCAAAACCAAGGCATAGGCGTTTCCGACGAAGAAGAACGGTGGTCGAAGATGGAGAATTTCGAGGGTTACCACCAATATGACCAGTAAAGGAACATCGGCTCAGGACAATCCCGAGGCGATTCCAGAGGTGCCCCGACGTGTAACTCGTCTGCAGTCCGGAGCTATCATTCGTGCAACATATGGTAGGGTTCGGACAAGATTACCTTCAGGAGATGAAGAATCAGATGTCGGCTCGGCAGTTGCATCTGATAATACCGTATCCAGCGAAGGACAACCCCGCAAGTCATTCATGATAAGCGCGGAACAAGTGGCCAAGATGCTCGAGGAAGCCATGGCCAAACAACAGGAGAGCTTCAGGTTTGAA
Organism: Asparagus kiusianus; assembly: GCA_022839385.1. Lineage (NCBI taxonomy): Eukaryota > Viridiplantae > Streptophyta > Magnoliopsida > Asparagales > Asparagaceae > Asparagus > Asparagus kiusianus. The sequence goes on from BQKN01065299.1 coordinate 1,153,005, forward strand.
ATACAGATGGCCATGCAGAATATGAGAGAAATGCATGAGCAACAAATCCAGGCACTGACGAACCAGCAAGGTGAACCAAGCCGCCGTAACCAGGTTATTCAGGAAGATGAGCACACGGATACGGATGGAGCTCACAATGCCAATAATCCTCCCGTCAATGTAGGGGTGGTAATGAGAATGCTAGTCACAACGCCATGCTTTTACCTCAGAATCGTGCTAACAAAAACACAGGTGAAAGTTTGAAGATCAAAAACCTCGAGAGCAAGATCAATACGTTGATTTCTGCTCAAGAGGTGAAGAAAACAGGCATTCCTTGTCCATACCCAAGAGAATGGGAATCAATCCCATATCCGGTGAAGTTCAATTTAATTAACTTCACGCCGTTTGATGGGAAGGGTTCACCCACCCAGCATTTGATTTACTTCAAATCATATCTGGGGGTTATCTCTGGTAATGAGCCTCTGATGGTACGATCCTTCGTTGGCACTCTTCGTGAAGCCGCCTTCGATTGGTATCGCCGCCTCAAGCCAGGTAGCGTGAATATCTGGGACGATATGGAGACTAAGTTCCTCACCAATTTCTTCAATGACGACACCGAGATATCTATCGGATCGTTGTTGGACGAGAAATAGAAAGACGGGGAGTTAGTCGACACCTTCGTCAAAAGGTTCCGGAACAAGGCGATGAATTGCCGGGACCCGATCAATGAGGAGTTCATTCTCCAGACCTGCCACAACAATCTTTCATTGGACGTGTTGGAAGCAATGGGGACAGCACCGTCTAAAACGTGGAAGGATTTGAAGGTCCGAGGGGAACAAGCCGAGTGATTCCTCAGAAGGAAGAAGGCGGAGAGAGGCCAGCAAGCGGCGAATGCTCTAACGCAGAATTTCAACCCAAGGGGGAAAGGTAAGGCACATGCTAATGCAGTTGATGCTAATCAAACTTTCTAATTGCAACCTCAGCAACAGCAGCAGCGGCAACAGCGGCCTCAAAAGCAGAAATCTTCGGAGCCAAGGTTTCCTAAAGTTTACTCCTTCAAAGATGATGAAGTTCCCGGCATCTTTAAGTACCTGTTGGAGAATAACTAAATCCAGCTGCTGGCGATCGTAGATCAAGAAGGGGCCAGCAAAGTGACGGATCCGAAGTATTGCGCGTACCATAGAGCGATCCATCACCCTACGAGGTCATGCTACCACCTCAAGGATAAGATCCAGGCGTTAATTGACGTAGGGGTCATAACCCCGAAGCCTGCTAAGAATATAGGAGCAAATGCAGTGTCAATCAGCTTTGGATCGGTGCCCACAACATGGTTCGAGCCAAAACGCGTCACCAAAGTAGGAATGAAGACGGTGAATGATGACCAATTTGGACAGCGCCAAAAGGGACTTGTGCCACACACAGCCCCAAACGGTAAAATCCTCTGGGTTCATCCGGATCTTATTGAAGATGATCAGTGGGTGACTTCCTCGACCAAGAAGGGTAAAGGCAAGTCCTGCAATGCTACTTCTGCAATCTTCGAAGAGGATGGTGATGAAGCTCCTACCTTCCCGCTCTCCGAAGAAGAACAAGAAGTCTTTGCCACCAGAAGCGGAAACCAGTACCACTTCAACTATCTGTCACCTAGTGATCAGTTAGCTGAGCAGGGGGTGACTAAGTCGGGACCAGCCAAGACGCTCACAGAGCTGGGGGTGATTGCAGTTCCTAAACCGGTTGAAGATGCTCGACGACAGCCGGTGGATAAGTAGAAAGAAAAGAGACCCTAGGATGTGCAGAATCCGAAGCAGTCTCGTTTCAATCGTCCGATTGGAAGAGATAAACCGGAGAGCTCGAACACTCCGCGCATCTTCGATATTATGGCTCAACTAGCTAATATTCCAGCGCGGATAACACTGTATGAGTTGCTGCAGTTGTCTAAAGAGACCAGGAAAGCCTTACAAGAGGCCTTAGCCGATTCAGAAGCATTCCTTACTCGGATCAAGCCAGTACCAGAAGAGCCAGAACCGTTAACTCAACACTGTAATATAGCGGCCAAGAACCTTTCCTGTATTACATTCACCAAAGAGGATATGCAGACGAAGAATTCGAACCATGATCGACCCCTATACTTTATCGGGTACATTGGCTCCAGCGAAGTCAACCGAATCCAAGTGGATCCGGGTTCCGCTGTGAGTATTATGCCACTTCGCTTGATGCATAGCCTCGGTATTCCAGTCAGTAAATTGGCGTCTACAGGCACTGTTATTTACGGATTCAACACCAGCGGGTCAAGGCCTTTGGGAACGATCCGATAAAATGTCAAATGAGTGATCTGAAGACGGAGGTCACATGTTACGTGATTGATGCTGAGACATCATATAACTTACTACTGGGTCGGCCTTGGATCCATAGTAACATTATAATTCCTTCCACTCTCCATCAGTGTTTGAAATATGTTGACACTGATGGTAAGGTCAGGACGGTGGTCGCGGATAAGCAACCATTCAAAGGGTTGGAGAATTATTTCACTGATTCTCTCCTTTATGGTAACAAATCCGATACTAAACCATCGGCCCAGGGCACAGACAGCGGAGAAGAAGCTGATACCGAAGCCGGATTTGATTACAATGGAGGTTTTGTTTTTAATAATATTGTACCCTTTGTAATCAATCTTGACGATAAACAATCGTCAGATGGTAGTTGTAACTGACAACTTGCCAATAATAAAATAAATGATGATTTAGAGTACTCACTGTCTCTTGATGATGTGATAAAGGGATTGTATGATAATCCCGATTTATATATGCCGCTTCGATCGTCCTATATAGCAAAGAAAAGCCTCCAGCATTCTTTCGGGACAACCCTGGTTATCCCTGCCAAAATTGGAGGCGAAAAAGAAGTGATTTACGGTAAAGGAGAGAGTTTTCCATTACCAGATCATTTCTTAAGAGAAGACGAGAATGATGACAAATCTGGTCTGCATTTATCTAAGTATAGTCCGGAAGCGCGCAAGCTCATGGAAAAACAGGGATATGATTTCACACTCGGAGAAGGTTTATACTTCGATCGAGGTTCCCGTATTCCAGTCAAAGCGGCATATGTACCGAAAGGGAAATCAGATGATTATTATAAATTCAGACGAGGTTTAGTCTATGCCTCCTCATCTGATGACGAATGTTGCTGGCAAGTCATCGATCAAATTGCTAACAAAGGTAAAGAAGGGTATTCTTCTGATTCTTCAACTTGGGACTCCGATACAAGTCTGGGGGAAGTATTCAAAGCCCTAATGGCGAACATGGCTACAGCTGATCCATCCACAATGGAGGACGACGATCAAATGCCAACATGGGAAGACCCATGGGTTCATCACCTAAACATGCAGTATGGTGATAGGTTTGAACAGAGGGAACCCCCCACTGAAGATAAAGTAGTCCAAATTAACATGGGCGATGAGGTCAACCCAAAGCCTATATTCATCAGCGATAGTCTTCTCCCAAATGAAAAAGAGGAATTAATTGCTCTCATTAGAGAATATATTGACGTCTTCGCCTGGAACTATGAAGACATGCCAGGGCTCGATCCCAATGTGGCAGTGCATCGCCTCGATATCAAGTCGGATGCTAAACCTGTCAAACAACAGTAAAGATGGTTTCGTCCGTAGATTATGGAAGCCATCAAGGCAGATGTTAAGAAATTGATCAACTCAGGATTTATCCGAGAGGAGCAACATCCAGACTGGCTAGCCAATATTGTTCCAGTCATGAAGAAGAACGGTAAAATTAGGATCTGCATCGATTTCAGAAACCTGAACACGGCATGTCCAAAAGACGACTTCCCTCTCCCAATCACGGATGTCATTATCGATAATACATGCAGATTTGAGAGAATGTCCTTTATGGATGGCTTTTCAGGATATAACCAAATCAAGATGCACCCAGATGACGAGAAGCATACAGCGTTCAGAACGCCCCTCGGTGTCTTTTGCTACACGGTGATGCCTTTCGGTCTGAAGAATGCAGGCGCCACGTACCAGCGAGCAATGACTAAGATTTTCCAAGAACATCTCAGGAAAACAGTCGAATGCTATGTTGATGATTTGGTCGTAAAAAGCCGCAACAAAGAAGATCACATCAAGGACCTGAAGACGATGTTCGATCTCATGCGGAGTCATCAATTGAAGATGAACCCCACTAAATCCTTCCTTGGAATGTCCAGTGGAAAATTCCTTGGATTCGTCCACCACTAAAGGTATACATATCGATCCTGACAAGGTGAAGGCGATACATGAATTGCAGCCCCCGAGAAATCTAAGAGAACTCAGAGGATTGCAAGGGCATTTAGCTTACATCCGGCGGTTCATCTCAAATCTTTCTGGGAAGTGTCAACCTTTCTCTAAGCTAAACAAGAAAGGTGTGTCATTTATTTGGGACGACGCCTGCCAAAAAGCATCGAAGACATCAAAATGTATCTGACGAATCCCCCTGTTCTTGTCGCACCAAAATCAGGTAAACCGTTCTTGATTTACATCAAGGCGATGAACCATTCGATAAGTGCTTTATTAGCACAAGACGATGATAATGGTCAACAGGCAGTCTATCACCTAAGTCGGACCTTGGTAGGCGCCGAGTCTTGATATCCGATGATTGAGAAAGAATGCCTCGCATTAGTATTCGCAGTACAAAAGATGCGGCATTACTTGGTTGGACAGACGATTTACGTTATCTCTAACGTTAATCCAGTATGGGTATTTATGACGCAACCGGGTTCGATAAATTGGTGGTTGGCGAAGTGGGCCCTTCTCTTGTCCTAGTATGATTTGCACTTCAAACAACAGAAGTCGGTCAAAGGACAAGCGATTTGTGATCTTTTAGCGGCAAACCCGACCACGGATACGGTAGAAGTATATGATAACTTGCCGGATGAAACCCACGAGGTTAACACTACATCACATCAACAAGTATGGCAATTATACTTTGATGGTGCTTCGAGAGCAGCTAATGTGGCAATAACCCCTGGATGTTCTAAAGTCTCCTCCGGAGTTGGAGTTGTCTTAGTTTCCCTGGGGAAACATGTGATGCCTCGGGCTTATTCACTGACTGATCCATGTTCCAATAACGTAGCCGAGTACAATGCGCTTCTCATTGGACTCAGTTTCGCCAAGGAGCTGGGGGTCGAATATCTCGAAGCTTTTGGAGATTCTCAATTGATAGTCAATCAAGTCCGTGGAGAGTATGAAGTCAGGAACCAAGACCTGATCCCATACCACCAGGAGGCCGTCAAAATGGCAGATTCTTTTGAAAAATTCTTTATTAAATACATCCCTCATCTCCAGAACGCTTATGCGGATGCACTGGCAGCACTAGCAGTATCACTTGCGCAGCCTCCCGAAACTGAACTGCTAGTCACAGTAAGATCACATCAACTCTGCATACCCATATACAATATGGATATTGAAGAGGAAGATGATAGAAACATAAACGCCAAAGAGGTGAACTCAACTCAAATTGGGTCAGAATCTCGAGACTGGCGTTTTCCTATCATTGACTACGTCCAATATGGTATTTTGCCGGAGGATGTAAAAGAAAGGGAATTAATCCGCCGAAGAGCACCAAGGTTCTTCTATAATACCGAGACCCGTACATTATACCATCGAGGGTATGATGATTTGCTACTCCGATGCCTTTCGAACGAAGAAGCAGAAGAAGTTCTTAAAGAAGCACACGAAGGAGAATGCGGTGCGCATCAGCCTGGTCCCAAACTGTATGATCGCATCAGGAGAATAGGATTTTTGGCCAACAATGGTACGCGACGCAATCGAATACGCCCGAGGATGTCACGCCTGTCAAGTGCATGCAAATTATATGCACCAACCACCAGAGCGGTTACACACGTTAACCACGTCCTGGCCATTCGAGACATGGGGTATGGACATTGTCGGTCCTATTTTTCCCCCTTTAGTCAAAGGTGATCGATTTATTCTCGCAATCACGGATTACTTTTCAAAGTAGGCTGAAGCAATTTCGCTTAAAGAAGTGAAGACGAACAACGTCATCAATTTCATCAAGCATCATGTCATATACCGACACAGCGTGCCAAGACGGATCATTCATGACAATGGCCCACAGTTCATAAGCAACGCTTTCGTCAGGTTCTGTGACAAGTTCAAAATTCAAGATGTTTCGTCAATAGCTTATTATCCCGCTGCGAATGGATTAGCTGAGGCTTTTAACAAGACGATCATTAAGATCCTGTCAAAGCTCGTGAAGACCAATAAACGAGACTGGGACGATAAACTCGGTGAAGCACTCTGGGCTTATCGTACCACCATACGCACACCTACAGGAGCTACCCCATATTCGTTGGTATACGGATGTGAAGCTGTGCTGCCGTTGGAAATCCAAATCCCATCCCTTCGGATTGCTCTTGCAACGAAGATGACGATGGAAGAACAACATCAGAAACGTCTCGAAGAACTCGAAATGTTAGATGAAAGACGCTTGGAAGCTCAACAACACATCGAGTTTTATCAAGCCAGAATATCTAGGGCTTTTAACAAAAGAGTCCAACAAATAAGCTTCAAGGAAGGAGATCTGGTCCTCGCTGCTCGCCGACCGATAATCCTCAACTCCAAGAAGAAGGGTAAATTTGAACCCAAATGGGAAGGACCGTTTGTGATAGACACGGTCTACTCAAATGGCGCTTATCGTCTAATTTCTCTAGAGGGCGTCAGGCAATTAATGCCAATAAATGAGAAGTTCCTGAAAAAGTACTATCCCTAGTACATTCAGGATAACCTATTTATCGGGAAGTTCCTTGAAGAATATTACACTTAATATTCTAGAGGATAACCCAAAATTATTTCCACCACTAAAATCCCTCACTGATCAATTTCAATTGACAGTGAGTCCACTAAAAGTATCTTTCTGGTCCAAACCACCAACAAATTCCCCTCTTGATTCTTTCCATGAACAAGAGGTCCACTTTTAATTCAGAGCCTCCTTTCGATAAACAAAAGAGCTCCCCTCTTTTCTCTTTGGTTAAACCTCTTCATGGTTATAACCAAAGTTGAAACTTCATTTCGATAAACAAAAAAACTCATCTAGATAATCAATCCTATAAAAGGTAAGCTTATTTAGATCTTCCGGATTCTCGGAGTGGAGATCCCACTTCTAGTTTCTTTCTTACACTGAAAATAGAATATAAAATTCTTCTTTTCCAGAATCAAGGAATAGAATATAAAATTCTTCCTTCCTTATTCGAGGAATAGAATATAAAATTCTTCCTTCCCACATTAATCTTTTTCCAAGAATTTAGGATTCATCCTAGGAAGTTTATCCCGAATCCTAAGCAGGGATAAGTCTGCACCTAACACGCGCTGCCGGTTTAGTCTTTCTCCGGAGAAGAAGACACCAGAGTTTGATTCTGGGGTATTTTATCCCGAAACCTAAGCAGGGATAAGTCTGCGCCTAACACGCGCCGCCGGTTAGTTCTTAACCGTTAAAAAGAACACTCGCCCATATATTCAACATTGTGTCAGGTTGTTATTAATAACACCAAAATCCACGCCTTACACGCATGGGGAATTTCATCCTGAATCCTAAGAAAGGATATGCCGACGCCTAACACGCGCCGCCGGTTTAGTCTTTCTCCGCAGAAAAAGACACCAGAGTTCGATTCTGGGGTATCTTATCCTGAAACCTAAGTAAGGATAAGTTAGCGTCTAATACACGTTGCCGGGTAGCCTATTCCCGTAACAATGGCGAAATCTACGTATTCAAAGTCGTAGCAAAGAGTCTAAGAGAATTCATTCCGTTAGCACAACGTCACATGCGGAACGGATTTAGACAATCCGCATGCTAGCCCGACTCAAACGGTAGTCAGTAAAGGCTAATCAAACCCGTTGAAGGCTTGGGGTTAGCCAAAAATCCTAAAGTCAATGCCTAACACGCGTCGCTGGGTAGCCTATTCCCGTAATAAATAGTAAAGCCTATGTATTCAACATCATAGCATAAAGTCTAAGGGAGTTCATTCCTTTAGCACAACGTCACATGCAGAACGGATTAAAACAATCCGCATGTAAGCCCGATTCAAACGGTAATCGGTAAAGCATGTCAAATCCGTTGAGGACTGAGGATTTGCCAAAAATCCTAAGTCAACGTCTCATACACGTCGCTGTTTAGTCTTTTCACAGGAGAAAGACGAAGTCTACGTATTCGATATCGTAGCACTAAAAGGGTTAACTCTTTTAGCTTAACATCACATGCAGAACGGACTTGAACAATCCGCATGCTAGCCCGACTCAAACGATAGTCGGTAAAGGCTCATTAAACCCGTTGATGGCTGAGAATTTGCCAAAAATTCTATAAATACGAGTCATTGACGCATCAATTCTATAGATTGGTCTCGTGACTTAAGTATCTGCCACGCTCTAAATTCCTTAAGAGCTTAAACTGTGTATACTCCAGCAGACATACGAGTATAAACTGTGTCAAACGCCGGACAACGCGTCACAATGAAGCTCGGACGCCGAACAACGCGTCACAAGGAAGCTCAAACATCGGACAACACGTCATGAGGAAGCTCAAACGCCGGACAATGTGTTGCAAATGAAGATTCAACACCGACAATCGATGGTCAGTTCTATGCCGAGACAGCAAACTCGAGCTAAAAAGTCAGGAAATCAGGAATTGCCTTCAAGTTCAAAATTCCGACAAACGTGAAAGTACCCTAATGCCACTAGGAAGGAACCCTAGAGGGGGGTGAATAGGGTTTATGCTAATCTAATCCGATTTATGCCAAATCAAAACTTATTAACAAATATCCTAGCAGGTATGATATATGATAAGATATATATGCAAGGATATATAACTAATACAAGGGTGAACAATATAGTGGATGAAATAAACTAGATGCAATAGGCGATATAGGCAATGAGCACAAGTATAAATGAACGCCAATGCAACTCAAACACAAGCAAATGATCACGGAGTTCGGACATTCCGTCCTACGTCTCCGCTCCCCACTCCCGGGGAGAAATCCACTATCACACCGGGTTTTCAACGATCACCCGAAAACGCTTACACCACACAATATCGGTTTTAACGCTCACCGATCAACATCTACAATCTCACAATGTAACTACACTAACTACCACCTCAAGTGTTGGTCCTCACGTATCGACTCCCTCAAGTGCTCGGAATTATCACCTCTCACTAGGTAACCGACGCTACTCCTCTTGGTATCGACTCCGTCCTCACCACACACTCCTCTTGGTGTACTAGTGTAATACAAGGTGATCCTCTCAATAAGCTCACAACAAATAAATTGTTCTCTACAATGGGTGAGAACACAATGTAGCACACCTCAATGTTACAATCTCTCACAACCCCAATAATACTATGTATAAAAATACTAAAAGCTCAAGTGGGTGTGTGTAACAATGAGATTCAATAAAAAACAATCTAAACTCAATATAAAACTAGCATATGGAAATTAAGATCAAACATATAAAATAGCTAGATTGAGTTTAGGAAAACTTCTCTATATGATAACAAGAGATGGAGGGAGAAGAGTGAATGCTCAAACTGTAGAAGATGATCTCCTCAACTCTTGTGGAATTTAATCACAAAACCGAAACTCTTAAATTGCTTAAAAGCTTTTTAAACAACCACTAAACAAACACTTAAACCCTTGTTAAATTTGTTTTTAAAACTTCTTCATTAACTCTGAAATATGAGAGCAATGGGGTATTTATACCCACACAAAACTTCAGCAAAAACCCAAGTAAAATGACCAAAAACCCATAAGAAAACAAAACTGGAAAATAGCCGTTACTGTGTAACGGACACATTATGGGTCGACTCATAAAAATCATGGGTCGACTCATAGTTGGCCGTTATAGGCCAAAAACAGCTTATGGGTCGACTCATAAAATTCATGAGTCGACTCATCATGCATGGGTCGACTCATGAGGTCATGGGTCGACTCAGCAGAAATAAAAACCAAATTCCAGAACACTTCATGAGTCGACTTATGACAGGCATGAGTCGACTTATGACAGGCATGAGTCGACTCAACCTGTCGGGTCGACTCACGATATTGTGAGTCGACTCGTCAGAAACAAAATGCAAACTACACAACAGTTTATGAGTCGACTCGTCACTGTTCATGAGTCAACTCATGACATGCACACAGCCTGTTTTAAACAGTACATGTCAACTTAAAACAGGATTTAAAAATATCAAATAAATTCCAAAAATTATGAAACTTTGGGAAATGTTTATAAACATGTAAATGAACATGTTACAAAAGGAATTTTTGGAATATCACTTCCCAAAACTAAAATATCATTATTTTGCAAATATGTCCAAAACATGAGAACATGAGATATTTGAATTTTGATGTTTTGACATAAACCAAGTTTTGAAACTTTGTAAACTGATTTTATAGACTTGATAAAAAGTATAAAATGTTGTAATGAAGTCTATAACCTAGAAAAACAATATTTTCATAAAATTGCATATTCTATGCAATATTTTCAAAAACACAATAGAGTATGAAACATATGATTATGTATATGAAAATATATTTGTTTCATATCTAAGTAGATAAACCAAATCACAATAATAAATATGAAACATGTACTTTCATATTTATAAACATGAAAACCAAAACTTGTGTTGTATATATATGTGACTACATATATATACAAGGAAACCAATAAAATGTGTGTGTATGATATTGAGCTTAAAGTACCAACACACATAATATAAACCTAAACTAAGGTTACCCAAGCTTGTGATCTTCAACGAAGCTCTATCTTGGTACATATGCGGATGAAGCGAGATCTTGGATCTTTAACTTGAATAGCATAAGCTTCACCGACATTCCGCCAACCTCCATTGGATATCATCATTATGGCGCAATTCCATCCATCCTCCAACTACATTGTTTGTCTAGAATACCTAATAGGAAACATAAACACTAGACAAACAATATTAGGAATTGTTTGTAATCATCAAAACAAGATTAGAAGATGTAGGCTCATAACATGAGACCTAACAAAACGGTCAGACAATAAATGCAGCACCGGAACCCTTGCAGACATTCGACAAAGCACCGAATAGCCTGAAGGACTGAAGGAATCAAGAATAGAAGCCATTCCAAACATCCCATCATAACCGATTGAAGGATGGGATAATCATATCCAAAGTATTCCAGACTCTTTTATAAAAGAATAAGGCTGAAATACTTTGGAGGGGGTATCTGTAGACGTATAAAACTACCTATAGGTCCCTTAACACAGCTCGACGACGTCAATTCGACAAACCAACCATCAGGTGACGTATGCAAACACGATCGTCAGTCCACAACACCGAAGCCAAGTGATACACGACGAAGCGGATTAACGAGGCTACGAGGCTAACGAACCGCACGCAAACAATGGTATAAATCCACTCGCGTACGGAATCAAGCTAACGGTTTGGTGAATCAACGAGTCATCCAACCAAGAGCGGACTCGAACGAATCAAGATCGAATCAAGATCAGTTTTGGACTCGAACTCAAAAGTGGATTTACTGCCAAATCAGGATCCGGATTTACTGCCAAATCAGGTTAACGAATGAAGTCCGGATAAATCAACCACAGAACCGGAAAACGGCGAGAAAAACCAACACCAAGAGAGGCTCGGCTAAAACCGAGCCACCTCTTGGTGGCTCGGCCAAGGCCGAGCCACCTTAAGGTGGCTTGGTGGCCGAGCCACCTCATGGTGGCTCGGTGGCCGAGCCACCTAGGCTCAGATCAGATCTGGGCCCAGATCTGAGCCCAGATCTGATTTGAAAACTAATAAATAGAGGAGTAGGGGTTCATTTTCAAGTGTTGGAAAATTTTAGAGGCGAAGCTCTGCTGGATTCAAGGCTCAAAACTAAAAAAGATTGAAGCCTTGAGACTTTTAGGACTTGCTCTCCCAGATCCGGTGCTCGGCGATCGTCAATGCCAAATAAGGTAAGAGTTCGAGAGGGATCGGATCTCAGATCTACACAGTCATCCTCCATATCAAAGCTTAGTCTTTGATCCCGAGAAGAGTATCGATTTCGCTTGGTCGATTTCGATTACTTCGGGTGATTATTTTCTTGGTGAACTAATCCCCCCGGCTATTATTTCCTTGGCGAAATAATATCCGTTATACTGTGTAGATCCGACCGGATCTAGATCGCGTGGTGGTCCACGGATAAACCCGGGCGTAGGCAAAGAACCCACACAAGCGAGTGACCGCAAAACAGGAGCTCGTGATTCGTTCGACATAAAAGGAAAAAGTTGTAACTTTTATTTTCTTTTTGATTTCATTGTAACCGGATCTTATAAAAAGACCGGATCTTTGTAACCGATAAACTGTTACTAAAGGGTACGATGAATTCAATGAAAGCCACAATTTTTCCCGCGAACACCACCAGACAAAAGATGGCGACTCCACTGGGGACTAGCTTCAATGATAATGAAGTGGTGGTATAATCCGACATCAATCTCACTAGAACGACTGTCGAAACTCTCATCGTAGAATTTGACCAAGCCAAGTACAAGAAGGCCCTCTCCTCCAGATCTCTCAGCCCTAATGCTAGGTGCAAGATCCAAACGGTCATCAAGACCAAGGCTACATCCATTGCTGAAACATCAATGGAGGCCCTCCCCTTTGATCAAAGTTATTCGAACAACCCCTCCTCTAAAGGAGTAGGCTCAGCCTCTGACAAACTCATTCAACAAGTTGAAAGTTTCACACCCGAGTTGACACAACGCGTGACGGCTCACAAGAGGCCTATTGTAGAGGATAGTCAAATCATTTCTGACGATTTCACTACAAAGGCTTTAAGACAAGCTAAGAAGAATGCTGCTCGAAGGAGGAGAAGATCCTTACAAAGAGCCTATCTCCAAGAGAGCTGATCTCTCAATCAACACAAGAAAAATGTTTATGAGCCTCAACCAAAGCACTGCATTTCCACTTCAGAATGCACGCCTCATAGTGATGAGCCTAAATACGAACCACGTGTGATCCAACTTAAACGTGACCCTCAGTGGCGCGTTGTTCAACCAAAATGCAACCCTCAGGGGAGTGTTTCTAAAACCCAAGGCAACTCTCATGAGTACGTTTCAGAATCAGAATGTAGGTCTTCAGACCATGTTAATCAGAATGAACGCAATCCTCAGGGATGTGTTTCCCAAATCAAACGCACTCCTCAGAAGTGCGTTTCAACATCAAAACATGACCCCCAAGGACACGTTTCATCAATTAAACGTATAACTCAGGAGTGTGTTCAACCATAACGTGACCCTTAAGGGCACGTTTCATCAGCAAAACACAGACTTTGGTCTTGCGTTAATAAAACAAAACACGGCCCTCATGTTCCTCGTTCAGAACACGATATGACTCATCATGTTAGAAAAGATCAACATGAATTCAAAATTCATGTTCATCAAGAACCAGTCCCACCCATTGATGGGCTGGGGTTCCATCTCCATCCTCATACTCTGTGAAAGATTCATCCCAAGTCTCCGACTTGTGAGAATTGTTGTCAAGAGAAAGACCGATATAACAAGCAACCCACTCGTGTCAATGTAAGCGGCTTATTTATACGGTCCTCTCAGAGTGTCAATGTTATAATTCTGCACCTCAGCGATTGGTATTCGATCGGTTGACAAATGTTGCTAGGCCGACCAAGCGATGGCATCATCATAAGAAAAGGATTTCGGAGGTCAAATATCCCGAAGTCACTATTAATATGATCGATAGAGGGAAGACCTCAGTTCCTAGTTCTAACGATTTAGAGAGAAGTCATTCCCTAACTGTTCGGGAAATCTGTGATGAGTTCGAAGGGGTATATCGGTACACTCGGACTCACACAGGAGCTATCTGCCTAGTTAACTATCAAAGGTTAGACAAGGGGATCGCTTCAGATGATGAATATTCTGCAATTACAGATTCACAATCCTTAAGCTCTTTCGTATCACTCGAGAAACCCATCTATATGACTCGAAGCCCCGATGACTTGGCAAAGATAGTTAGTGAACATCACGTTATGATCCAGGCACAACAGGAGACACTTGTCCAAATGAAGGATATATTGGCTCAGCTCCTTGTAGAGAAAGTCTAAAAACCTAAATCTTCTCGGAGAACATACTCAAAAGGAAAGCAAAAGGTGAACGAGAATTCAGATTGTAAAACTCAAAATATAGAATCTTCCTCTGAAAATGAGAAGGAAACTGAAAAGGAACAAAATCCTTAGTCATCTAAGATGGATGAATTAGAGGCTCGCCTTAATGCAATCGCTAACAAGAGTGAGCTTCATGAGGAAGGAGTAGTACAGCCTTATCCTGCAGAATGGGACACAGCTCCCTATCCGCCAAAATTTAAGGCCCCAACCTTATAACCTTTTGATGGCACATGGTCTCCAAACCAGCATATATACTACTTCAAGTCGCAAACGGGAGACGTGGTAGTAAACGACGCTATCTTGACCTATTTGTTCATCGGCACCCTTAAAAGAGTTGCCTTCGAGTAGTTCATGAAGCTGCCCGCTGGGTCTATTCAAAAATAGGTACATCTAGAAAGGCTCTTCTTAGCCAGATTTTTCGATAATGATTCAGAAGTGTCAATCCTAACCATGCTTGCTGCTAAGTAGAAGAAGGGAGAGTCTATTAAAACTTATGTTGAAAGATTCCGCAGCATGGCATTACGATGCCCATCAGGTATGACCCAATCTACTTTAATGGAAACTTACAGGCACAATTTGCAAACCCAGCTCCTTTCTCAAATGGGAGTAGCGGTATATCACTCCTAGAGACAATTGGTTTCATAAGGAGAATAAGCTGAAGAAATTATTGCTTGGGCCTGAGCTAAAGAAGCTACCCAATCAAAGTCGCAGCAGCAACGTAACCAAAGCAATGCTCCTCGATTAAAAGGAAAGGAGACTTTGGCCACTGATTCCAACACGCTGACGCCACCTGCCAAGCAGGGCAAAGCACCAAATCAGCAAAGAGCACCCAAACAATATTCCTTTAAAGAGGAACACACAGATACTCTATTCCAGCTACTTCGGAAGAATAATAAGTTGCAACTTCCTGAAATACAAAAACCTGATAAGGTAGGAAAGGTGGACGACCCCAATTACTATTGTTATAATAGATTTCTGGGACATCCTACCAGAAAATATTATGTCTTCAAGGATATCCTGCAAAATTTGGTTAATGCCAACATGCTTACATTAAAGCCTGAACAGAGGACCGTATCCACCAATTTGAATCAGTCCAGTTCGGTGACTTCCCTTCTATAGCAGCCGCAGATGACGTTATCCTCATTCATAAAAGGAAAATGCATATGAAGAGTACTGACCCACACAGTCAGAAGAATAGAGGATTAGTATCCCTCTCTACCTCAAGAGGGGAAATAATGTAGGTCCATCCTGATCTAATTGAAGATAAACAGTGGACAAGTACCTCGTTCAAAAAGAGAAGAGACAAGGCTAAGCCATCCAACATGATTAGCCCCTCTATAACTAAGGACGATGATCATCTCAAACCTCTCACGGAGTCAAAATAAGAAAGGATCGTTCTTATGACAGATCAAGGAGGTAACCCTGGCACCCGGTCAGGGAAAACATAGTTGAGGAATTATAGCCAAGATGCCCAAGAAGCAGAAGAGCAAGCCCCAGAGGCTGGGGGTTCTACTCCCAAAAAGACAACCGATAAAGAAAAGCAGAAAGAGACCTGATACAACAAGAATCTTCTTCAAGAAGCCAGAGAATCAAGTGCTCCCTTCCGATTCAACGTCATGGCGCAACTAGCTAATATATTAGCTAGAATTACTTTGTATGAACTCCTGTGGTTATCCAAAGATACGAGGGAAGCTCTAATTGAAGCTTTGATGAACACGAAGAGCTTTATTACACAAGTTACTCCGATCCTAGAAGCTTCTTAGAGACAATCTTGTATGCAGTGTCTACAAGCAGCAAGAAGCCTACTGTGCATATCATTCACTCAGGAAGATATGCAAGTCAAACACAAGCATGGGAGACCTTTGAACTACATAGGGTACATCGGGTCCTTGGAGATCAGCCATGTCCAAGTTGACCCGAGCTTAGCACTTAGCATAATGCCTTATAGGGTCATGCAAGTCTTAATGATTTCCTTACATCAGTTGAACACTACCCAGACCACTATCTTCGGTTTCAATGCTAACAGCACTCGGCCCCTGGGTACAATCAAACTCAGGTGTCAGATTGGTGATCGCAAATCTGAAGTGACGTGTTACATCATTGATGTAGACACATCCTACAATCTATTGTTGGGATGACATTGGATTCATACAAATTGCATTGTCCCGTCTACTCTACATTAAGTCATGAAACATGCTGATGATGAGGGGGAAGTCCGAACCATGATTACTGAAAAGCATCCTTCTAGGGGGTGGAGAACTTCCATATAGACTCCGTCTTCTACCTAGACTCTCAAGACTCAAAACAACAGAAATAAGATGTTGACAGTGGCAATGAGGCCAACATCGAGCCAGATTCTAAGGAGGATTGTCCATGGGAGTTGAGCTATGGTGTAATGAGTCGAAATGAGAGTAATAATAATATACCGAGTGGGAGCGAGTGGTGCATTAATGAAGACTTTAATTTGGCATACTTGTCTAATGTGTCCTCTAAACATGAATAAATAAAGATTGATATTGATACAGGTACCGACCCTTGGCGCACATTGTATGCCGAGGCGTCACTCATATTACCATTTAAATCCTCCTTTGCCTCATGCGAAGAGATGAAATATGTACATAAGGCTTTCTTTATGGTCTCGTCCAAAAGGAAATGGTAGAAGCCTATCTATTTTGGGAGAGTCAAACCTGACTACTCAAGGCAGAAGAAGATAATAGGGTTCCTCAATTCCATTACCACAAATTTAATTACATCTCCTTGATGAAACGAATGGGTTATAACTTCGATGAGAAGAAAGGGTTAAACTTTGGGAAAGGAAGACAAATGCCAATTCGAATGTCTATCACGCCTGAAGAAAAACCTCCTGATTATTATCAAAAGTCTGGAAGAGCTGTGGGCTAAGTCACAACCTCTCCCCTTGCAGAAAATGAAATCGATGACTGTTTGTATCAAGACCATTCATCCTGAACATCATCATGAGAATTCGATGTCAGCGTTGGAGCCTTCTTTAAAAGCTTGACTGTGAACATGGTTTCGATTAGTCACCCAGATGAAGATGCAGTGGGTGATGAAAAATTGATTGAATCAACCAATGACCTTGGATCAAGCAACTTAATATCTTGTGGAACATGCGTTTTGAACAGTGTGAGCCGCCCACCGAAGATAAAGTGATCCAAGTTAACATGTGAGATGAATCTGATCCCAAACCTATCTTTATAAGCGAAAGTTTATTACCATCAGAGAAAGAAGATCTTATATCTCTCATTCGAGAGTATATAAACTGTTGGACCCTAGAGGGGGGGTGATTAGGGTCAAGAGCTATAATTATGCAATAAAATTAAGACAAGCAAACCATAGTAATCTAATGCAATCAAAATAGAGGAGATAGAGTTAGGAATCGTTATCCTGTGACACGTGATATGTTAACGAGGTTCGGTCCGCTGACCTACATCCCCGCTCCCCACTCTCGAGGAGAAATCCACAACACAATCCAGTTTGGAAGCCGGAACTTTGTCTACATAGCGATCCACTCACGATCTCACACTACACAGTTTGATCTACACAAGATCACACTCCCACATAGTTTGATCTACACAAGATCACACTCTTAAGATAGTAGAAATGGTGTAAGACTCTCTCTTTACAACGTCCCTATGGTAAAGTGAAAGAGCCACTGAAGCTGGGAAGTGAACACATAAAAACTCAGAAAGAACAGGTTTGAAATTTAAGCTCTGTGAAAAACAATGTCTCTGGTTTTTGCAAAATCTGAGACACTTGAGGAAGAAGAAGAGGATGAGTTTAAATAGGAGAAACCAGCTGTTTAAACCCATAACTTTAATCCCCCAAAATCTGGAAACAAACATCGCTGAGATCTGTACTGAGCGGCGCTGAAAAAGTACTAAAATTACCGTTTGAAAAATATGGCGGTCAACCGACAAAATTTTCGATCGACCGCGATCCAGGTCGAAAACGAGAAAAACAAGCAGAGACTTCTTTGGTCGACCGGTGCGGTCGACCGATGGAAATTTCGAGCTCCCGATCGATCGCACCGGTCGACCGACAAACTCTTTGCTGCCCACTGACAAATGAACATAGGTGCGGTCGACCGGTGCGGTCGACCGCATTCTGATACATTCCAAAACACTGTTTTTGACATACTTTAACAATTTGTAAGATATGCATTTGACTTCTGAAAATTATTAAACTTTGTAAAATGTTTTTAATACTAAAAACAAATTGTTTAGAAAAAGAATTTTGCAAATAGGTCCTCATACTTGTAAGAAATAGTATTTTATAAAAAACGCTTAAAAACATAAGTATGAAAACGTGTGTGTGATATCCCAATAGCTTCAAGTGAAATTAATAACTCTTTGCCTACATTCTAGCACTAGAGAGGAAATAAAAACTAGATAATATCCTCACATAGAATACAATTCTTGAGTCTTGATATAGCTTGATATGGATGAAGCTTCTATATGAGTTTGTTGTTCTTAAAATAACATTGCTTCATCACTATGCCTCCTCCTCCTTTGGATATCATCGTTGTAGCGCATATTCTATCCAATCCTCCATTTGTGGCACTAATAAGCTTGATATATGAATTCACTACATTTGTACTCAATAAGCTATTAGTACCGATAATGGTGGTTGTAAAACATCATCAAAACATAGCAAGCAACTTAGAATGAGAGCAAAAATAAATATAGCTTATAAATAGGTGCTCCCCCTATCTATGAGCTCCCCCTAAGTATATGCAACAAATGAGGAGATTTCTCTCCCCCTTTGTCACCATCAAAAAAGGGGGTAATGAAAAAAATGCAAAAATGCAATTAAACAAGCAAGCAACTTAGAACTTTCACATAGTGCATAAGCCCAAGCCATTTCTTATGCGACAAAAATCATCCTCTCCAAGAGGCTTAGTAAATATATCCGCTAATTGAGATTTTGTGTCAACAAATACTAGGGATACATCTTGTCGCTCTACATGATCGCGTAAGAAATGATGGCGCACATCAATATGCTTGATTCTAGAATGCAAAATCGAATTTTTGGAAATATTTATAGCACTAGTATTATCACAAAAGATTTTTATATTTTGAAAATTCAAATCATAGTCAACTAAGCTTTGTTTTATCCGTAAAACTTGAGCACAACATAAACCAGCGGCAATGTATTCCGCTTCCGTAGTGGATAATGCAACATAATTTTGTTTATTGGAAGCCTAAAAAACAAGTGAATTTCCTAAGAATTGGCATGTTCCACTCGTACTCTTGCGATCTACCTTACATCCGGAAAAATCGGCATCACAAAAACCATATAAATCAAAAGAGGTGCTTTTTGGATAAAATAAACCAAGATTAAAAGTTCCATTAACATACTTAATGATCCTTTTAACCGCAATTAAATGAGATGCTTTAGGAGATGCTTGAAAACATGCACATGCACACACACTAAACATGATGTCGGGTCTACTAGCGGTAAGATAAAGAAGACTACCTATCATACCTCGGTATAGTTTTTGGTCCACGTCCTCACTACTTTCATCCGCATCGAGCTTAATACTTGTACTCATGGGAGTAGGCGCATGCTTAGAATTCTCCAAATTGAATTTCTTCACTAATTCCTTAGCATATTTGCTTTTAGATATGAATATCACATCCTTAGTTTGCTTGACTTGGAGCCCGAGAAAGAATGTAAGCTCTCCCATCATACTCATCTCAAAGTGATCTTGCATAACCTTAGAAAATTCCTTGCACAAAGATTCATTAGTAGCACCGAAAATGATATCATCAACATATATTTGAACTAAAATGAAATCATTTTTCCTTTTTCTCACAAAAAGAGTGTTACCAATTGTTCTTTTTGAGAAACCATTTTTAACAAGAAAACTAGAGAGGCGAGCATACCAAGCTCTAGGAGCTTGTTTCAACCCATATAAAGCTTTTTGAACCCGGTAAACATGATTAGGAAAAACATGATCTATAAAACCGGGGTTTGCTCAACATATACTTTCTCTTCAATAAAAAGGCACTTTTAACATCCATTTGAAACAATTTGAAGTTTTTAAAGCTAGCAAATGCCAAAAACATCCTAATAGATTCCAACCTTACAACCGGTGTAAAGGTTTCATCATAGTCTATACCCTCCTCTTGATTGTATCCTTGGGCAACCAAATGAGCTTTATTTCTAGTAACAATGCCATGTTCATCAAGTTTGTTTCTAAAAACCCATTTAGTACCAATTACACTAGCATTGTTAGGTCTAGGAACTAATTTCCAAACATCATTTCTTATAAAATTGTTTAGTTCTTCATGCATAGCTAAAACCCAAAATTCATCATTTAAAGCATCATTAATCTTTTTAGGTTCTAGTTGAGATAGGAAAGCAACATTACCACACTCATTCAAGGCTTTTGAGCGAGTAACAACTCCTTGTGAAGGGCTCCCAATAATTTGTTCCTTTGGATGGTTTGATGCGAATTTCCAAGCTTTAGGCAGTTCAACTTGTTCATGAGCATTGGAGCTATCCACATCCTTTTGAGCTTCTATAGAGGGAGTATTATTGATTTGTAAAAAGTCCAATCCTCCCTCGACATCATCATCATCATCTTTCCTAGGTAAAACAACTTGAGAGCCAACATTAGTCTCATCAAAAGTAACGTTTATAGATTCTTCAACAACGAGACTTCGTTTATTGAAGACCCTATAAGCCTTACTTCGAGGTGCATAACCTAAGAAAATACCAACATAAATTTTGGAATTAAATTTGTCATGATGATCTTTTGTATTTAAAATAAAATATTTGTAACCAAAGATACGAAAATAGCCAATAAAAGGAGTTTTTCCATAAAAAAGTTCATAAGGAGTTTTCTTAAGCTTTGGTCTAATCAAAATACGATTTAAAACATGGCAAGCCGTATTGACGACTTCCACCCAAAAATATTTTGGCAAATCAAAAGAATTTAGCATAGTACGTGCCATCTCTTGTATGGTGCGATTTTTTCGTTCAATAACACCATTTTGTTGTGGTGTTCTAGGAGTGGAAAACATGTGAGTTATACTATGATGAGCACAAAATTCATAGAAATAATCATTTTGGAATTCACCTCCATGATCACTTCTAATTTTCATAACTTTCAAATCTTTTTCATTTTCAATTCTTTTAACATGATTAGAAAATTCTTCAAAACAATTATTTTTATTTGTAAGAAATATTGTCCATGTAAAACGAGAAAAATCATCAATAATCACAAAAACATAGTGTTTCCCTCCAAGAGAGGTAACACGCATAGGACCAAACAAATTAAGATGAAGTAATTGCAAAGGTTTAAAAGTTGATACCTCATTGATGGATTTGAAGGAAGATTTAGTTTGTTTACCTTTGGCAAAATCCTCACATGTGCTATCTTTGATGAAGTGCAAATTAGGTAACCATTTTACAAGATTTCTCTTAGACAATTTTGATATCAAATCCATATTTGCATGTCCAAATCTCTTATGCCAAATCCAAGGGTTTTTATCAATTGCCGCAAGGCACTTCACATTTTGATTCACTAGTTCATTCATCTCAAAAATGTATATATTAGATTTGCGATTAGCAATAAAAATAATTTTTCCATTCATACTAATGATGCATTTATCCAGTTTAAAGGAAATATCAAAACCTTTATCACTCAATTGGCTAATGCTAAGAAGATTGTGGTTCAAACCATTTACCAAATAAGCATCTTCTATAACAGGTGTGGGTTTCTTACCAATAGAACCAACACCAATGATTTTACCTTTCTCACTACCTCCGAAGGAGACGCTACCTCCTTCAATCCTTGATAGGGTTGCAAATAACTCTTTGTTGCCCGTCATATGATGTGAGCAACCACTATCAAGGTACCACATCTCCTTACGTCGTTGTCGTGATGTTCCCTACAAAAGATGAAGATGAAGATGTAGTAGCTTTAGGTACCCAAGTCTTGGGTCTTTAGTGGTTAGTAGTCTTGGTACTTTTGGGTACCCATGTCAATCCATAAAATTCAAAGTTATCTTTAATTCTACAATGAGTAGAAATATGACCATGTTTCATGCAATAGGTGCACACAAAATTTCTTTTGTCTGTATAAGCACGAGAACCATGAAACCTATTTCTACCATGGTGATGATGATTAGCATAAGCATGAGTGGGTCTAATCCTACCACTCTCAATTTCAAGTCTCTCAATCTTAGATCTTAATTGTTTGTTTTCAAAATCAAGATCTCCTAGCAATTCATCTTTTAATGCAAGAGAGGTTTGTAATTGTTCGAGCTTAATATCATAAGAAGCATGCAACTTTTTAAAAGAAGAAAATTCTTTTGACATTTTTTTAAATTCAAAGTTCAATTCTTCTAGAGCGGTAGCTAGATCACATTGCATGTAAAATGATTCACTCTCGGTGTTGGATATTACCTCATGTTCAAGAGCCATGAAGCAAACGTTGGGATCGTGAAGAGCAAGTTTAGCTCCATCTTCATT
Source organism: Asparagus kiusianus (assembly GCA_022839385.1). Lineage (NCBI taxonomy): Eukaryota > Viridiplantae > Streptophyta > Magnoliopsida > Asparagales > Asparagaceae > Asparagus > Asparagus kiusianus. Next base: position 1,175,688 of record BQKN01065299.1, read on the forward strand.
GTTATCCGAATCACTTGGTTCGGATTCCTCCTATCCGGCATACATGGCCTTCTTCTTCTTGTATTTCATGTACTTCTCCTTGAGCCTTGGGCAATCCTTAGCGATATGGCCCGGTTCATTGCATTCAAAACATTTTCCTACACGAGAAGGAAATTTGTTGTTAGATCGGGGGTTAAATTTCTTATTCATTTTTATGAGTCTAGAGATTCTTCTAGAGAGATGAGCCACTTCTCTAGAAAAATCCACTTCACTATCTGAAGACGGAGAGGAGTAATCACCAGCTCCTTTGAGAGCTATGGTCTTCAATTTTGGTGATGGCTCCTCAACTTCTCGTGAGGGCACTTCCTCCTTCTCCTTTCCCTTGAGCTTCTTCTCATGGACCTTGAGCTTTCCGATGAGGCCATCGAGAGGTAAAGTGGTAAGGTCATGAGCTTCTTCTATCGCCGTTGCCTTGGGTTCCCACATCAGAGTCAATGAACGAAGAATCTTGTAGTTCGTCTCTTGAATAGTCAATTTCTTGTCAAGACCATGCAATTCATTGATAATGTTAGTGAAGTGAGAAAACATAGCATCAATTGATTCATTTGGAAGCATTTGAAACAACTCATATTCATGCATAAGTCCGCTAATCTTGGATTCCTTAACTTGGGGGGTTTCTTTGTGTGTGATACACAATTTTACCCATATTTCGTATGCGGTTGCACACGTTGAAACTCTATTGTATTCATTTGGGGAAAGACCACAAATTAAGGCGTTCATAGCCTTAGCATTGAGATTAGCGTGGTGCCTCTCTCCATCGGTCATAGTCCCAACTTTGGACTTTTCTACGTATTTTTTCTCTATGAGTTCCAGGATGTCAAGGTCAATGAAACGAAGGTAAATTCTCATCCTAGCCTTCTAATAAGCAAAGTTACTACCGGTGAAGAGTGGTGGTCTAGTGGTGGATTGTCCCTCTAGCATATGCACATTCATTAAAGCCTCCATACGATCATTTCTCTAAGGTGATTAAACCAAAAACTAATATAGAGACCAAGCTCTGATACCAATTGTTGGATCCTAGGGGGGGTGATTAGGGTCAAGAGGCTATAATTATGCAATAAAATTAAGACAAGCAAACCACAGTAATCTAATGCAATCAAAATAGAGGAGATAGAGTTAGGAATCGTTATCCTGTGACGTACGATATGTTAACGAGGTTCGGTCCGCTGACCTACGTCCCCGCTCCCCACTCTCGAGGAGAAATCCACTACACAATCCAGTTTGGAAGCCGGAACTTCGTCTACACAGCGATCCACTCATGATTTCACACTACACAGTTTGATCTACATAAGATCACACTCCCACACAGTTTGATCTACGTAAGATCACACTCTCAAGATAGTAGAAATGGTGTAAGACTCTCTCTTTACAACGTCCCTATGGCAAAGAGAAAGAGCACACTGAAGCTGGGAAGTGAACACACGAAAACTCAGAAAGAACAGGTTTGAAATTTAAGCTCTGTAAAAAACAACGTCTCTGGTTTTTGCAAAAGCTGGGACACTTGAGGAAGAAGAAGAGGATGAGTTTAAATAGGAGAAACCAGCTGTTTAAACTCATACCCTTAATCCCCCAAAATCTAGAAACAAACATCGCTGAGATCTGTACTGAACGGTGCTGAAAAAGTACCAAAATTACCGTTTGAAAAATACGGCGGTCGACCGACGAAATTTTCGGTCGATCGTGATCCAGGTCGAAAACGTGAAAAACAAGCAGAGACTTCTTCGGTCGACCGGTGCGGTCGACCGATGGAAATTTCGAGCTCTCGGTCGACCGCACCGGTCGACCGACAAACTCTCTGCTGCCCACTGACGAATGAACATAGGTGCGGTCGACCGGTGCGGTCGACCGTATTCTGATACATTCCAAAACACTGTTTTTGACATACTTTAATAATTTGTAAGATATTCATTTGACTTCTGAAAATTGTGAAACTTTGTAAAATGTTTTTAATACTAAAAAAATTGTTTAGAAAAGAAATTTTGCAAATAGGTCTCATACTTGTAAGAAATAGTATTTTATGAAAAACGCTTAAAAACATAAGTATGAAAACGTGTGTGTGATATCCCAATAGCTTCAAGTGAAATTGATAACTCTCTGCCTACATTCTAGCACTAGAGAGGGAATAAAAACTAGCTAATATCCTCACATAGAATACAATTCTTGAGTCTTGATATAGCTTGATATGGATGAAGCTTCTATATGAGTTTGTTGTTCTTGAAATAACATTGCTTCATCACTATGCCTCCTCCTCCTTTGGATATCATCGTTGTAGCGCATATTCCATCCAATCCTCTATTTGTGATAGTAATAAGCTTGATATATGAATTCACTACATTTGTACTCAATAAGCTATTAGTACCGATAATGGTGGTTGTAAAACATCATCAAAACATAAGGGCTAACATAGATGTCTTTGCTTGGAATTATGAAGATATGTCTGGCCTTGACCCAAAAGTGGCTACGCACTGACTTAACATTGATCCAGATGCAAAACCCATTAAACAACAACAACATCGGTTTCGTCCAGAGATCATGGAAGCAATTGAGTCAGAAGTCAAAAAGCTTATAGACTCATGCTTTGTTAGAGAGGAACAACACCCTGATTGGGTGGCCAACATTGTTCCAGTGCCCAAGAAAAACAGTAAATCCCAAATATGTATTGAATTTAGTGACCTTAATGCGGCATGTCCAAAAGACGAGTTTTCACTCCCCATCACGGATGTCATGATCGATAACACCTGCAGGTATGAGAGGATGTCTTTCATGAATGGATTCTTTAGGTACAATCAGTTCAAGATGTACCCTGAAGACAAAAAGCATACTGCTTTCAGAATACCACTGGGGGTATATTGCTACACAGTGATGCATTTCGGATTGAAAAAAGCAGGTTCAACCTACCAACGTGCAATGAACATAATCTTTCACGAGCATCTACGTAAGAAGATTGAATTCTGCATTGATGATATAACAGTGAAGAGCCAAAATAGAGGTGATCATTTTATAGATCTGAAGACGATGTTCGACGTCATGCGAGCATATCAACTGAAGATGAAACCAACTAAGTCGTTGCTAGAGGTCTCTAGCAGTAAATTCCTGGGATTTATAGTCACATCCAAAGGAATTTCTCGTGACCCAGAAAAGATTTGTGCTATCCAAAAATGTCATCTTCGAGAAATATCAAAGAACTCAGAGGCTTGTAAGGTAGATTGGCGTACATCTAGAGATTCATATCAAATCTCTCGGGATGCTGCCAACCTTTCACCAAGTTGATGAAAAAAGGAGTTTCATTCGTTTGGAACGGAGATTGCCAAAAGTAATTTGAAGAGATTAAGAGATACCTACTCAACCGTCCGTTCTTGTAGCCCTGATATCGGGGAAAACATTCTTGCTATATGTGACAGCCATGGACCATTCTCTTGGAGGTTTATTATCCCAGAGCAATAACCAAGGACAATAGCAGACAATCTATTACCTAAACAGGACCATGATAGGAGACGAACACCGATATAATCTGGCAGAAAAAGAATATCTCACCCTGGTATTCGTCGTCCAAAAGTTGTGATATTACCTAGTTGGACAAACAATTCATGTTATTTCTAAGGTAAATCCTTTGAGAATCCTTATGACGAAACCATCCTCCCTAAATTATCGACTAGCGAAATGGGCTATCCTCCTGTCATAATATGACATGCAGTTTATGCCACATAAGGCTATCAAAGGTCAAGCCTTAGCATATTTCCTAGCCGATCATCGAGTATCATGACTGTCTAAGTTGTATGAAGAATTGCCTGATGAAGTTGCTGAAGCTTGTGTAACCCAAGAGGGTATATAAGTTTGAAAATTATTCTTTGATGGTGCATCCAGAGAAAAACCCCACGGAGCAATTACGGTCAGAGTAGGGGTGGTAATCATTTCCCCAAAGGGTCATTTGATCCCCAGAGGATTCTCCTTAATTGAACTATGTACCAACAACATAGCTGAGTATAATGCGTTGCTATTAGGATTGCAATTTACCGAAGAGCTTAACATTCGATATCTCGAGGATTACGGTGACTCTCAACTCATCGTAAATTAAGTCCGAGGAGAATATGAAGTGCACAATGAAGACCTACTCCCATACCACTTCGCAGTGCTAGAGCAAGCTCGGAAGTTTGAAGGCTTCTTTATTGTATATATTCCACGAGTTTAGAACACCTATGCAGATGCTTTAGCCTCATTGGAAACTTCATTACCATTACCACCTGTGATTGAAGCAACAGTTCCTGTTACATGACGCGAATTGTATCACCCTAAGCTTTCTTTAGATGCACGCTTAGGCAAGACGACGACAGAAGATGTCTGCACAACCTCAATAGAGCTTGAACCCAGGGATTGATGATTCTTGTATATCGATTATGTTTTATATGGAATTTTATCCAATAATCTCAAGGAAGCAGTCGCTATCAAAAAGAAGGCCCCCCGATTCTATTACAATGTGGTTTCTCAAATCTTGTACCGTAAATCACATGATGGAGTTTTACTTTGGTGCCTTTCTAGGAAAGAAGCTAAAGAGGCTATTAAGGAAGCTTATAACGGGATGTGTGGAGCTCATCAACCCGGAGTTAAGTTAGGAGATCGTCTTTGACGAATTGGCTGTTATTGACCAAAGATGTTCTCGGATGCCGTTGACTATGCTAAATGTTGTTACACATGCCAAATCCACGATGACTTCGATCATCAGCCACCAGAGAACCTACATCTGACATATGCCTCTTGGCCATTCGAGATGTGGGGTATGGACATCGTCGGACCCATCACTCCGCCAACAACCAAATGACATCAGTTCATCTTGACACTGACCGATTACTTTTCTAAATGGGTAGAGGTAATTCTGCTTAAAGAAGTCAAAGCTTCAAACGTGATCTAATTTATTAAATATCATGTCATCTACCGCTTCGGTGTACCGAGACAAATAGTCCATGATAATGGAACTCAGTTCGTCACGGTTTTCAAAGATTCTATGACAAGTTTAGGATCCAAAGCATCGCATCAACGACATACTACCTGGTAGCCAATGGCCTCATAGAAGCATTCAAAAAACCATCGTGAAGCTCCTTAAGAAGTTCGTCTCCAAGAGCAGAAGCGATTGGGATGAAAATCTTGGCGAATGTTTGTGGGCCTACCACACAACGGTGAAGACCCCTACAAAAGCCACCCCATTCTATTAGGTTTATGGCTACAAAGCTATATTACCATTAGAAATCCAAATTCCATCTCTGAGAGTCGCCCTTACAATTGGGATGATAGATGAAGAACAACATCGATTACGTCTTCAAGAACTTGAAGTATTAGACGACATGTGACTTCAAGCTCAACAACAGATCAAGTTGTATCAGTCTCGAATCTCCAAAGCCAACAACAAAAAGGTCAAAGAGTGAATCTTCAAGGAGGGTGCTTTGGTTTTAGCTATCAGACGATCTATGGTGATGACACACAAGACTAAGGGGAAATTCAATCCCAAGTGGAAATGATCCTTCGTAATAGAATCAGTCTATTAGAATGGGGCATACCGTCTCATCAACTAGAAAAGTGACAGACTCATGATGCCTATTAATAAGAAATTTCTTAAGAAATATTACCCCTAAGCCATGAAGTGCCTTTTCATAATCCTAAGCCAAGTTTGAGATAATGAATCAACTTTCCAAGGCTGGGGGTTGATTATTCATCTCACTTTCCCCAGCAAAGTCTAAAATGAAACATCTATTTTATTTAGACTGAGGTTGATTATTCGGAATTTATTTGAATAGAGAATAATAAACCATGTCACACCTTCCTCAGTTTGTATAACGTTAAGTTAACATTACACCTCTGACGATTGAAATTTTATAAAGTTATTCTAAGTGATAATGAAGAGAGTTTCTGATTTATGCTAAGTTAACATTATACCTCTAGCATTTTCAATACTTTCATTGTCTCAAATCAAAACATAACAAGGAAGGGGCGATGAAAAGCATTATGATATCATTTTCATTCAACATTATTAATCTGATACAGAGTGACAATACTTAGCATAAAAATGATGCAAAACAAAGAATTCCTATCTTCACCCAAAAGCAATACAAGATTCAAGCATCACGGCTCATCAATTTGAATGATCTAAGCTTGGACTTAAGCGCAGATAGCTTCTTCTCAAGAGCCGCTCGGACTTGTTCTGCAATCTCCCTCCTAAATTCTTCTTCAACAGGCGCTGCAGCAACAATCTCTTTTCAAATTCTATCAGAAGCTTGGAGTTCACTACAAAAGTTCTAGAAAATATAGTCACTTTGAAGCTGAAGCCCTTTTATAATATCTGCATCTTGAGCCAACTGGGCCTTCTTCTGGACAAGCTCAGTCTCTAGCTGAACAATGGCTTCTTCAGTGTCATGAATACCAGTAGTAAGGCTACTCATATCAATTTGTACCTAAGTATGCTGCTCCCGTAAGGTCGCTAGGTGAGCTTTTTTCTCAGATAAACTCTTATGAAGAGCTTCTTGATGTCGCACCCTCGAGGCTTAGGCCACAGAAAAAGATTGCTCCACTTCAAATTCTAAGTCAGTGCGTTGCTAATTTAAAAAGGTCCTCAATTTTTCTTCCATGAGGATGATGCTCTCTCTGTAACATTCAGTCCACTGAAAGTCACCCAAGCTCTTGATGTTGTCTAGGCAGCTATTCAGGAGAGGTTCGAAATCCTCAAAGACAGCTTGTCCAAGGCTAACGACATTGATTATTAATTTCATCGCACTTTCTAGCTGTTCGATGAGTTTCCTCAGGATTTTTGAATTTGGAGGAGGGGTAGTCAGATAGATTACACCCATAAATTTAGTGAGAGCGGATCCTGAAATAGCTTCAGAAGTAAATCCTTTTGGCAGATCATGTATTGTGGTCACCCCATCAATAAGTCCTATCAAGGGATCAGACTCTGAGCCCCCGACACTCAGTATCCCTTCAGCTTTCACATCAAGAACAAAAGGAATTGAATGAAGTGCTTTTCCTCCTTTATCATTTGGGAGCACGACCGGTGCAGACTTCATAGCGTCTCCCATCAGCTTCGCCTTCTTAGAGTTTTTGGCTATAATGTGCCTCCTTTTTCGAACCCTCCTATCATATTCGCCCTCCTCCACAGTGGTAAGAGCCATCTTCCCCGACGATCATAATGAGCAAGGTTTAAGAGTGGGTGCTTCCTCGAGGATTTCTTCGGTCGCCTTCTCTTCGCAAGGCTCGGTAGTTGGTGGCTCTTCTTGGACCTCTCCAGCTCTGGTTGCCTCTTGTTCGCATGATAAATATTCGTTTATCCCCGACAGATGAGTCATTGTAAAACTCTTTCTAGACTCATAAAGTTCTCAGATTTCGTTTATACAGGTTGTGAACATGTTATACTTTGGAATCTAAGAAGCTTTATAAAACCAGTCGAAGAAATCGGAAACAGCAGAGCAGCTAGGCAGCAAGCTGGGCAAGGTGAATTGAGCATGGGTCCCTCCAGCAAAGAAAAAATACCATGCACGAGCACCCTCGTACAGATTCCCGACTTTGAGCCAATGTCGGGTTAGGGTTACCAACATAAAGTTGGTCATAGCCAAACTGCCTCACGAACCTAGAAGGCATATAAGGTTCGATGATACACTTCTCCCTTAGGCGGTAGACCATATAACCTAATATGATCATGAGGAGCCATCAGAAGACGTCTTCTTCTAACGATGAGAAGCCATCAAAAAGTACATCCGTAAAGTTTGTGCGCTCCTCTTCAGCCCGGTCAAAATCGGGAGAGCAACAGAAAATTCTGTAATCATCCCCTTTAGACAAGAGCTGTCAAGCCCGGACTATGTAAGTGTTGGTCCACGTGGCTGACTCGAGCCTCTGGACAAATAGAATAGAAGCCTCGCTATCGTTGGTGATCCCTATCATCAATGAAGCGTAATACAACACAAACGAAATAATCAAGTATGTATACGGCACTGGTACACGAGGTTGGGGAGTTTTGTAAACTTTCCTCCCAGCAATTTTTGTCTCTTGGACATCGACGAATTCAGAAGTTAACGTCCATAGGCCACTCTGTATATAGCCTACTATGGCGGTGAGGAGACTCATGGGCTTCCTATGAGCCAATAAAACAGCTGGGTATACTACATCAGCTAAGATAGACTCTACTGGCTTTGATGGCACTACACAATATTTCAGCCATATCATTTAGAAACCAGCAAGAAGAGCAGTGTCAGAGATGAGAGTTTCAGCCTGGTAGTGAAAGCTCTCAAATTCAGTACCAGCCTCAAATCCTCTGAATCCTTATTCTTATATCCAGCGTTAGTAGCCTTAATGCAAGCTTTGATGCTTTCGGGAGAGATGGTAGCAAATCGGGTCACGACTGCATCTTTTTTACTCAAATTCTGGAAAAGATAGTCTGCCCAAGCAGTGTGCATAATGCTTCCTCCATGAACCCCAAATACTTGAGTGCAAATATGAAAGTGGCATGTCAATTTCTAGAAGGTTGTATAAATCTCTGGGTGTGCCGCTCTTAAGATAGAGAGCTCTTCCGTAGTAGGAATGAACTCTTCATAGGGCATCTTCCTGAATGGTAGCCCTAACACAGCTTGCATTTCATGAAGAGCAAAACCTAGCTCTCTTGAAAGGTGTGAGGAACGTGCAGTTGTACGGATTGTATCACTCAAACATGGCAAAGAAATTAGGATAGCTCTGAATAATCCCACGCTGGGTGGCTAATACCAGGATTGTAAGACCAGATTGGGCAAGTGGATCCTTAAGGTCTTTAAGGAGAAAGTCCACCATGCGAGGCCACCAACCACCCTCTCCAAAATATACCCAGTCGGGGGATCTGAACATTTGTGCAGGAAATTCGCCCTGAGCAGTAACGAATTGGCGAATGAAGACATTCGCCGGAAGTAGCACCTCTTGAGTGAGATCTTTTTTTTAAAACCTGCCAGGTCTTAGGCCCTTTATTTTTCCATCAATCTGCACCCGAGATCATCGACTAGATCCGAGCGATATGTTCTCCCTCTCCTTAACAAGCTCAAAAGTTAAACCCCTATGGTAGCTGATGCTTAGAAAATAAGAGAGTGGGTACATTCTCTTCATGTTCGGGATAAAGAAGATACAATTGTTGATTTTGCGTAGCAGCCTAGAATCTTCCATATATATAAGTTTGTCATTTGCTGCTATGCGATCTCCAAATAAGAATGCTGGCTTTATGAACTGGTCATGGCCTACCGGTGTCTCCAGATCCAGGTCGGTGATCAAAGTCCTTAAGGTGGAACACCTGGCTTCCATGATCAAATAAGTCCGCTCTAAATTAGGGACAGTGCATAGCAGAATTCTCTCATGAAGACCAAAAATCTCGTTGTCATCTAAACAACCAATATACCCAAATGATGCTCCTAGGAAAGCGGCACATTAGGAAAAAGCACTACAAAACTAGAAGCATAGATTAGTAACTGAAACAAGTTGCTAAAATAAATCCAAAAGATTAATCTCAAACACCAAGATCAAGACCAGCGTTTTCAATCTCAAACGCAGAGGTCAAAACCTATGTTTTCAATCTCAAATGCAGAGGTTAAAACCCAAGTTTTTAATCTCAAACGCAGAAGTCAAGACCATATTTTTAATCTCAAATATAGAGGCCAAAACCTACATTTTTAATCTCAAACGTAGAGGTCAAAACCAGCATTTTCAGTCTCAAACGCAGAGGTCAAGGCTCGTGTTTTCAACATCAAACGCAGAGTTCAAAACTGCGTTTCATAATTAACACAAAGTCTCAACTCTGCGTTTTATAACTAACACAGAGTCCTAACTCTGTGCTTCAGTTAAAAGAAAATGAGTCATCTTCCTTGTTGTCAAGAACCCATTTAGGGTTTTGAAAAAAAACTTGTCGCAACAAGTTACCCTGGCCAGCACTTACCAGAATAGAAAAGTCTACCAGGCGGCGGTGGTAGCAACGACATCACCGTGGAAGTAAGAACACCGCTGTTTGTGGAAAAATTCGTAGTAAAAAGACAATGAAAGAAAATTGACTTGTATTCCTTTGATCTCAGTTACAATCAAATTTCCTGATTATAAAAGAGAGGAGAATTGATCTGGATTCTCACCTTTGTTTAATTCTAGGTTCTTCATGGTGGCGATGGAGTGCCTCCCTCGAATGCTCGCATCGAGTTTGCTCTCCGTTAACGATCCGAACGTCTTGATTCACTGGAACGTGATCTTTTCCTCACGATTTGACGTTGTGGAGAACTTGGTGGCAAGTTTGAAACTCTGAACAACTTGATAACTCTGAACGAGTTTAAACTCTTGAAAAAGAGTTGATTTAAACCAAAAATTGGTTAATAGACAAGGATGAAGAAGCTCCTGTTGCCGAACCTTGCTGAGAGATGATGTCGATCTTCTCAAAAGCCTGCCCAAGGATCTCTTCTGTTGCTGGCAAGAAGTTCCAACAGACCGACCCCTGAACTGAATTGATTTTTAGTTATTTATAGAGGATTAAAGGGTATAACCACCCCCTTAATTCACTCCTAAGTGGGGCTAATGGGATGTAACTACCTCTTAAATCACTCCTGAGTGGAGTTATAATCCCCTCAGATCGTGGGAAACGGTTTTGAAACCGTTCAGCTCGTGTTTGAACGAGTCAAACGCAAAATCCGCGTTCTGACGTGAATTCTGCATTCAAACACAGTGTCTGGAAGCTTGAACGCAGCGTCTGGAAGCTCGGACACAGCGTCTGGAAGCTACGTTTGTAGCATTTATAAGCTGCGTTGGCATCTTGTTGGAAGCTACGTTTGGCAGCTTGGAAGCTGCGTTTGGTAGCGGATGGAAGTTGCGTTCGGCAGCGGATGGAAGCTGCGTTTGGCAGCGGATGGAAGCTGTGTTTGCAGCTTTCGGAGGCTGCGTTTGAGCTGCGTTCGTGGCTATGAACGCGGTGCGTCTTGATGCTGGTACGCGGGGAGGACTTCCACGTCTTGATTTTGAAGAGACCGTCGATTTGTAGTCTCTTTCTGTCGAAGCATTGCAAAGATCATCATTTTGTAATCTTTGCTTTAGCTCTCTGATATGTGAGAGTCGTCAGATTATAACTCCCAATGTTGATTGTGAAGGTTGTTGATTAGAGCTTTCATCAATTGTTATGAAGGTCATCAGATTGTAACCTTCATCGATCTACGTGAAAGTCTTCAAATTGTAGCCTTCTGGAAGTCGTCAGATTGTAACTTCCATCATCGGTGTTTGATGGGGATCAGCTATCTATTGTGATTTTTAGATAGCCTACAGAACCCCCTCCAAAGTTTTTGAAAGTTCGCGGTTGACTGGGACGAATTTTTGGAATACTTTGGATCTCAACTCTGATCTTGGAGCTGTTGATTCCTTGTGGTAAAGGATTTGTTCTCTACACTTGCTTTGAAGGCATCTTGATTGAAGGGATTTACCACGTAGGACCTGTGTGAAGGTATGCACCATAATCCTGCTTCTGGAATGTAGGGGTGGACCCTGCATTTTGAACTTGAGACATGGGTGTGACCTCGGCATTTTGGTTTTTGCAACGCGGGTCTGACAAACATGCATAAGATTTTTGGCAAACCCTCAGCCATCAACGGATTTGATAAGCCTTTACCGACTATCATTTGAGTCGGGCTAGCATGTGGATTGTCTAAGTCCGTTCCACATGTAACGTTGTGCTAAGAGAATAAACCCTCTTAGACTTGATGCTATGATTTTGAATACATAGACTTTGTCATTTTTACGGGAAAAGACTAACCGGCAACGCGTGTTAGGCGTATGCTTATCTCTAATTAGGGATCGAGATAAAGTCCCCCATACATGTAAGACATGAATTTTTAGTGCTACGATGCTGAATACGTAGACTTTGCCACTGTTTCTTCCTGTGTTATATTTTCACTTGAAACACTGAAAGAAAATTAGAAGTGCTAGAGGTGTAGTATTAACTTGGCGTGAATTTTCACTTAGAGAAATTCAGAAACTTTCTTTATTATCACTGGGATAATTCCAGAAAATCTTTAATCTACTGGGGATTTTATAATGAAAACTTTCTATTCTTGTTGAAAAAGGATTAACAAGTTCATTGGGGGGGTTAACTATAGAGGTGTGATGTTAACCTAACAGTATTTTATGGACCTATCGCTCTATTGAAGAGAGTCGATAAGTTGATTTGGTCAGAAACTTATTGCGATCGGAGCAACTTTGTGGACTTATCATCCTATTGAAGAGGATTGATAAGTGGATTTTGTCACAGGTGTGACGTTAACTTAACGGGAATTTGTTGCGATCGGAGCAACTTTATGGACTTATCATCCTATTGAAGAGAATTGATAAGTAAATTGTCAGAGGTTTAGTGTTAACGTGATAGGATTTTGTTACGATCGGAGCAACTTTGGGGACTTATCATCCTATTGAAGAGGATTGATAAGTGGATTGTCAGAGGTATGATGTTAACGTGACAAGAGAATGTTGCGACCGGAGCAACTTTGTGGACTTATCATCCTATTGAAGAGAATTAATAAGTAAATTTGTCAGAGGTATAGTGTTAACGTGATAGGATTTTGTTGCGATCGGAGCAACTTTGGGGACTTATCATCCTATTGAAGAGGATTGATAAGTGGATTTTGTCAGAGGTGTGATATTAACGTGACAGTAAGATATTGCGATCAGGGTAACTTTGAGGACCTATCGCTCTATTGAGGAGAGTCGATAAGTTAATTTTGTCAGAGGTGTGATATTAACGTGATAGGAAGACGTTGCGATCAGGGCAACTTCGAGGACCTATCGCTCTATTGGAGAGAGTCGATAAGTGGATTGGTTGTTAGAGGTGTGATATTAACATGAAAGGAATTTGTTTCGATCGGAGCAACTTTGTAGACTTGTCATCCTATTGACGAGGATTGATAAGTAGATTATCAGAGGTATGATGTTAACGTGACAGAATTTGTGTTGCGATTAGAGCAACTTTGTGGACTTATCATCCTATTGAAGAGGATTGATAAGTAGATTGTCAGAGGTATGGTGTTAACGTGATAGGATTTGTGTTGCGATTGGAGCAACTTTGTGGACTTATCATCCTATTGAAGAGGATTGATAAGTGAATTATCAGAGGTTTAGTGTTAACGTGACAGGATTTATGTACTTATGACTTGCACAAGATTTTAGGAATTAGCATCTCGCTGGGGAAACTTGGTAGGTGATTTATCATCAGGAATGATGAGTTCTGATACTTGTGATTTGAATAAGATTTTGAAGACTTAGTGTCTTGCTGGGGAAGATTACGATTTGAGCAATTTTGAAGACCTATCATCCTATTGACAAGGATTGATAAGTCGATTGTCAGAGGTGTATTGTTAACGTGACAAATTGGGAGTGATGCAAGCTGCATTCATACTCTGTGGGGTGATGATCGTCAGAAGTGTAATGTTAACTCGACGATGTGAAAGATTAGTTACTCTTAATCCAGTAGATTCCAAGTAACCATCCCCTAGTCTTGATTAAGACTTAGCAGGGGAATAAAAAGAGGTAGACAAGGCACATCACCTAGTGGGGCACTATCCATGAAGTCGGAATAGAGGCACATCACCTGGTAGGCCATTATCTGATGAGTTTGACTATCAAAGGTAACTGTAATAGTTTTACGGACCTGCCATCCTACTCGAAGAAGATTGGCAAGTTGATGGACTATCAGAGGTAACCGTTAACATGATAGTTTTGTGAACCTGCCATCCTATTGAAGAGGATTGGCAAGTTGATGGACTATCAGAGGTAACTGTTAATGTGATAGTTTTGTGGACCTGCCATCCTATTAAAGAGGATTGGCAAGTTGATGGACTATCAGAGGTAACTATGATAATTTTGGTGGACCCACTATCTTATTGAAGAGGATTGGCGAGAGAACTTGGGGAAAAATGACTATCAGAGGTGATCATTAACATGATAGTGTTAGCCTTCTTGTTTTGATGATGTTTAACAAACAATTTACCAATAATATTGTTTGTCTAGTATTTATATTTTCTTATTTCTTATAGACAAACAACGTTGTTAGAGGATGGATGGAATAAAGCTTCAACGATCATATCCAAAGGAGGTTGGCGGAATGTCGGTGAAGCTTATGCAATTCAAAGTTAACGATCAAGTTCAAGCTTCATCCGTAACGTGTACCAAGTTGAACTACATTGAAGATCAAGATCAAGCTTGGGTAATCTAGTTTAGGCTTTATATTATGTGTGTTAGATACTCTAAGCTCAATATCTATACACACACATTTATTGGTTTCTTCGTATATATATATATATATATACACACACACACACACACACACACACACACACACACACACATAAGTTTTGTTTTCTATGCATATATAGTTATATATATACATACAAGTTTTGGTTTTCATGTTTATAAATATGAAATCACATGTTTCATATTTACTATTGTGTTTTTGTATATATTGCATAGAATATGCAATTTTATGAAAATATTGTATTCTTAGTTTTTGGACTTAATATACATATTTTATCAAGTCTACAAAATCATTGTGTAAAGTTTCAAAAGTTGGTTTAGGTCAAAACATCAAACTCATGTGTTTACATTTTTATGTTTTGGACTATTTTGCAAAATGATGATTTTTCACAAATGGGAAATGCAATTCAGAAAATTCTTTTTGTAACATGTTCATTTACATGTTTATATACATTTCCCAAAGTTTCATTATTTTTGGACTTCATTTGTTATTTTTAACATATTTTCCAAAGTCTCAAAAATCAGCTCTAAAACCTATTTTTCTATAATATCAGATTTCGGTCAACCGTACCGGTCGACCGCTCATGTGTTCATTGGTCAGTGGGCAGCAGAGAGTTTGTCGGTCAACCGCCGCGGTCGACCGAGAGCTCAAAATTTCCATCGGTCGACCGCACCGGTCGACCGAAGAAGTCTCTGCTCGATTCTCAGTTTGGGATCTGCATCGCGGTCGACCGCGGATTTTTTCGGTCGACCGCCGCTCTGTCAGTTCTCTTTCCAACGGCTATTTTTGTTACCGTTGCTGGGGCTATTTTTTTGTCATTTGCTTAGGGTTTTTGGCTGAGGTTTTGGAGGCTATAAATACCCTCCTTGATCTCAGTTCTCTAGTAATCCAAGAAGTTTTTAAGCAAGTTTTAAACAATGGTTTAAGTGTGTTTATGGGTTTGTTTTGTTTGTGAAGAAGTTTTCACAAGTGGAGGAGATCATCTTCTTGTTTGGACTCCAATCTCCATCTCTCCATCTTGTCTTCCATTGAGAAGTTTTCTAAATTTTACTCTAGCTTTCATTTATTACTTGTCAATTATCATTTCTATTAAAGCTAGTTTTATATTGAGTTTAGATTTGATTTTACTCATTGTTGCACACACCCACTTGAGTTTATTATATTTGCATTCATAATATATTTAGGGTTGTGAGAGTTGTAACATTGAGTGTGAGCTTTCATTGTGTTCTCTTCCATATTAGAGAACAATCAATTATTGTAATTGTGCCTAATTATGAGATACACTTTGTAATACACTTGTACACCAATAGAAGTGTGTGGCGAGAGTCGGGGATCGTCCCAAGAGGAGTGGCGTCGGTTGACGAACCTAGAGAGAGGTTGTAACCGAGCACTTGAGGGAGACACGTCTAGTTCAACACTTAGTGGGTGTTGAGTGGGATTACAATAGTGTGTTGTTGTGAAGTTTTCGGTTAGCTAGAAAACCGAGTGTGAGGTATAAACGTTATTCGGGTGAACGTAGAAAACCCGGTTGTGATAGTGGATTTCTCCCCGGGAGTGGGGAGCGGAGACGTAGGACGGAAGGTCCGAACTCCATGATCATATCTTGTGTTTGAGTGTGCTTTGGCGATTATTCTTATTTATGCACATTGCTCATTTCGCCATTGTCTCATTATTTATATGCTCCACTATCTAGTTCATATTGTTTACCCTTATGTTAGTTTGCATATCCTTACATATATCATATTGTATATCTATTTGGTAGGATATATCACCTTGTGTTAGTTTTATATCCTTGCACATACATTACCTATATCTCTTTGTTAGGATATATCTTGTTGTTCATATTGCTTATTCTTGCTTATATCTCTCGTATATCTATCTTGCAAGAATATATTTGTTAAGTAATTTTAATTAATATTTTAATCGGATTAGATTAGCATAAGACCCTAATCACCCCCCTCTAGGGTCTAACAATTGGTATCAGAGCTTGGTACTCTTTGGTTTAAGGTCTAATCGCCTTGAGTTAAAGATCCAAGTTATCTTTTTGTGCTAATATTGTTTTGATTACATTTGCATCTTGCTTGCATACTTTTACATATTATGGATATGAATGATGCATCTTGTTTAGGCTATGATTCTAGTATTGCTCCTAAATTCAATGTTTCCCCTATGCTCAATAGTGCTTTAGATTCAAAATATTTGTTCAATCTAAAAATATCGATTTATGGGAAATCATTGATTGTGCTTATATTGTGCCCACGTTGGAGAAATCCAAGTGGAGCAAACATGATAAAAAGATGTTCATTATGAACAAGCTTATTTTAGAATTTTTATTAAATGCATTTGATTCATTTATGTCTAACAAGCTTGATTCTTTTGATAGTGCTTACACCTTATGGAAATTTATTGAAGCACATCAAGGAGACTTAGAGGCGATCCGACAAGCTTTGGAGGATCCCGCTTCAAGTTCAAAAGGAGCTTCATGCACACGTGCACTAGGCGATAGCCCTAGTGAGGTTTGCGAGTTCGAATTTATTAATAATTTATCTAATGATGAACTTGCTTGTGCTAGTGATAAATTATTACATGCCTGCAAGAAATTACAAAATGATTTTATTAATTTACAAAGCAAGCATGTAATTTTGAAATCCGATCATGAGTCTTTAACCTCTAAGTTTGACACTATTTCTAATGAAAATATAATCCTTAAAGAAAACAATAAAAAATTAAAATTGGATCATAATTCTTTGCTTTCAAACTTTGGTAAGTTAACTCATGAGAAAGATAATGCCATGTTAGAAATAGAGAACATACAAAATGATACTGCTTCCTTTATAAATGACTATTTATGTTCTACTTCTAAAAGTGCATATGTGCCTAAAAATGAAGACTTGAATCTTATGAAAAAATGCATTTCATCTTTAGATTCAACTTTGAAAACATGCATCAATAATCATAAGAAGCTTATGGATATGTGTGCCAAGTCTAAGCCATCATCTACTCATCATGCACACACATATAGCAAAGTTTATAAGTGTTCAATTTACGGCCGTAAAGGCCATCTAGCTAAATTTTGCTATGATGCACACAAACATAAAAATATCAATGTTCCTTGTGCATCTCATGTAGCTTCTTCATCACATGTACACACACATGCACCCATTGTTCATCATAAGCATGCTCATGTATATAGATGTGATCTTTGTGGACGCTATGGCCATTTGGCAAAATTTTGTTATGATTTGAAAAAGAAATCTCCTTCGCCAAATGATTTTATTAAGCCACAAAAGTTTAAATGTGATGTTTGTGGTAGATATGGCCACTTAGAAAAGTTTTGTTTTGATAAGGTTCCTCATTTGCAAAATAATTTTAAAAGACCATCCATGTTTGCAAATGTTTCTAATGTTTCCCGTGCACCTTTTAATGGTCAACATAAGCAAATGCTTCCTTTTCATTGCACAAATTGCAATCGGAAGGGTCATTTGAGCGATTATTACCTTGACCGTGTTAGTGCACCACATATGTCCAAGAGGGTTCATAACCCTAGGATTTTGAGCTTGAATGATAGGGGTCATGTCCCTAAATCTTTTGGTACCAAGAGTTCTTGGGTACCAAAACAAATTTAAATTTTAAACTAAGAATTTTAATGTTCTTATTTTTCTTTTTCTTGGTTTTGAAAATTATGTATTAAAATCTTTTTGTTATGAAAACAAATTTTCTTTGATCAAATCCTTTGTTTTCATGATTATTTATTTCGATCTTGATGAGAGGACTATGTTTATATAACCCTCCGGAGTTATTGGGTGTTTATTCCCAAATCTTGTTTACCTGGTGCTAAAATATTTATATGGGTTGATACTAGCTCAAGAGCTAAATATAGTTACCTCTCTTGATTTTTGAAATCAATGATGATTTGGTTTTATAATTTTTTATAGTTCATGATTCTTGTACGTTTGTAATCTTACTTTTGAACTATGAAAATTTTGTTTTGATTTGTTCTTTTGGATTCATTATATAGCACAAATAGATGGTTCAAATTTTTATTTGTGCCTTATAATGTATTCTATATGTGGTTTGATTAAATTTTACAAAGAAAAATTCCTTCATTAATCAAACATTGTTTTTGGATTAGATTAGCATATATACTACAAGTTTTGGTTTTATGTTTTGTATGATTTACTTGTGATTTATGATTTCATTGGTTGATTTGTTTTCATTTGAAAACCTTTTACATGATTTTCATGTTCATTTTCTTTTGATTTCATAAATCTATTTTTGATCTTTATGTTTATGTTTTGAGACACATTATTTTAATGATACATTCATATGTGTTCTCATTCTCTTGTAGTATGTGAGTGATATTTAGCATATTTATCTATGCTTGCTCACATGTTTGCCATGATCTTTTACTGCTTATATTCTATATGGCTTTTTGATAGGGGAGCTATTCCCTATTCTATGTATGTTTTTATACTCACCTATGTTATTGATAGGGGGAGCTTTCGCTCTCTTAATTCTTTTGTCCCTTTTTAATGTTGTCAAAGGGGGAGAAATATTATGAGTATATTCTTTCTTGTTTATATGCATGTGAATTATAATTTATATATTCATTTCCTTTCATGCATATATCTTTTTTGTAAATTGTTTGTCATCATCAAAAAGGGAGAGATTATTGGCCTTCTTGTTTTGATGATGTTTAACAAACAATTTACCACGAATGTTGTTTGTCTAGTATTTGTGTTTTCTTATTTCTTATAGACAAACAATGTTGTTGGAGGATGGATGGAATAAAGTTTCAACGATCATATCCAAAGGAGGTTGGCGGAATGTCGGTGAAGCTTATGCAATTCAAAGTTAAAGATCAAGTTCAAGCTTCATCCGTAACGTGTACCAAGTTAAGCTACATTGAAGATCAAGATCAAGCTTGGGTAATCTAGTTTAGGCTTTATATTATGTGTGTTAGATACTCTAAGCTCAATATCTATATACACACATTTATTGGTTTCTTCGTATATATATATAGTTATATATATATACATAAGTTTTGTTTTCTATGCATATATAGTTATATATATACATAAAAGTTTTGGTTTTCATGTTTATAAATATGAAATCATATGTTTCATATTTACTATTGTGTTTTCTTATATATTGCATAGAATATGCAATTTTGTGAAAATATTGTATTCTTAGTTTTTGGACTTAATATACATATTTTATCAAGTCTACAAAATCATTGTGTAAAGTTTTAAAAGTTGGTTTAGGTCAAAATATCAAACTCATGTGTTTACATTTTCATGTTTTGGACTATTTTGCAAAATGATGATTTTTCACAAATGGAAAATGCAATTCGGAAAATTCTTTTTGTAACATGTTCATTTACATGTTTATATACATTTCCATAAGTTTCATTATTTTTAGACTTCATTTGTTATTTTTAACATATTTTCCAAAGTCTCAAAAATCAGCTCTAAAACCTGTTTTTCTGTAATATCAGATTTCGGTCGACCGCACCGGTCGACCGCTCATGTGTTCATTGGTCAGTGGACAGCAGAGAGTTTGTCGGTCGACCGCCGCGGTTGATCGAGAGCTCGAAATTTCCATCGGTCGACCGCACCGGTCGACCGAAGAAGTCTCTGCTCGATTCTTAGTTTGGGATCTGCATCGCGATCGACCGCGGATTTTTTCGGTCGACCGCCGCTCTTTCAGTTCTCTTTCCAACGGTTATTTTTGTTACCGTTGCTGGGGCTATTTTTTTGTCATTTGCTTAGGGTTTTTGGCTGAGGTTTTGGAGGCTATAAATACCCTCCTTGATCTCAGTTCTCTAGTAATCCAAGAAGTTTTTAAACAAGTTTTAAACAAGGGTTTAAGTGTGTTTAAGGGTTTGTTTTGTTTGTGAAGAAGTTTTCACAAGTGGAGGAGATCATCTTCTTGTTTGGACTCCAATCTCCATCTCTCCATCTTGTCTTCCATCGAGAAGTTTTCTAAACTCTACTCTAGCTTTCATTTATTACTTGTCAATTATCATTTCTATTAAAGCTAGTTTTATATTGAGTTTAGATTTGATTTTACTCATTGTTGCACACACCCACTTGAGCTTATTGTATTTGCATTCATAATATATTTAGGGTTGTGAGAGTTGTAACATTAAGTGTGAGCATTCATTGTGTTCTCTTCCATATTAGAGAACAATCAATTATTGTAATTGTGCCTAATTGTGAGATACACTTTGTAATACACTTGTACACCAAGAGAAGTGTGTGGCGATAGTCGGGGATCATCCCAAGAGGAGTGGCATCGGTTGACGAACCTAGAGAGAGGTTGTAACCGAGCACTTGAGGGAGACACGTTTAGTTCAACACTTAGTGGGTGTTGAGTGGGATTACAATAGTGTGTTGTTGTGAAGTTTTCGGTTAGCTAGAAAACCGAGTGTGAGGTGTAAACGTTATTCGGGTGAACGTAAAAAACCCGGTTGTGATAGTGGATTTTTCCTCGGGAGTAGGGAGCGGAGACGTAGGACGGAAGGTCCAAACTCCGTGATCATATCTTGTGTTTGAGTGTGCTTTGGTGATTATTCTTATTTATGCACATTGCTCATTTCGCCGTTGTCTCATTATTTATATGATCCCCTATCTAGTTCATATTGTTTACCCTTGTGTTAGTTTGCATATCCTTGCATATATCATATTGTATTTCTATTTGGTAGGATATATCACCTTGTGTTAGTTTTATATCCTTGCACATACATTGCCTATATCTCTTTGTTAGGATATATCTTATTGTTCGTATTGCTTATTCTTGCTTATATCTCTCGTATATCTATCTTGCAAGAATATATTTGTTAAGTAATTTTAATTGGCATTTTAATCAGATTAGATTAGCATAAGACCCTAATCACCCCCCCTCTAGGGTCTAACAGATAGTTTTGGTGGACCCGCCATCCTTCTTGAAGAGGATTGGTGTGGGAATTTGGAGGAAATGGATTATCAGAGGTAACTATTAACATGATAGTTTTGGTGGATTTCGTGGTTGACAGAGGTGTTCTATTGAACATAACAACTCAGAAAATTTATTATTCATAATGCAATGAACTACAAATAAACCAACCCCCAGTCTTGAACAAGTGTAGGGGGAAAAGGGTAGACGTGGCACATCACCTAGTGGGCCACTATCTAACGAGTTTGACTATCAGAGGTAATTATTAACGTGATAGTTGTTGGACCTGCCATCCTACTGAAGATGATTAGCTTCAGTGACCGTAGTATCTTCCCCTTCTGACTGAGAAGATTGAGCTTGGTCCGATTGCTCAGGTGGATCCTGCCTACTTTGTTCTTCAGCTTTGACCCTAACAATAATCTTTTGAGCTTGTTCGCCTTGAGAGATTAGTTGTCTCTAGGAACGGCATTCTGCAACCCTCATTTGTGCTAGAAGGTCGGCCTGCAAGTTGTATTGACAGGTCTCCACTAAGGTAGATTGTGTCATACCTGTCGGACATCGCAGAGCCATGCTTCGAAACCTTTTGACGAAGGCTTTGACAGACTCCCTCTTCTTCTGCTTAGTGGCGAGAAGGGTATGGATGGAGACTTCTGTATTCTCTTCAAAGAATCTTGACAGGAAGAGTCTCTCTAGATCTGGCCACTTTTGGATACATCCCGCAGGCAATTTTCTGAACCATTCAAAGGCAACTCCCTTGAGGGTGCCAATGAATAATCGAGCCAGTATGGCATCATTTGATATCCCATTTCCAGTCTGTGACTTGAAATGATAGATATGTTGGTTCGGTGATCCTGTGCCGTCAAAGGTTTGTAGCATTGGGACTTCAAACTTTGGAGGATAAGGGGCTGCATCCCATTCGGCAGGATAGGGTCTGACAACTCCCTTTTCTTGGAGCTCGCTTCTGCTAGAAATAGTATTAAGGTGGGGCTTCCAATTCTTCCATTTTGGCAGACTGGAGATTCTGCTCGTTCTCCGTCTCTTTTCCTTCATCAGAGGAAGATTCTAGGTTGTGGGCTTCTTGGTCAGAAGCCGTGTCATCAACCACTTTTTCCTTCCCTTTTCTTGTGTGAGGTCGAGATGAAGACGCTTCTCTCCCCCGGGAAGATTCTTGCCTAAACGACGAATCTGTCTCCTGAGATTTGGCCTTGTCTGTGACGAGTTGAGTCAACAGGGCTAGGAGTTCATGGATGGCCTTCTGCTGAAATTTGAGCATGGTCTCTTGCTCATCAAGTCTCTTCACGAGATCTTCATGGTTTCCCATCATGTAAGCAGAGCTCTTATGTTCAACAAAAGAGCTTGATGATTGGGACTCTGCAATGGCTGAGTGTTCATCATCGGAATTGGTTCCTCTGGCTAATTTCCGATAGTTGATAGGGGAATGGCTCATGTTCGTATCGGAGTGTGTTGGTAGATTCTTAACAATTTCTCTGACGGTCGGTGAACGACTTGTCTCAGAGTCATTAGAACTAGGACATGAGGCTCTTCCCCTGCCGATCACATTGATAGTGACCCCAGGATACTCGGTCTCTGGAGACTTCTTCCTATGAGAACGTCGTTGTTGGTTGGGCAAGGCTACATGCGTTAGTTGGTCGAACACCAATTGTTTGGTCACATATGAACAACATTGACATCCCGAGAGGACCGTAGGAATCAGCCGTTCACATTAGAATGAACGAATGACTTGTTGCATCGGTCTTTCTATCGATATGAACTCTCTCAAATCTGTTGCAAAGACTTGAGAAGAATTACTCACTGATCATGAGGTTTGAATTGGAACCCCCAGTCCATGATTGGACAGGACTGGCTCTTGGTGAACATGGATCTGGTTGAGATGCTTTGACTCCATGGACTTCTTATATCCGCCCCTCAATCTAGTCGTGCTATGCAGAGTATTCGGGGGGTCTCACTGGTGAAACACAGTCTTACAGTCTGCATTTTGGTTCTGAAACGCATATTTGAGAGTTGCGTTCATTTTGTGGAACGCGTCCCTGAGGGCTGCGCTCAGTCTTCTTCACACAGAGCCTATGTTTAGGCTCATAGACGCAGGGCACAGGGTGGCGTTTAGGCTCACAAACACGAAGCTCGTGTTAACTTAAGGATCAACATTCTCGAAGATGTGCTCGTCGTAGGGATCTCCTCCTGCGTCGAGCGAAATTCTTCTTAGCCTGCTTCAAGGCCTTTGTAGCGACATCACCATCTGTGTTGATCAAGTTTGTCACCTCAATAGGCTTCTTGCGACCCGATACCTGTCGTCTTGACGCAGGTTTGGTTGAAGCTGAGCCCACTCCATCAGGGAGGGACTGTCCAAGCAATCTGGCCCAAAGGAGTGGTCTTCCTTCGGCATAGGAGCAACAGTTGGAGCTTTAGTCTCCTTAGAGACTTTGCGGATCTTGCGCATAGCTTTGGGGCTAAGGGATCCAAAGGAAAGGGCTTCCTCATACTTGGCTTCATCGAACTCTACGACGAGAGTTTCAACCATCGTTCCAGTGAGATAAACATCGGATTGAACCACCACTTCGTTATCCGAGAAGCTCTTCCCCAGTGGAGTCGCTATGTTTTGTTTGTGGAAAAATTCGTAGTAAAAAGACAATTGAAAGAAAATTGACTTGTATTCCTTTGATCTCAGTTACAATCGGATTTCCTAATTACAAAAGAGAGGAGAATTGATCTGGATTCTCCCCTTTGTTTAATTCTGGGTTCTTCACGGTGGCGATGGAGTGCCTCCCTCGAATGCTCGCGTCGAGTTTGCCCTCCGTTGATGATATGAACGTCTTGATTCACTAGAACGTGATCTTCTCCTCACGATTTGACGTTGTGGAGAACTTGGTGGCAAGTTTGAAACTCTGAACGAGTTGATAACTCTGAACGAGTTTAAACTCTTAAAAAAGAGTTGATTTAAACCGAAAATCGGTTAATAGCCAAGGATGAAGAAGCTCCTGTTGCCGAACCTTGCTGAGGGATGACGTCGATCTCCTCAAAAGCCTGCCCAAGGATCTCTTCTATTGCTACCAAGAAGTTCCAACAGACAGACCCCTGAACTGAATTGATTTTTAGTTATTTATAGAGGATTAAAGGGTGTAACCACCCCCTTAATTCGCTCCTAAGTGGAGCTAATGGGATGTAACCGCCCCTTAAATCACTCCTGAGTGGAGTTGTGATCCCCTCAGATCGTGGGAAATAGTTTTGAAACCGTTCAGCTCGTGTTTGAACGAGTCAAACGCAAAATCCGCGTTCTGACGTGAATTCTGCATTCAAACGCAGTGTCTGGAAGCTTGAACGCAGCGTCTGGAAGCTCGGACGCAGCGTCTGGAAGCTGTGTTTGTAGCATTTATAAGCTGCGGTGGCATCTTGTTGGAAGTTGCGTTTGGCAGCTTGGAAGCTGCGTTCGCCAGCGGATGGAAGCTGCGTTCGGCAGCGGATGGAAGCTGTGTTTGCAGCTTTCGGAGGCTGCGTTTGAGCTATGTTCGTGACTATGAATGCGGTGCGTCTTGATGCTGGTACGCGGGGAGGACTTCCACGTCTTGATTTTGAAGAGACCGTCGATTTGTAGTCTCTTTCTGTCGAAGCGTTGCAAAGATTGTCATTTTATAATCTTTGCTTTAGCTCTCTGATATGTGAGAGTCGTCAGATTGTAACTCCCGATGTTGATTGTGAAGGTTGTTGATTAGAGCTTTCATCAATTGTTGTGAAGGTCATCAGATTATAACCTTCATCGATCTACGTGAAAGTCTTCAAATTGTAGCCTTCAGGAAGTCATCAGATTGTAACTTCCATCATCGGTGTTTGATGGGGATCAGCTATCTATTATGATTTTTAGACAGCCTACAACCGCCTATATCCTCAACCGATGGCATTTCTAAAGTCGTTTCCATGACTTTCTTAAGGTCGGAGCTCATTCTCCATGGCGCCATGGACGTTGCTAGTCGAAGAATACTGAGATCATCAGAGATCTTGTCGTAATTAACAAGGGATCTCGTTCACGGAATCAAGGCAAAAATAGAAAGAGTCGAGCGACTCTTGATTTGATCGCTCAGGTCTATTTATAACAGTCGTTGAGCTGTTAAGGCGGTTCGAGACTCTAGGAGAGAATCCTAACCATTTTTAAATGTAAACTCAGCGTAAATGGATAGAAGTCAGTTAGACTTAACTCATGCGTTCAAATCCCAAACGTAGAGGTCACCTCTGCGTTCTGATTGCTCTAAACAAAAGGTCCACCCTTGTGTTCAAGAATTCTTTTAATAGAGTGATGTAATAACATCTGTATATCCTCAGTAGTGTTAAGATGGTTCAACTAATAAAATTTTCTCTTATCGCCAAGTTAACATCACACCCATGGTGGCCATTATCCCAATAGAGCCCGAATTTAGTTTGCATAACTTCCAATGCGGTAACAATTCTTATGTCAAAATCAACTTGTCGATTCGCATTAATTGAACAATAAGTTCCCAAAATCACTCAACTCATGATCAATTTATTAACTCTCTTCAGTAGAGTAATAAATGACCAACTTATCAACTCTCTTTAGTAGAGTGATAAGTTTCCAAATCTTGTTCAAATCACAAGTGTCAAAATTTATCATCTTGAATGATAAAATCACTTAGCAATTCTCTCCAGCGAAACGCTAAGTCCCCCAAAATTATGTTCAAGTCACACAAATATTTTTTCCATCACGTTAACATCACACCTCTAATAAAATTAACTTATCGACTCTCACCAATAGAGCGATAGGTCCTCAAAGTTACCCCGATCGTAATATTTTTTCCATCACGTTAACATCACACCTCTAACAAAATCAACTTATCAACTCTCACCAATAGAGCGATAGGTCTTTAAAGTTGCCCCGATCATAATATTTTTCCTGTCACGTTAAAATCACACCTCTGATAAAATCAACTTATCAACTCTCACCAATAGAGCGATAGATCCTCAAAGTTGCCCCGATCGTAATATTTTTTTCATCACGTTAATATCACACCTCTGACAAAATCAACTTATCGACTCATACCAATAGAGTGATAAGTCCTCAAAGTTGATCCGATGGCAATATTTTCCTGTCACGTTAACATCACACCTCTGATAACATCAACTTATCGACTCTCACTAATAGAGCGATAGGTCCTCAAAGTTGCCTTAATCGTAGCATTTTTCCATCATGTTAACCTTTCACATCTGACAATCTGAACCCCTTATCAATCCTTTTCAAAAGGATGATAAGTCTACAAAACACTATTATGTTAACACTATACCTCTGACAGTTCAACCCCGCTTTTTGAACCTGTTAATTTTTCTACATAAGAATAACAAGAATTCATATAAAATCCTCGATGGATTAAAACTTTTCTAGAATTACCCCAAGGGGTGACAAAGAAAAGAAAATTTCTAAATTTCAATCTAAGTAAAAATTAATGTCACGTTAATATTACACCTCTGGCACTTATAAGTTTCCTTCAGTGTTTCAAGTGAAAACGCAATATAGGAGGAAAAAAGCTTGTTAATTCTTTGTAGGAGATTGACAATCGATTCCAAGGGTTTGATGATTCTTAAATAGAATATCAAGTCTAGGAGGTAATAATCATCCCAAGCATATTGAAACTTTCTGAAATTATCATAAACGATAATAAAGGTAAGTACTAAATCTCGCTTCGTGAAGAAATTTATGCTAAGTTAAAATCACACCTCTGGCATTTTTAATTTTTTTTATTGTTTTGAGTCAAAATAGAACACATAAAAAACAGTGAAAAACTAGAATGATATCACTTTTTATTCAAAAACATTAAGAAGTGATACAAAGTTTTGTTCTTAACCAAAAGAGCAACATAGAGTTAAGTCCCTGAGCTATTAAACTAAAAGATACGAGCCTAGACTTTATAGCAGGAATCTTTTCCTCATGAGTAGCTCATACCGTTATTTCAACTTTCTTCTTAAGTTCATTCTCATCCGGCAAGGCCATAACAGTTTCCTTCTGGGTACGCTCAAGAGCTTGTACCGCCACGCGATAAGTAGCATAAGTCCTTACACTTTCAAAAGTGAGCCTTTTCAGGATTTCTTCTTCTCGACCAAGCTCAGCCTTGTGTCGAGCCAACTCCACATCCAATCAATCAATCTCTGCTCGAGACGTCTGTATAGCAGCATTAGAAACATTCACCGCTTCTCTTGCTTCTGAGCGCATTGGCCCTGTAAGAGTGCAATCTCAAGCTCTTGTTCCGCTAAGCTCTTTTATAGGACTTCATAATTATGTGCTGCTTTAGCCTGGTAATCAGCAAAGGTTAATATAATCCGCGTAGTAAGGCCAGCACAATGCAATTCTTCTAAAGTTTTCAAGTCCTCTTCTAAGCGAGAGATACTATTTGAGCAGTGATGAAGCCATTGAGCATCGCACACATATCTGATACCGCTCAGATAGTTCAATAATAGTGGCTTGAAAGAATCGAATAAAGCTTGTCCAGCATTGACTTTCTCAATAGTCATCTTCATCATATTCTCCAACTGCTCCATAAGAACTTTAAGTATGGAGGGAATAACCACCGGGCTTAGAGAAGCAGCAGAAGATGTCACTGAGGCCCCCGAAGTTATAAGACTCGTTATGAGAACGGTTGATGATGATGGTGAAGAAACCGGAGAAGGCACTACAACATCTAATTGTGAAGGACTTGAGGGGAGAGCCATGAGCAATCCCACTTGAGCTCAACTTGGTGTGCTCTCGGTCTCTGCAGGTTTGAGAGAGATCATTAATGGAGGTGATTTCTCTTATGGAGAAGCTATCTCTGTCTGTGCCTGCTCTGGTGGAGGAGTTGTCATCGCCTGCTGCTCTGGTAAAGGAGTGGCCATTATCGGTGATTGCTCTGGGAGAGAAGATGTGATTGCTTGTTGTTCAAGAGGCGGAGTCATATCAGTGGCCTCATGAGTCAGGGATTCTGCACATGAAAACAGTTAGTATACGAAAAGAAAATAGTAGAAAGTTTGAAAGGGACGACACATACTAAGGGGAGAAGGAGGGATGTAGGCCGAAGCCTTATCAGAGGATAACAATGATGGGATATCCCAATCATCGAGATTATCGTCGTCATGACCAATATCATTATACCCCTCATCAGCACTATCGCTGTATGAAGAGGTACCATAATCTACTTTCTCCTCATCATTTGCAACGAAGGTCTAGGGGAACTTGTGATTGTAGCTGGCTTAGTCATGACGCCTGTTGTTGGGCTAGGAATTGTATCCCCTATAGGTGGCATTAACGCTGAAGTAGCAAAAAATTGATTTTCGGTAAGTATTTCAGGCTCAACCATTACAGGTTCATCTACGGGAGGCCTAACCCCATCAGATTGAGATGTTGTAGCCATCACCTCTGTGGTTGGAGGAACGACACCTAAAGCTTGACCTGGAGCTGTTGAAGCAACAGGGTCCATTGTGGGGAAAGACTCTGCATCCCCAGCAAATGACTCACCCTCGCCCTCTTCCTCATCCAAGGGGTGATAGGAAGAAAATCCACTTGATAAAGCAGGACCCATATAACGGAGTCCAGTGCGAAGGAGAAGACTTACAGCAGTAGATTTCTGTCTTTCCTCTCTCTAAGCGGACTTGAAAGCATCCGTTATTAATTTTTGTGGAGGAGAATCTGCTAATAATTTTCGATAGGTATGTTTCTCATACTGACATTCTTCCTCCTCAGTAAGAGCCCTTTTTCTAGCAACCTTTATTTTGGGAGTTTAGGTAGCCCTAAGCCCTTCTTCTTGAGCGCTCTCCAGTCCCTGGTCTCCCTCTTCTTCTTTAGCTTCATCCTCATAGGATAAAAACTCGCTGATTCCTTTCAGACAAGATACTCGGGACTCTTTTCTAGATGAATACATTTTTCTAATTTCCCATAAACTAGATAAATTCAACTTGTAATCAGACATCTTAAAAGCTGTGTGATACCAATTGTAGAAAGCCATAGAGGTGAAAGAGTTGGGTGTCTTGTGAGGTAATCTGAATGTAGCCCCAGTGCAACCTGCGATAGAATAATACCAGGCCCGATCTCCTTCATATAGATTACCAATGGCCCTAAGCTGACCCTATGGATTCCTAATATATAATTGGTCATACCCAAATTGTCGAGCGAACCTGTAAGGTTGGTACTGCTTAATTATACACTTCTCACTCTGTCTAAAAAGGAGATTACCTAGTCTGATGTTGAGTAACCAGCGAAAGACTCCTCCATCCAATCGAGTGAAACCGTTCATGCCAGCTGTGTCTTGAAATACCCATCCTTATCCCCCCACCTTAAAAGTCCGAGAAGCAAAGGAATATATGATAGTTGAGATCTCTCGATAAGATTCAACGAACCTTTACTACATACGTTCCTTCCCAGGTAGCTTTTTCTAACCTCTGTACGAAGGGGATGAATACATCGCCTGAGGAATATGGTGCACTCATTAGGTGAGGACAATGAGATATGTACTATGCCATCAGATAGGTATATGATAATGGTACTCGAGGATTGGGAGTTATCAAACTTTTCTTCTCTCTGTAGCCTATCTCTTTCACCTGAATGAATTCGAGGCATAGTTCCTTCAGACCATGTTGCAAACAACACACCATAGCTTAAAGTAAATTCACAGGCCTCCCATAGGCTAAGAGAGTAGCCGTATAGACTATTTCTGCTATCACGACATCTATCGGTCTGGTGGGGACGACGCATCATTTTAGCCATAACATGAGAAACCTGGCCAACAAAGTCATGTTAGAAATAGGAGTGGCAACTTGGTGGTGCAAACTTTTGAACTCAGTCTGAGTGGGGAAGCCATCTTCTCCTCCCTTAATTACGTAATGAGCTGTGGCGTCATTGATCAAAGCTTGAATAGTCTCCAGAGTACTCACATCTCGATGAGATACGACAACAACCTTATGACAAAGTTCTGAAAAAGATATTCGGCCCAAGATACCTGCTTTATGGCACCTCCTCGTGTCCCCGTCAGTTGGGTACAAATTTGAAAATAACACATCACCTCCCATAGGGTGTTATAGATCTCAGGGCTAGTCTCCTTCAAAATCCTAAGCTCACTCGACCTTAGGATAAACTCTTCATATGGTAAATCTCCGAAGGAAAGGCTGAAAACATCATACATTTCATGGATAGCAAACCTAATTCCTAACTAGAGTGAAGAATGTACACGTCTTTGGGTTGTATCTCTCTAAGATAGCATAAAAATTGTAATGGCTGTGATCAATACCATATCTTGTGTCAGGCCCCGCTTCCCAAAATACCCAGGAATCGGAACGTGAACAAGCCCGCGACGTATTAGATTAAGAAGAAATATACACTATTATTTTTTTCTTTTCTTTTCTTCTCAATCCAATACGCTAAGCGTCTGGAAATAAAAATAATACGAAGTCACAGGTCCCCGATCACAGGTAGCAAGAATATAATAGACAAACTCAGAATAAAATAATACATATCATAAAGGGAATAACATCCGAGACATAATATTTGGGTCAACATGCCCTTATACAAAACTGAACAAAAGAATACTAAAGAGATACAAAAATACATCGATCAATAGAAAAAGAAAGAACTACAAAAGTAAAGTGGAACTATCAAAGAATAGACTTCGACTCCTTCTTCTGCTCTATCTACAAGGCACTCCCGTTGAGAATCTTCTGACTCCTGTTGAACCTGTTCTTCTCCTAAGTCTGACGTACACCAGAGAAAACAGGTGTACGTCAGGTGCATGACGCACGGCAAGACCCCACAAAAGAAAATAGAACGAATGGAAATCCAATGCAAAAAACGATGTGATAACAGAAAAAACAAAAGAACGTACAGCTAAAATCCACAAATCAACATGAAAACACTACTAAATCACGATAACATAAAGCATCCAAAATCGATCAGGTAACGAGGTCATGCAGCTAGCGATCAGACTAATCATCTAAGTCACAAGGGCATACATTAGATGGAATTAATACTTAAAAATCTACAACATGAGACGTAGTACGTCGAGCGAAATAATCCAAATAAGGAAACCCTCATGTATATACCATATGTCTCAAATTGTAAATAATTAAATATTAATCCCGATCTATGTATGAAAAGAAACACAAATAGCCTATATCTCACAAGAACTCATACTTAGCCAAGAAACGAGGTCATGTAACTAGTCATCTTATAATAGGTCACTGGTTCACATCTCACATAGAGTCAAAGTTCACATTGTCAGATATCTGGTTAACAACCACATCTCACTAGTACCTCAAACCCTCCCCAGTGCGAAACGATTCACTGGTGCGTGCCTAGAAATAATCAATAATCACAATATCACCGCTCCTCAGACTCACCCCAGTGCGAAACGATTCACTGGTGAGAGCCTAGAAATAAACAATACACATACGATCACTGCTCCTCAGACCCCACCCAGTACGAAACGATTCACTGGTGCGAGCCTGGAAATAAACAATAAACACATCCGATCACTACTCCTCAGACTCACCCTAGTGCAAAACGATTCACAGGTGCGAGCCTGGAAATAAACAACAACATATCCGATAACATGAACCAGACCTTCCCATCCTAAGTCCAAGTCAACAACTCATATCTCACGGGTCACTATGCACTACACACGATTCTTAACTATAACAGGGTATAAATGCAATGAATACTATGTAAAAGTGTTATGAATCATGAACAGAAAACGTGAACAACTACTACTAATAGTGCAAGATGGAACTACAACTATCAAATAATTTCCCATGAAATGTCGCAATTTCCAATCGTCATGATCATAAATTTATTAATTCCAAAAATCATCTTTTTCGAAATAGATTTCTTTAAAAATAATCCCTTCTCCAAAAAAATTTTCCTTTAACTTTATTTAACATTAGAATTCTAAACTAACCCATTTTCCAAAATAAATTCTTTCAACTCATTTATTATTATAATAATTCAAATTAAACCATTTTACCAAAATAACTCTTTTAAAATTTATTTCTCATAATAATAATTCTAAGTCAACGGTCCCATACAGATAATAACAATTCACAATTCAAAATATGCAGATAATTCATAACAATCTAAAATGTAAAGAATGATAACTGAGCAACGGGATCTTGCCTGCGAGACCATGTGGTCTGATAACATGGCGACGACACCGATGCGGACACGGTACGACAGATCTGAAGGAGGCGGCGGTTGCCGCTGCTCACTAAATCGGTGACGCACGTAACGGGGGCTGGGGACGATGAGGAGAGACGACGATAGAGGACAGCGGCAAGGGAAGCTGCTGACCTGAGGGAGGTAACGATGGCTGAGCTCGAGGCGAGGGCGAGGGCGAGGCTGGACCTGGGCGGTCGGGCTTCGAGCAGCGTGACGGAGGTGCTCCCGGTGGATCTGATGGCTTGGGGAGGTCAGTGGAGCACGACGACGACAAGGCGATGCGAGGGGGCTGCGAGTCAAGGCTGGGGGAGAGGGGTGGCCTGGGCGGCTGTGGCAGCGGCGACGATGGAGGTGGAGGCGGGTAGAGAGAGAATGAGGGAGAGAGGCGACGTAGGGATCTCGCAGCGGCAACTTGGAGGCGAGCAGCTGAGGGAGCTCGGCGTTAGAGGAGGATGAAGGCGGTCTCAGGCGGCAGCTTGGCTCGCCGGCGGCGGTGAGAGAGATGGAAAGAGGAGAGATAGTGAGGTGCTTGATCTGGGTGCGCACAGGGGGTTGGAGGGAGGACGTGGCGGCGACGCGGGCTCAGGCGTCGACGGGGGATGGTCGGAGAGGAGCTAAGGGGAGGACGGCGGGTGAGGGGAGGCGGTCGAGCGTTAACGGGGTGGCGGTGCGCTGAAAAGAGAGAGGAAGAAGATGGGGTACGG
>BQKN01065299.1:1219750-1244366 GCA_022839385.1 Asparagus kiusianus
ACCTAATAAATTGTCGTCGTAATATAATTTAGCGACAGACTATATCCATCGCTATTGTTAAATAAATCCGTCGCTAAAACGTTTTTACCTACGGAAAAATAGCAACGGCATTTTCCGTCGCTATATGTTACTTTATAGCGACGGCAAAGTCCGTAGCTATTTTTCCGTAAGTAAAACCCCATTTTCTACTAGTGCATGAAGAGAATGGAAACATAAAGCACTTTTATTATTCAATTTGAGTACCAATATTTTCTACCTGGAGCATGTGTAGGACACAGTATTGTATCCATAAGTGCCATACAATCAATAAAAAAACTTACATGTTATAGGCTCGGTGACTATGGAGGCATGATGATCAGAGTGATATCGAGAGTAGAGGAAATGATGGTGCAGTGCTCTGTGGAACCAGTAGTAGAGGAACTCGACTGGACCCATATGAAGCAAAGCCATCATTACTGCTCCATCAGACCTCCAAAAAGGTAGGTTTCGAGCGCTTGGAATGAACGATCGTCCAATATATTATAACAAACCATTGAGCAGGATCTGGTCATCCCTGTCTTTGTTATTTTCATAAAAAATCAAGAAATATTTATTAGATCCAACAGAACCTAAGGACATTACTTAATTATCTATTTATTGGTTCCTTTATAGTGCATAAATCAATTTTATGGCTTGACATCTTTTCCCTAAGTAGTACTTTTTGTTTGTAGCTG
Organism: Asparagus kiusianus; assembly: GCA_022839385.1. Taxonomy (NCBI): domain Eukaryota; kingdom Viridiplantae; phylum Streptophyta; class Magnoliopsida; order Asparagales; family Asparagaceae; genus Asparagus; species Asparagus kiusianus. The sequence continues at coordinate 1,220,464 of BQKN01065299.1, forward strand.
ATATTGGACGAGTAAGGAAAACATTAAAATCTTGATGATAACCTGTCTTCAACTTCATGATCATCTATGAAAATTTATAACTAAAATCTTAGTAATGAATGCTATATGTAATGTCAACCCACTTTTAGCTGCATTAAAAGCAACCACAACTTGTTTGAGCAACTAGATTCAACTTATAAGTCTGGCAATTTAACTGTCAGGTTGAATGAGTTTGTTTGGATCTACAACATTGCACACTTTGAAGCTTTCTGCAAAATTTCAGGTTCTAAACTTCAAATAGAGATTATATGAGCCATTAGGAGTAGAGTTCAGATTTAGCCAGGAAAGCTCATTAGAACTTTTCTATATTTGTGTCCTGTGAATTTTCTGTGTATTAGATGATGAGGATCTGTCCTGCATCATCGGATACTCTTACTTGGTGTAGTACCGTGTCACTCACTTATCATTTCATCAGTAACTCTTACAGTGAAATAACTCCTGTTAATGTAGAAAAGGATACTCCTCAACTTATGAAACTATGAGATTATTTACCTCCTTTGACGTCATGGAGTTGTCAATGACAATTTTTTAAATGCTGCCAAGAGCATAGTAGCTCTGCCTCTCACATCATCCCAATTTGACACATTATGCATCTCCTGTACAAAAAGATTCACCCACGAGGATCCATTTTGAAACATCCTAGAGTTACCTTAAATTTCACCTGAAATTTATGGACGCGAAAAAGTTTAGAAAAAAAAGCTCCATGCATAGTATCCATGGATCAGACTAACTTCATCCCCAGCCCACTCAAAACCCAGATTCATGAAGGGAAGATGGAACCGTGTTCTACCTTCAATGGAATTTTCATTTAAAAAAACTGTCGCATTCAAGCTTCTTGCTTCATCTGCCTTAAGATTGCTGCCAAGGCAAAAGGCATGAAGATTCTTAATGGCATCATCATTTTGTTATCATGGCTTTCTAGAACCAATTCCACAACCTAAAATGATAATTGAGAACCCAATATAGTATTAAGTTTCAGTCTTTCATGTAACATGAAAAGAACAGTTATAAAAGAGTATTATTTTGGGTAAAATCGTTTCTGCACGACTATACATAGAATACTCACTTCACTCAAATAACATTTTGCCTCTGAAGAATACTCACTCCCTCCTTTTCAAGATAATAGAAACCTATATCAACAATTACACATGAAGATCAGATACAAGCAACAACTATAGAATCACAATAAATTAGGGACCTGCATAAGTTAATGGTTGATGGATATTATGCACAAACCACATGAAGTATTTGGCTTAGTACTGCTACTTTGAAACTTACTATACTTTAACTGTATAAAGCATCAAATTGTTATGTTGCGTCATAAATTAAAATGGTTGATGGTCATTTCTGATGTCTGTGAAGGCCAAAATGCTTTAACTTCTCATCATTTTTTAACCTCAAGATTGAATTATGTACACGCACGCATAACGTACACAAGAAATCTATTCCTCATTAAGAGCATTTTGGTGCATATATATTACCCTCCTATGTTTAGTAACATCTTTTCAGATAAATGTGTGAAATAGTGTGCACTTTTCTAATACACTTTTACGTCTAGATTAAATAATTTAACATTTTGACATATAAATGCATATATTCTACTTGGTTGGATTTGCTTTGTTTTTCTTGAAAACATTTCAGATGTTGTGGGTGATTCAGTCAATTTCTCTTCTTTTTGGGTCCTCATCTCAAACAGTGATTATCATTTTTAAAAGCTCTTGTAGGTGTACTTGTTTTCTAAATGCTCATTACTTCATGTTTATTCTTGATTATTCATTCTCTTATTGCAAGTATATATCTTGGGTTATTTGATAGTGAAATTGAAGCTGCAACGTCTTACCGAACACTGATTTTCTACATGTTAGCAATAAGTTCCTTAGTATGAATAACAAGTTTAACGTGGCTGCTATCTATCACAGTTTAATAACAAGTTTAACATGGTTGCTAACTATCACAGTTCTTCTATTGGTGGCCAGCGCTTATGACAGGGTAGCAATCAAAATTAATGGAAGTGAAGCTGTTACCAATTTTGACACAACTACTTATGATGGTGAAATACTTCCTCAAACCAATAATAGTGGTATTACTGGTTCGTATATCTTACTCCTATCATAAATAAGAATATTACTCCTATCATCGTTACTTTGAACAGAAATATATATTGGCTATATTGCTTAGAAAAAATAATAGCGGTATTAGTGGTATTGCTTAGGGGAAAAAATTCTTTCTCTGGTCTGTTCATTATCATAAATAAGAATATTACTCCTATCATCGTTATTTTAAGTAGAAATATATATTGGCTATATTGTGACTGCCCATGCTTTGGGTGGCTAATTTTTAGCCTTGTAAAGTATCCAGGCACAAATAGCACTGAATAATGTGGATGCTACGATACAAAGTTTCAAAAAAACACTAGAATTAGAGCCAAATGATGGTGATATATCTTCGTAAATTTTATTATTTTTAATTTCTTGAGCATGTTTCTACCATACTGATGTGTTGTGATCTCTCTTAAAAATATATGTTTGTTTGAAGGAAAAATAAAGGAGGAACTTGTTGTTGTGAACAAGAAGGTAAGTGGAATTATGAGGCCATTTGACTGCATCTTCAATTACTCGAGGATTTTATATAATATCTGTGTGAGTGGCATACATTTTATTTACTCTTGCTTGCATACTTTTTTTCTTCAGCTCAATTAGCACTTCGTTCATCTCGTTAAACATTATATTCAGACATCAGAAAAAGTATAGAGATATTTATTAGCTATCTAAAATTGGTAGTGGTAATAGGATAACAACGAAAGATGCAAGTGAAGGATTTTCAAACATCTATATTCCTATTATTAATAAAAAATTATCCAACAAAATTTATGCACGCGCAACAAGTTCTCTATGACTAAATCTTAGCAAATACAAAACACACAAAAGATTTACAAATAAGATATTGCTTGATTTTAATAAGCAATTTAATAGATCAACACACGTTTAGAAATTATTTGCAAAATATTAGTTTTCAGATGATACTGAATGTAGAATAATTATTCAAAGCATACATTAAAGATGACACATAAACTAATACCTGAAACATTAAACATCAAACATGTTATTTTCAAACCCATAATTAAGCCAAAGATGCAATTAACACTCCTTCTTCTCTCTATGCATTGTAATAATAATATAACATTCAGACTTATGTTCCCTTGTGCTTATAATTGCTTGATTTGTTGAGACTTACCCTGTTTATTTTACTATACATTGCAAGAGCGATTAAAGAAGCTAAAATCAAAACATGGAAAAGTTCAACTTGGCAACATCACTGTGGATATGGTGCTCATCTCAACAAATTATGGATATGTCAATTTTATGTTTCCCATGTGGCTATGTGCGCAACACGCCTATTACTGGCACATAGCCGATAGTGTGCAAATAACGTTAATTGATCTTAAATCTTTGAATTTTGATAGGTTATAAGTGGAATGAGAGGAATGACTGGATTATTGTGAGAAACATCATTATTTGATCCTGATGACATGAGTTTGATTGTAATATATGCTATGTATTGAAGACAAGTGCACTTTTTTTAAAAAAATATTGCCAAAAGAATGAAAATTTGATACAACATCAGTAGACTTTTGGTGTGCTTCCTTCTAGAATGTCTGAGCCTGGCCAAAATATTTAAATAAATGACGCAACGTTTATATTTTTTGCTGCAAGCGGTGGGAAGGAGCCATTGCCCGAGGGTCTTGTGTGGCTTCTTTGACTGGAAAGGTGATTATTGACTTGCTTCTATTGTAATCACGAGGACAATTTTCATGTATTTTCCCTAATTATTGCCAGTGTTTGTTTGTCATTTTTTGTGCTGTTTTACATGATATCCTATTGTGTTCGTAGAAAGATGCAAAAGTAAAATGCACCTTAAGCAAGGTAATTTCTCGAATAATTTATATTCATTTACTTATTTATTATTAACGCTAACTTCCGTAATTACCCCTACCAAGTTTAATTAGTATAAAAAAAACACATATTAGAAGCTTACGTGTCAAGAGGAAAAAAATGGCGGTTGAAGTGGTAAATAGAATAAAGGAGTAGGGGTAATTTAGGAAATGAGGTTTTTGTATCTGAATAATAAAGTTATTCAGTTTTAAGTTGCTTTTGTAAATCTTTTGGGTGTATTGTGTATGCTGAGATTTAGTCAAAGATAACAGGTTGTGTGTGTACTATCACCAAATCAATCACTAAATATAATTTTATTGTTCAAATATTGAATTTTTAGCTTGCGCTATATGTTTCATCTATGGTTTACATTCAATAATTTAATAACAATTCTTTCCCTAATTAAAATTATAAATTTAAAATAAATAATAAAAAATTACCACGTGCATTGCACGTGCAATCCAACTAGTAAATATAAAACTTAGACTTTAAATCATAGAGAATTGTAGAAATTCAAGAAAAATACAAATACTCTTTTAAAAATCATAATTAAATATTTTAAAATACTAAAAAATTATTTTAACAAGTATTAAAATTTATGGTCCTTACATCTAGTAGCCATTATAGGGCAGCCGAGCCCAGATCGAGTAAACGGTCCCTCTAATTCTTTTAATACAAATTCTATCATTCTCGTCCACCACCCTGTTCTGGTGGAATGTACCCATTCGGGAGTTCTAAACACTAAAGAAAGGAAATCTCCTTTCACATTCATAAATCTCCATATGAAGGTGTTGGTTGGACTAGCTGTTTCCCCCATAGGGTATCATCTTGAGAATAAGCATGACTCTAAAGCTGACACCTGTTGGTTATAGCCTACGGTGTGCATGCCAGTAGAAGTCAGTCCTCCAATTGCTACTCCATCATGCTCTCTGACAAGATCCTAATTCATATATCCGGAGACGGAGGCACATTGGTAATATGAGATAGGGAACATCCTCTGCATATCATGAAGGAAGAAGCGGTGATCTCCTATTTGTCTTAACCATTTGTAATGCCCACCATATGAGATTTCTTTACTGAATGAAAATGTTATCTCCAAATAGAAAAGTTAGTTTGATGAATTTCTTACGAGATTTAGTTTCAAAGTTGGCATTTGTAACCAAAATTCTGAGTACAGTCGGATTAGCTTGGGTGATCAAAGTGGCACGTTCCCTATCAGCGTCTTGAAAAATTAGAAGTTCTTGATGTAGATTGAATTACATATTTAAGTCTACACCACCTTCATAACCAAAGTGATAGCAAAAAGTGAGGGGTTCATTGGCATAAAGCACTACAAAAGAAAAGAGCAATCAGACCTAACTCAACTACAGAGGTCGAACCCCTTGTTAGAACATACAAATGCAGAGGTCAGACCCTGTGTTAAAACATTCAAACACAAAGGTCTGACCTTGCGTTGTAACATTAAAACGCATAGGTCAAACCTTGTGTTAAAATATTCAAACATAGAGGTCAGACCCTGCATTAAAATATTCAAATGCAGAGGTTAGTCCCTGTGTTAAAACATTCAAATGTACAGGCCAGACCTTGCGTTGTAACATTCAAACGCATAGGTCAGACCCTGTGTTAAAACATTCAAACACATTGGCCAGACCCTGCTGTTCGCGGTGAAAGTTGCCTTCATTGAATTCATTGCTTTCTCAAGTAATAGTTTATCGATTACAAAAGATCCAGTCTTTCTATAAGACCCGTTTACAACAAAATCAAAAAAGAAAATAAAAAATTATAACTTTCCTTTTATGCCGAACGAATCGCGAGATCCTGTTTTGCGGTCTCTCGCTTTTGTGGGTTCTTTGCCTGCGTCGGGGTTAATCCTTGGACCACCGCGTGATCTAGATCTGGTCGGATCTACACAGTATAACGGGTATTATTTTACCAAAAAAATAATAGCCGGGGGATTAGTTCACCAAGGAAATAATCGCCCGAAGTAATCGAAATCGACCAAGCGAAATCGATACTCTTCTCGGGATCAAAGACCAAGCTTTGATCCGGAGGATGACTGTGTAGATCTGAGATCCGATCCCTCTTGAACTCCTGCCTTATTTGGCGTGGACGATCGCCGAGCACCGGATCTGAAAGAGCAAGTCCTCAAAGTCCCAAAGCTTCAATCTTTTTTAGTTTGAGCCTTGAATCCAGCAGAGCTTCGCCTCCAAATTTTTCAACCCCTCAAAAATGAGCCAAGGGGGTCTATTTATAGGCTTCTGAAAGTGGATCTGGGCTCAGATCTGGTTCCAGATCTGCTTGTGGCTCGGCCACTTGGGTGGCTCGGCCACCGAGCCACCACAAGGTGGCTCGGCCGGCCACCCAAGTGGCTCGGCCGTCGAGCCACCCATAGGGTGGCTCGGCCATGGCCGAGCTCCCCGTGGTGTTCGCCGTCACGTTGGTTGTCCGGTCTTGCGGTTTATCGATTTATCCAAACCTCATTATTGATCTGGACTCTGATTTACAGATCTGAATCCTGATTTGGCAGTCCGGATCCTGATTTGGCAGTAAATCCGCTTTGGTGTTCGAGTTCGAATCCGCTCTATAGTTGGATAACTCGTTGACTCACCAAACCGTTAGCTTGATTCCGCACGCGAGTGGACTTATTCCGTTGTTTGCGTGTGGTTCGTTAGCCTCGTAGCTTCGTTAATCCGCTTCGTCGCGTGTCACTTAGCTTCGGTGTTGTGGACTAACGATCGTGTTTAGATACGTCACCAGATGGTTTGTTGATTTGTCAAATCACCGTGGCGAGCTATGTTAAGGGACCTATAGGTAGTTTTATACGCCTACAGATACCCCCTCCAATGTATTTCAGCCTCATTCTTTTATAGAAGAGTCTGGAATACTTTGGATATGATTGTCCCATCCTTCAATCGGTTATGACGGGATGTTTGGAATGGCTTCTATTCTTGATTCCTTCAGTCCTCCAAGCTATTCGATGCTTTGTCGAATGTCTGCAAGGGTTCCGGTGCTGCATTTATTGTCTGACCGTTTGTCGGAATTTTGAACTTGAAGTCAATTCCTGATTTCCTGACTTTTTAGCTCGAGTTTGCTGTTTCAACATAGAACTGACCATCGATTGTTGGCGTTGAATCTTCATTTGCAACGCGTTGTCCAGCGTTTGAGCTTCCTTGTGACGCGTTGTCCGGCGTTCGACACAGTTTATACTCGTACGTCTTCTGGAGTATACACAGTTTAAGCTCTTAAGGAATTAGAGCGTGGCGGATACTCGAGTCACGAGACCAATCTACAGGGTTGATACATCAATGACTCATATTTATGGAATTTTTGGCAAATTCTCAGCCATCAACGGGTTTGATGAGCCTTTACCGACTACCGTTTGAGTCGGGCTAGCATGCGGATTGTTTATGTCCGTTCCGCATGTGACGTTAAGCTAAAAGAGTTAACCCTTTTAGTGCTACGATATTGAATACGTAGACTTCGTCTTTCTCCTGTGAAAAGACTAAATAGCGATGTGTATGAGACGTTGACTTAGGATTTTTGGCAAATCCTCAGCCTTCAACGGATTTGACGTGCTCTTACCGATTACCGTTTGAATCGGGCTTACATGCGGATTGTTTTAGTCCGTTCCGCATGTGACGTTATGCTAAAGAAATGAACTCCCTTAGACTTTGTGCTATGATGTTGAATACATAGGCTTTACCATTTGTTGCGGGAATAGGCTACCCGGCGACGCGTGTTAGGCGTTGACTTTAGGATTTTTGGCTAACCCCCAGCCTTCAACGGATTTGATTAGCCTTTACCGACTACCGTTTGAGTCGGGCTAGCATGCGGATTGTTTAAATCCGTTCCGTATGTAACGTTGTGCTAAGAGAGTGAATCCTCTTAGACTTTGTGCTACGACTTCGAGTACGTAGACTTCGTCATTGTTATGGGAATAGGCTACCCAGCAACGTGTATTAGACGTTGACTTATCCCTACTTAGGCTTCGGGATAAAGGTCCCCAGAATCAGGTTCTGGTATCTTTTTCTACGGACAAAGACTAAACCGGCGACGCGTGTTAGACGTCGGTATATCCTTTCTTAGGATTCAGGATAAAATTCCCCATGCGTGTAAGGCATGGATTTTGGTGTTATTAATAATAACCTGCCACAATGTTGAATATGTGGGCGGGTGTTCTTTTTAACGGTTAAGAACTAACCGGCAGCACGGGTTAGGCGCAAACTTATCCCTGCTTAGGTTTCAGGATAGAATACCCCAGAATCGAACTCTGGTGTCTTCTTCTACGGAGAAAGACTAAACCGGCAGCGCGTGTTAGGCATAGACTTATCCCTGCTTAGGATTCGGGATAAACTTCCTATACGTGTGAAGCACGGATTCTAGGAGTTTGAAAAAGCGGAGTCTTCTCTTGGGGCAAAGACAAATCCGATGCAGGAGAGGAAAAATTTTATATTCTATCTCCCAACACTGAAGAGGAAGAATTTTACATTCTATCTCCAGTTGGAAAGGAGACTCGAGGTGGGATCTCCACCTCCAGAATCCGGAAAGGTGAAACTAAGAGTGGGATCTCCACTCCGAGAATCGAAAAGATTCGGATAACCTTAACTGTCGGAAGGTTTGATTACCGAACTAAAGATGGATTTCTCGTTTATCGAGAGTGAATTTTGGTTGTGGTCCTAACTGTAGGAAGGTTTGACCAAGTGGGAGGTTTCAGGTGACCCTAACTATAGGAAGGTTTGATCACTCGATTTGAAACTGGACCTCTCGTTCATTGGAGGAATCGAAAGGGGATTTTGGTTTTGGCCCTAACTGTAGGAAGGTTTGACCAAGTGGGTGTTGGAGTACAAATCACAATGGGAGTGTTGACTTGTACAAATTACTCAGAAGGAATTCCTGGTGTTAAGTTATAAGGACTTAACACGAAGGGGTTTGACAATTCGTCAAGGATTGATATCAAAATTCCAAGTATTATATCCGGACTCTAACAGTGGGAGTGTTGAGTGCACAAATACATCGAAAGTTTGAGTGGATTTAACCGAAAGGAATTTTAGTGGACCCACTTCAATTAATTTGATTAGTGAGGGATTTTATGGTGGAAAACTGTGAGTCGTTAAACACCAACGGGAGTTTTGTGAGGGAAGATTGATCCAACGAAGCGATCGAATCTCATCTCAGCAAAAGAGTGTTCGGAAATCACAGTGGGGTTTAGTGTTTATCACTTTTTTTTTGTAATGATCAGGTTATCACTAAGAAAATTACATGTAACATTCTTTCGGGAACTTCCCGTTACATAAATTATCCACCCCCAGCTTTTCTTGCGAAACTGGGTTTATCATTGTATCGGCTGCATGATCGGGTTATCCTTAAGAATACCACGCATGCATTCTCTAGGAACTTCCCGTGAAAGAAAGGAAATAGTTTAGACTCATATACCTATTGGAGTATCAGGGAGCAGTTTAACCTCTTATACCGGTCGGAGGATTGAGAAGCAGTTTATACTCTTATACTTGTCAGAGTCTTCATTCGACTTAATTAAGCGATACAACGCCGGCTTCAACCAAGGTTTGGATGCTATTCTTAAGAGTAAAGCAATCCTTAGTGGGATGAAGGATCCTCCTGTGATACGCACAGTACTTTGGATCCGCAGTATTATCAGCTTCCTTCTGATTGACGATAGGTGGTAGCTTGATCTTGTTGTTTTCAAGGAGGGATTCGAAGATGGCTGGAACGTCTTCGTCCTTGAAGGATTACTCTTTTTGGAGTTTCGGATCCGAGGTCTTTTGATGCCTTCGGGGTTGTTGTTGCGACATTTGATTATCACCAACAGCAGCTGTAGGTGCCTTGCCCTTACCACGGGAGGCGAAGTTCAAGTTTGGAGGATTAGTCGTCGATTGGCTCCTCTCGGCCTTCTTCCTTCGGAGGAAGCGTTCGGCTTGTTCACCGTGCACCTTCAAGTCTTTCCAAGAGTTGGACGGTGCTGTCCCCATTGCTTCCAACACGTCTAATGTAAGGTTGTTGTGGCAAGTCTGGAGAATGAACTCCTCCGTGATCGGGTCCCGATAGTTCATCGCCTTGTTCCGGAACCTTTTGACGAAGGTATCAACTAATTCTCCATCTTTCTGTTTCTCGTCGAGCAACGACCCGATGGATATCTCGGTGTCGTCATCGAAGAAGTTGGTGAGGAATTTAGTCTCTATGTCGTCCCAGCTATTCACACTTCCTGGCTTGAGGCGGCGATACTAATCGAAGGCGGCTCCACGAAGAGTACCCACGAAGGACCGTACCATCAGAGGTTTGTTACCAGAAATAACCCCCAAGTGTGATTTGAATTAAATCATATGCTGAGTGGGTGAACCCTTCCCATCAAACAGCGTGAAGTTGATTAAGTTGAACTTCGCCGGATACGGGATTAATTCCTATTCTCTCGGGTATGGACAAGGAATGCCTGTCTTCTTTATCTCTTGAGCGGAAATCAACGTATTGATTTTGCTCTCGAGATTTTTGATCTTCAAACTTTCACCTGTATCTTCGTTAGCATTCTCATTACCACCCCCTGCGTTGACGGGAGGATTATTGGCATTGGGAGCTTCATCCGCATGTGTGTCCTCATCTTCCTGATTAACCTGGTTACGACGACTTGTCTCGCCTTGCCGGTTCGTCAGTGCTTGCATCTGTTGGTCATGCATTTCTCTCATATTCTGCATGGCCATCTGCATTTTGAACCTAAAACTCTCCTGTTGTTTAGCCATGGCCTCTTCGAGCATCTTGGCCACTTGTTCCGCGCTTATCATAAATGACTCGCGGGGTTATCCTTCGCTGGACACTATGTTATCTGATGTGATCGCAAAGCAGGCATCCGATTCTTCGTCTTCTGAAGGTAATCTTGTCCGAACCCTACCATAAGTTGCTCGTATGATGGCTCCGGACTGCAGACGAGTTACACGCCGAGGTATTTCCGGAATCGACTCGGGATTACCCTGTGTCGATGTCCTTTTGCTGGTCATATTAGTGGTGACCCTCGGAAATTCTCCATCTTCAACCATCGTTCTTCTTCGTCGGAAACGCCTAGGCTTTGGTTTTGGCGTTTCGATACTGAGTCTTTTGAAAACCGAAACTCTTTCGGGGACTGTATTGGTGCATCTGCACTCAGACAATACTGCCCGAATGAGTTTGGAACAGGGGTACTGAGTTTTTGGTTTTTGAGGACTCCTTTTTCTGGTTTTACTCGTACCCCTAACACGATAGTACAACTCGTCAGTTTGAAGGTCGGAGTAACCTATCGTGTGTTGGCACGATTTCTCAGGTATAACGTTGTCATCATCAGATGACAATGTTTCCTTCTGAGGATGAACTGCCTTCTTTGGGCTCTCAAGAGTCACACGTCTCGAAACACGTCTTTGTGGGCGTGAGTTTTCGGCAGGCTCCTGGACTTCAATGCGCAAACTGGTGCGCGTAGTTGTCATGATCTCTTTGTCATGTTGAGGGTTGCGGCGACCCCCAGCATGCTGAACCTTTCAGGGCTTCTTTATTAGGCCCAAACGTTCTTGAACTGGAGCTTTGGGAAGTGGACTGAGGCGCTCCAAAACCGACCTCCTTCTTCGGGACGGTCCTGTGGGATCTCCCGGAACAGCTGTGGGACTTATCGGCGGTTTAGGTTGACTCGCCGGCGGTTGAACTTTTGCTGAAGGCTGCAATGGTTGCTCTCTAGCCTGAATCGCCACTTCAGTCTTCGGCCTCCATACTTGGCGGGTTGGTGGCGGCTTCTTGGCCACTTCCTTTTGCAGCTTTCTACGGGCTTCTTGGACTTGAGCCCGTGCCTGCGCCGACAGTGCGCGGCGCTTGCGAATGCGCTCCTCAAGCGTTGAACGGTTCCGTTTGACACGGATCCATTCCATCGTTGGCGGCTTGGAAGAGTTGCTGTTCATCGGTTGTTGAGGCTGTTTGCCTCTTCTGTTCTTCAGATCCGCCTTGTAGCGGACTCCGTCAACGGACTCCATTGCCTTCGCGTATTGTCGCCCCAGGCGTTGACGTTGCCTCTGGCGGGCTCTCTTTGAGAGAGTCACCACGCCCTCAACGGTGGAGGAATTGGCCAGAACAGATCCGACCTGGTTGGAGGTTGGAGGAACTTCACCTGATGTAACTTCGGCATCAATTGGGGTGAGATCTTCGTTGGTATTTTATACTTCTTCATACCAACGGACTTTTCTCCTGGAGGAGAACTTCTTGGACTTTTTGGACTTGCGGGGGGAGGTAGATCCGGACGAGGATGATAGATACTCCTCGAACTTTTGTTGGTCGAATTCGTACTCGACCTCCTCCTCGACCGGGATTGAAATCCGTGGCTGCGACGCATCGATCTTGGCAGCGAGATCGGTGGCTCCCACTGTGGTCGCTAGATTGTTCGCGGTGAAAGTTGCCTTCATTGAATTTATTGCTTTCTCAAGTAATAGTTTATCGATTACAAAAGATCCGGTCTTTCTATAAGATCCGGTTACAACAAAATAAAAAAAGAAAATAAAAAATTACAACTTTCCTTTTATGCCGAACGAATCGCGAGATCCTGTTTTGCGGTCTCTCGCTTTTGTAGGTTCTTTGCCTGCGCCGGGGTTAATCCGTGGACCACCGCGTGATCTAGATCCGGTCGGATCTACACAGTATAACGGGTATTATTTCACCAAGGAAATAATAGCCGGGGGGATTAGTTCACCAAGGAAATAATCGCCCGAAGTAATCAAAATCGACCAAGCAAAATCGATACTCTTCTCGGGATCAAAGACCAAGCTTTGATCCGGAGGATGACTGTGTCGATCTGAGATCCGATCCCTCTCGAACTCCTACCTTATTTGGCATGGACGATCGCCGAGCACCGGATCTGAAAGAGCAAGTCCCCAAAGTCCCAAAGCTTCAATCTTTTTAGTTTTGAGCCTTGAATCCAGCAGAGCTTCGCCTCCAAATTTTCCAACCCCTCAAAAATGAGCCAAGGGGGTCTATTTATAGGCTTCTGAAAGCGGATCTGGGCTCAAATCTGGGCCCAGATCTGCTTGTGGCTCGGCCAGGTGGCTCAGCCACTTGGGTGGCTCGGCCACCGAGCCACCACAAGGTGGCTCGGCCTCCGAGACACCATATGGTGGCTCGGTGGCTGCCAAGCCACCTCAAGGTGGCTCGGCCACCGAGCCACCATTTGGTGGCTCGGCTATGGCCGAGCTCCCCGTGGTGTTCGCCGTCGTGTAGGTTGTCCGGTCTTGCGGTTTATCGGTTTATCCGAACCTCATTATTGATCTGGACTCTGATTTGTAGATCTGAATCCTGATTTGGCAGTCCGGATCCTGATTTGGCAGTAAATCCGCTTCGGTGTTTGAGTTCGAATCCGCTCTATAGTTCAACTCGTTGACTCACCAAACCATTAGCTTGATTCCGCATGCGAGTGGACTTATTCCGTTGTTTGCGTGTGGTTCGTTAGCCTCGTAGCTTTGTTAATCCGCTTCGTCGCGTGTCACTTAGCTTCGGTGTTGTGGACTAACGATCGTGTTTAGATACGTCACCAGATGGTTTGTTGATTTGTCGAATCACCATGGCGAGCTATGTTAAGGGACCTATAGGCAGTTTTATACGCTTACACCTGCATTGTGACATTCAAATGCATAGGTCAGACCCTGCGTTAAAACATTCAAACACAGAGGTTAGACTCTGCGTTATAAAAGGCAAACGCAGAGTCCAAGCCTTGCGTTACAAAATTCAAGCGCAAAGGTCGAACCCACACGCTTCAAATTCCAAACGACAGAGTCCTAACTCTGCGTTGTATCATTATAACGAGTTTCCTCGTTATTCAAAGTTTAGAACTTACCGAAGCAAGTTTTACAGCCACAAAGGCCATACTTACCACCGATGAAAGGGAACTGTGCTAGTGGCACACCTGCCTGATCCGTAGCACCACTGACAGCCGAAGCCGATGGTGAACTCTGAGCCACAGTGACAGTAGGCCTGGGTTAGGAGACAGTCTTCTTCCTTGGCATCATTGATGAGGATGATCGGAGAAGATGACCAGAATTCATCGAAGGTTAAAACAAAGAGTTGTTCGTTAAACGATTCGGGGAAGAACGGAGAAGAGTCGAATGACTCTTGATTTGACCACAACGGTCTATTTATAGACAGCTGTGAGCTATCAAATCAGAATGAGATTCTAGATAAGAATCCCACCTAAATGCGACCTCTGCGTCCTCGTTGGAGTTGGTTGAACTTCTGATGTAAAGTTCACCTCTACGTCCTAAATCTTAAGCACATGATTCACTTGTGCGTTTCAACACCACAATACAAACATTTTGACGACTAGGGCTATCGTACAGCTTCAAATAATTCGAAAAGAGCTAACAATGACCATCAAGGTGACGAAAGCCTAGAAGAAATTAGCCTATGATAAGAAACTATGTAGCCTCTTGGATGAGTACAGACAGGTTATAATCAATAATGTTGATACTATCGCGCTTGATCCGTCGCGTAACTCATCCTTCTAAATGGCTTAACATTCCAACCAAGATTAACAAAGGTATTATTGAAATCATTACCCCAGTTGAATCAGGTCTCTCTAAGGCTATCCTCAAGGCCAAATTTGGGATAAGGTTCTTCTCATACGGGCTTGTGGTTCTCTATGTCTATGATAATGGATCCGTTTTTAGTCCAATGGTGCTCAACCTCACTGAAGAAGGCCATGTTGACAAGATTGTAGTTGGTATTTCTATGGTGGCTTCGCTATCATCGGCTCTCTTTAACTTAACTCCTGTAGTTACGCATTGGGTGTTCATCAATACCTACAAGAATCTTTTTTTTGCTGGTGTTGTTGACAATGAATATACCTTCATATGAGTTGAAGGAGTATCTCAAAGATCCAAGAAAATTCACTGTTACTTTTGCTTCTGTTGCATAGACTGAGAATGTTATTATTCCTGCTATCGAAAAAGAGGAAAAAGTTAGTCCTGCTAATGGATCTAACAATGACGACTTGGACTTTAGCTTGTTTGACTAAGTTCATTGTTATCAAGACACAAAAGTTATTTTGTTTGGTTTAAGGTGATCGGAGTTACCTTAACTACTTCTACATGTTCATCGGGAGTATGAGGTTAACCATTACGAAAAGATATTGTAAGGATCGCCAATACAGGAAGCAAAATTATGACGTACAGCAAATTCCAACAACCAAATTCACAATGCCCTCAAAACAGATGGAGTGAACAATCATTCAACAAAATTTAGGATCTAAAGTATTCCAAAAATTCATCCTAATCAACCGTGAACTTTTAAATATTTTGGAGGGAGTTCTGTAGGCTGTCTAAAAATCACAACAGATAGCTGATCCCTACCAAACTTCAATGATGGAAGTTACAATTTGACGACTTCTACATCAGTATCTCGATAATGAAAGTTATAATCAGACGACCTTTATATTAATAAACGAAAGCTATAATTGGAGAATTTTCATGTAGATCGAGAAAGGTTATAATTCAACAATATGCACGACAATTGATGAAAAGCTCTGATTCAACAAGCTTCATAATCAACAGCGAGAGTTACAATTTGACGACTCTCATCTCAAAAATAGCTAAAGTAAAGATTACAGAACAATGGTCTTTACAATGCTTTAACAAGGGAGGTTACAAACCTACAATCTCTTCAAAAAATACAGAAGCGACCTCTACGTTTCAGCTTCAAAACGCAATGCGGCCATTACGTTTCAGCATTAGGCGGATGCCTAACTCTGCATCCCAAGCCTGAGACGCAGAGTTCGGTTCCAGAATGCTAGCTTGAGGCGTTTGACTCGTACAAACACGAGCTGAACGGCTTCAAAACCATTTTTCCTACGTATTGAGGGATTTTCACCCACTTAGAAGCGGATTGAAGGGTCAGTTACACCCCCTTATCCTCCTATAAATATCTAGTCAACTCAATAGAGTAAGAGGATCAGATTTTTTTTAGGAGGATCAGATTTTTTAGGGGATCGGATCAGATTTTGGCAAAAGAAATCTTATTTTGGGCTAATTTAGAAAGAGGTTTGAGGTATCTTTTTTAGCAATGGATAGCTTAATTCATTAACCGAATTTTCGATTTAACAACAACTCTTTTATAGAGTTTAAACTCGTTATGAGTTCATAAACTCTAAAGAGTTATTTTCAAACTTCTTTAAACAAGTTTATATTAACTATTCCAGTGAAGTGAGACATCGGATCGTCGACGAGAAGCAAACTCAATACGAACGTCGAGAGAGGCATCTCATCGCTACAGTGAAGAACTCAGTTTTAAACAAAGGGAAGGATCTCCGTCGATCTTCTTCTCTTTTGTAAATCGGGATTCCGATACAAGAAGATTGTAACTTCTTTTTCTAAGTCTGTTAGAGAGAAATTGTATTGAGAGTGTTATAAACATTCTTTGTCTAAGTCAGTTAGAGAGAATAACACGTTTTTGTTCTCAATTTCTTCTTACTAATTTCCCACCAAACACACCCCACAAAGGCTCGAACCAAGGCCGAACGAGCTCAACTTGGCTCGTATAGTGCCGAGCGAGCTCAACCTAGCCCGCACCTGCTTCACCTCCCGCAACCACTTTCGAGTCTCCGTCCGCTTCTGTTCCCATTCTTATTGATCTCATACCTTAGTTGAAGTCCATGCAGTGTGAATCCCGAGCACTTAGGTCCGATGAATGAATCCCGAGCAACTCACCGGACTGGGGGTCGTACACGTCCTCCTTAATAGTTAAACCCATCTCATCCTGGGAAAATTCCTATAACCACCCGCTTGGGGTGTGTGGAAGACCAGGAGCCAGTTAGGGTTCCACCCTCACGAAGGCGTGGTTCCAAACATGCGATTCTCAAGAACGCCAACAAGGCTTTACCTCTCCAGAAGAAAACATGTCCGTCAAACGATAACATTACACCTGGAAATCCAAACCAATAGCCGATAGGTTGCTCCAACCACAATGCCGAAGAGTTGTACTATTGAGCTGGGAGTACGAACAAATCTCGAAAGAGAAGTATCCTAGAATTGGTCTCTCAGTATCCTTATGAGAGGCTTATCAGGATAATATTATCAGAATGTAGCTATCCCAAGACCGCTCCACCTAGGGGACCGCTCCACCGAGGGTCTTAGTATTCCAAAGGCTTTCCACCAAAGTGTCAAAACCCAAATTAAGGCACTTCTTCAAGAGAAGATTGGCTGTTTAAGATGAAGACTCCCAGAAGTTACTGTCAATATGGCCGATAAAGGAAAGTCAACACAACGTTCCAGTCCCGACTCTTTTCTAGGGATATTCCAGCGTATAACTTGGCTCCGACATGGGACGATCAGATGTAGGGATTATCAGATGATGCAGAAAGGACTATCCTTAGATGATGAAGTGTCGGACACTTGCTCCGCAGTCACGTCTGACAATACAGTGTCTAGCATAGGACTAACCAGAGAGGCATTCGCAATCACTCCTGATTAGTTTGCTCAAATACTTCAAGAAGCTCTAACCAAACAATGTGAAGAAATTAGAGCTGAAATGAAGAGAGAGATGGAGTTGTCCATGCAGCAAATGAGAGAGTTGCATGTTCAAAGACTTCGACCACCAAAGTCCAGTCAGCGGGTTGATTCTAGTCATCACACTACATCTGTCATGCCCGTTCAAAACGGTGCAAACGACAGTGATCTAGTAGTAGATGAAGTCATCATTGCTGATTCACCCCTCAATAACACTAGGGGTGGTTTAAATGATCCTTCCAACAATAATAACACTAGGGGTGGTTTAATTTCACCCCTCAACAGCACTGGGGGTGGTTCAATTGATTTTCTCAATGTTCTCCAAAAGAAGATATAGACGAGGACAAGAAGATGAAAGAGCTAGAGAGTAAGGTCAGCACCTTAATGTCTGGTCAAAAAAGTAAGAAGACTGGCATTCTATATCCATACCCAAGGGAGTGGGAGTCGATTCTGTACCCGTCAAAGTTTAATTTAATCAACTTCACGCCATTCAACAAAAAAGGCATGCCCATTCAGCATTTGATTTATTACAAGTCCTACCTGGACGTAATCTCTAGCAATGAACCCTAGATAATTCGGTCATTTATAGGCACCCTTCGTGGGGACGCCATCGATTGGTATCGACGTCTCAAGCCAGGGAGCATTAACTGCTAGGACGATATGGAAAACTTATTCCTTAGCAATTTCTTCGCTGATAATGCTGAAGTGTCAATTGGATCTCTTCTAGATGAGAAACAGAAGAATAGAGAGTCAGTTGACACCTTCGTCAAACACTTCCAAAATAAGGCGATGAATTACCAAGATTCGGTCACAGAGTAGTTCATACTCTAGATTTTGCATCACAATCTCTCCCTCGATGTCCTCAAAGTCATAGGGGTTGTCCCCTCAACCACCAGGAAGGAATTAAAACTGCATGAAGAATAGGTCGAGTGCTTCCTCAAAAGAAAGAAGGCCGAGAGAAGCCAGCTGACGGTACCGGTGATTGCTGTTGATGTTAATCAAACGTCACAACAACCTCAGAAACAACGAAGGACTCCTGATTTAAGGTTCTAGAAGGAGTATTCTTTCAAAGATGATAAAGTTCCAACCATCTTGAAGTACCTACTAGCCAACGACAAAATCGAGCTACCACCTATTAAAGATCAGGAGGGAGCTAAGAAGATTACAGATCTAAAATATTATGCATATTCTTCATCCCATCAAGGCTTGCTTCGGCCTCAAAAATAAAATCCAAGCCTTACTTGACTCCACGTCATAACAGTAAATCAAGCCAAATGAAGATGACTTATCCTCCGACAGGTATATGAGGTTAAACTGTTCCTCCTGTTTACTCCAACGGGTATACGAGTATAAACTATTTTTCAAACCTCTAACTAGTATACGAGGGTAAATTATTCTCTACCTTTGACAAGAAGTTTCTAGAGAATATTACACATAATATTCTTAAGGATAACCCGACAACATGACCGAATACAATTGGATTCAACTTCTCCAAAGAGCTGGGGGTGAAATACCTTAGTGTGTTCCAATGGAAAGTTCCTAGAGAATACTACACAGGGTATTATTAAGGATAACCCAAAACCAATTGATTCTTAATTATGATAAAAATGATTAAGAACCTCTCACTATGGCTATTTAATTATTTCCAAGATGATTAAAACCATCCCACTGTGACTCCTAGAGCACTCTTTCATCAAGACGAGATTCAATGACTTCATCAAGTTAATTTTCCCTCGCGAAACCACAACTGTGTAATTGGGAAGTGCTTGACGATTCACAGTCCTCCATCATAAAATCCCTCACTGATCAAATCAATTGATGGTGAATCCACAAAATTCTTCATGATTACATCTACTCAAACTCCTGCTGTGCCTGTGCACTGAACACTTCCATTGTTAGAATCCAGACATAGTATTGGAAATTTCAAACCCTCTCGTGTTAAAGTCCTTGTAACTTAACACTAGAAACTCCTACTATATTGACACAATGATCTGTACAAATTAGCACTCCCACTATTATTTGTACCACCCCACTCTCACTCGGTCAAACCTTTAAATAGTTAGGACTACAATCAAAATCCTCTCTCGATTCCTTCCATGAACAAGAAGTCCACTTCCAAATTGAACGATCAAACCTTTAAACAGTTAGGGTCATCTCAAACTGCTCATTCGGTCAAACCTTTAAACAGTTAGGGCCAAAGCCAAAATCTTCTCTTGATTCCTTCTATGAACGAGAAGTCCAATCAAATTGAATGATTAAACCTTTAAATAGTTAGGATTGTCTCAACTCCCATTTGGTCAAACCTTTAAATAGTTAGGGCCAAAATCAGAACTTTCTTTCGATAAACGAGAGTCTTCCACCCACAATCAGGTGATCAAATTTTCCTACAGTTAGGGTCGTTTCAAAATTCCCGCTTAGTCAAACTTTCAAATAGTTAGGGCCGAAGTCGGAATTTTATCTCGATAAATGAGAAATTCATTCTTAGATTAGATAACCAACCCTATAAAAGTTAGGGTTATCTAGAACTTTTCGATTCTCGGAGTGGAGATCACACTCTTAGTTTTACCTTCTAGATTCTTGAAGTGGAGATCCCACTTTGAGTTTCTTTTGTAGCAGGAGATAGAATATAAAATTCTTCCTCTCCAACACAGGGTTCGTCTTTTCCCCAAGAGAAGGCACGCTGGAGATAGAATATAAAATTCTTTCTCTCGGCACCGGGTTCGTCTTTGCCCAAGAGAAGACACCACTAAAATCTATGTCTTTCATGCATGGGGGACTTTATCTTGATATATAATTAGAGATAAGTTTGCATCTAACACATGTTGTCGGGTAGTTTGTTCTCGCGAAAATGACCAAGTCTACATATTCAACATCGTAGCACTAAAAATCCATACCTTTTATGTATGTGGGACCTTATCTCCATCCCTAAATAAAAATAAGTCTGCGTCTAACACATGCTGCTGGGTAGCGTATTCCCGTGAAAATAGCAAAGCCCATATATTTAATATCATGGCAGATTGTTATTAATAATGCTGAAATCCATGTCTTACACGCATGGGGTACATTATCTTGATCCCTAATTAGCTATAAGTTTACCCCTAACCAGGTTGTCAGTTAGTCTTTCACTATGAAAAAAGACACCAGAATCTATGCCTGTGGGACATTATCTCGTTCCCTAATCAGAGATAAGTCTACGCCTAACACGTGTTGTCGATTAGTCTATTTCCGTGAAAAATAGCAAAGTCTATGTATTCAATATCATAGTACTAAGTCTAAGAGAATTTATTCTTTTAGCACAACGTTATATGTGGAACAGATTTAGACAATTCACATGCTAGCCCGATTCAAACGGTAGTCAGTAAAGGCTCATAAAATCTATTGATGGCTGAGGGTTTATCAAAAATCCTATGAGTATTATGCTTATCTATTCTAAACAGAATGACTAATCATAATAAGGTACAAAAGTCACTAACGCATCAGCTTCACCAGTTGGTCACGTGACTTGAACAACTGAGCTAACCTCAACTCTAGCCGAAGCTTCTATAATCATTGGAGCCTTGAACATATTTTTAAGGATAATAACTTCAGATGTTCGACAGCTTCAGAGATAGTAGTTGTATCAGCACTAACGGCTGGTCCTACAATCAAATCTCGCACAAAGATCTCAACCTGGCGAGCGTCCAATGCATACTTAGCTCTCTTTTCCCAAGAATCCAACGAGTATAAGATTATAAACCACTTCTTACCTTACACTTCAATGAGTATATGAGTATAAACTGTATCTCCTTAAACCTCCAATGGGTATACGAGGTTAAACTAATTCCCAAAACTCTAAGGAGTATATGAGTATAAACTGATTCTCCGCGCTCCAACGCCTTAAGAGCTTAAACTGTGTAGATTCCAGCTAACGTATGAGTCTAAATTATATTCACACCGATCAACGCATTGCAATGAGAGTCAATGCCGATCAACGCGTTGCAATGATAGTCAACATCTGTCAACGCATTTTAATGAAAGTTAACACGGGGCAACGTGTTGCAAATGAAAGTCAACATCGACCAACACGTTACAAATGAAAGTCAATGTTGGTCAACACGTTGCAAATAACAGTCAACGCCGGTAAACGTGTTACAATGGAGGTAACACTGGTCAATGCATTGTAACGAAGGTCTACACCGGTCAACGCGTTAATGATTTTCACTGAAATAAGGCTCAGGATGAGATTCTAGGTCAAAAGGATAATCCTGAGAAGTTCAATCGTGATTCAGATACGAATTTTTGATGATGATAATCAGTTTAACATCGATTCAATGACACGAGCTAAATTCAGAAATCAATACACCAACTTCAGTTCAAGACTTCGATGATGGTCAGACGATAAATGCAGTACCGAAAGAATTTTGGATATTCGACAAAATACTGAATAGACTAAAGCTAAAGAAGTCTAAGAATTGAAGGCTGGGTCAAAGAATGCTAGTATTTTCTATAAAAGAATAAAGCTGAAACACTTTGGAGGAGGTATCTGTAGGCGTCAAATTGCCTATAGGTCCCCGCACGCAGCTCGAGACGAAGAAAAGATGATGAACATCATTATCCAAGTCAAAGAGGATTATCCAATGCTGTAGAGAAGCTAACAAGTGCATGAAGCGAGTCGATAAAGTGTATGAGTCAACATAATACGTGAATCGGCAAAATAACAAAGAAACAACTCAGCCAGGAGCTATGTTTTGCCCAAAAGGGGTAAAATACCATGTGTGTCTCACCCTCACCATGTGTGTCTCACCCATGAGATGTTGTAGGTCTCTTTTCTAGCTTTCCAATGTATCTTGAATCACCTTATTTCAAGATCAGAGGAGAGAGTTAGAGCCAAAATACTAAAGAAAGTACAAACTGTCTCGCACATGTGCGAGACACCCCAAACTTTCTTGCACAAAGAACTAAAATTTTGGTCATGATTCGATTTGATTCTGAAGAAGCTCAAAAAACAAAGATTGTAGATATTTTTTGTCATCTTTCCAACACAACTTGAATTACTTCATTCTGAGGTCAGACTTGAGAGTTAGAGTCAAAATACCGAAGATAGTGCAAACTAACTCGCACATGTGTGAGACACATCAAACTATCTCGCACAAAGAACTGAAATTTTGACCATAATGTGATTCGATTATAAAGAAACTTAAAAGACAAAAGTTGTAGGTTTTTACTTTATCTTTTCAATGCAACTTGAATCACCTTATTCTGAGGTCACATGAAAGAATTAAAACCAAAATACCGAAGGTAGTACAAACTATCTCGTACATGTGCGACCCCGAACTGTCTCGCACCCGGGACACATTTTTAATGGTTTTTGATCAGTTTTGATGGTTCCAAAGTCTCCCTAATTGCTTTAAGGCTATCCCTAAATATGGTTAAGTAGTTATTAACTGATGATAAGGTCAAATCATCAATTCCTATCCTAAAACGCTGCATCCGAAGCCTATAAATACAAGCCAAGGGCCCTATACGCAGGAGATCTAAAATAAGAGGTGAGGTGCTGTCTAATTGAAGAGTGAATCATGAATTTTAGAGGAGGGCTAGCGATATCTTGACGAACTCCAGCATAAAGAGGGAGCTATTCGAAGGATCTGAGACTCGTTTCATCATTCCTTGAGATCAGACTTTGTTTTGATCTCGAAAAGAGTAGTAATCTTACTTCGTTGAGATTATTTACTTTTGCGATTGTTTTCTTTGTGAAACAAGAGCATTAAACTTTTGTTCTGTCAACCGGATCTGATCTGTGATGATCCACGGATAAACCCCAGCACAGGCAAAGATCTCATGCAAGCAGCGTGTGATAAACATCCCCTGCGTGTGTTTCTAGAGAGTTGTATTTTTCTTATTTTCATTGTGTAAGAAAGTCTTATAGAACGACTAACTTTACTTTGAATATGTAATCAATAAACGTGTAATGGATTCAGTAACAAAAACAACTTTCGATGCAAACAACTATCTATTATGATAATCAGACGATGAGTGTTGTGGCAGCGAACTCGTTATTCAATGGAAAAAAGCAGACTATCTGTCTGAAGCATGACTATTTGAGAGAACTCATCTGCCAAGGAGTCATCTCTGTGATTGACATCCGGTCTTTAGAAAATGTGGCTGATCTTTTGACTAAAGGTCTGAAAAATGACATAATTGAAAGGGCATCTGCTAGAATGGGTCTCAAAGTTTTGTGCTGGTTCAAGTCTCTGCGACACCATACATCTATCTTTTTATTCAGTTGGTCTAAGAGGGATTCAAGTCCTTGCGATATCTACCGTATGCACAATGATTGAAACAACGGCACTATTACACGATACTAGTTTAAAAACTTATGGGGGATTGAGCCTACCATTTCGTGTGTGTGTGTGTGTGTGTGTGTGTATATATATATATGTATATATAT
>BQKN01065309.1:0-20471 GCA_022839385.1 Asparagus kiusianus
AATTTTTACTTTTTGTTGATTTCTTGTAACCGGATCTTATAAAAAGACCGGAACTTTGTAATCGATAAACAATTACTGAGTGTGTAATAGAATCATCAATGAAGAAGGCTACAGTTTTTCCCGCGAACAATCTGGCGACCACAGTGGGAGCCACCGATCTTGCTGCCGAGATCGGAGCGTCGCAGCCGCGGATCTCGATCCCAATCGTGGAGGAGGTCGAATACGAGTTCGACCAGCAAAAATACGAGGAGTACGTGTCCTCGTCTGGATCAACCTCCCCCCGCAAGTCTAAGAAATCCAAGAAGTTCTCCTCTAGGAGGAAAGTTCGTTGGTGCGAAGAAGTTGAAGCTACCAACGACGACTTTGTAGGCGTATAAAACTGCCTATAGGCCCCTTAACACAGCTCGACGACGCCAATCGACAAACAGACCATCGGGCGACGTATCTGAACACGACCGTTAGTCCGCAACACCGAAGCCGGATGATACGCCACGAAGTAGGTTAACGAGGATACGAAGATGACGAACCGCACGTAAACAATGGAATGAATCCACTCGCGTGCGGAATCAAGCCAACGGGTTGAAGAATCAAACCAAGAGCGGACTCGGACGAATCGCGATCGAATCAAGATCAGTTTCGGACTCGAACTCTGAAGTAGATTTACTGCCAAATCAGGAATCAAGTCAACGAATCGATTCCAGACCAATCAACCGCATAACTGAATCACGGACGAAGCGGATACAACAACCAAACGACAGAACCCAAACACCCGGAGGGGCTCGACCGAAACCGAGCCACATCAAGGTGGCTCGGCCTAAGCCGAGCCACCCTGAGGTGGCTCGGTGGCCGAGCCACCCCAGGGTGGCTCGGCATGAGCCGAGCCACCTTGAGGTGGCCGGCCATCCATGAGTTGGCCACACGGGCACAGTGACGCGTGCCTATAAATAGGCCAAGGGTGGTTCATTTTGAGAGGTTGGAAAAATTGGAGTCGAAGCTCTGCCAAATTCAGATCTCAAAACATAAAAAGATTGGAGCTTTAAGACTTTAAAGACTTGGACCTCCAGATCCGGTGCTCGGCGATCGTCAACGCCAAATAAGGCAAGAGTTCGAGAGGATCGGATCTCAGATCTACGTAGTTTTCCTCCGGATCAAAGCTTGGTCTTTGATCCCGAGATTAGGGCGATTATTTCCTTGGTGAATTAATCCCCCCGGCTATTATTTCCTTGGCGAAATAATACCCGTCGTACTGCGTAGATCCGACCGGATCTAGATCTCGCGGTGGTCAACGGATAAACCCCCGGCGCAGGCAAACAACCCACGCAAGCGAGCGACCGCAAAACAGGAGTTCGTGATTTGTTCGGTAAACAAGAGAAAAGTTGTAATTTTTATTTCTTTGTTTTGATTTTTATTGTAACCGGATCTTATAAAAAGACCGGATCTTTGTAATCGATAAACTGTTACAAGAGTGTGCAATGGAATCAATGAAAAAAGCAACGATTTTTCCCGCGAACAGACTTCACCCCGATCGGTGCCGAAGTTGCATCGGGTGAAGCTCTACCGGCCTCTAAGCAGGTCAAATCCACCATTGAAGGCGTGGTGACTCTCTCTAAGAGAGCTCGCCAAAGGCAGCGTCAACGCCTTGTGAAACAATTCGCAAAGGCCATGGAGTCTGTTGACGGGGTTCGCTACGATGCGGATCTGAAGAGCAAAAGAGGCAAGCAGCCTCAACAGTCAATGAATGGTGGTTCCTCCAAGCCGCCAACGATGGAGTGGGTCCGTGTCAAACGGAACCGTTCGACGCTAGAGGAGCGCATCCGCAAGCGCCGCGCATTATCAGCGCAGGCACGGGCTAAAGTTGAAGAAGCCCGTCGAAAACTACAGCATGAGGTGGCCAAGAAGCCGCCATCAACCCGCAAGGTTTGGAGGCCGAAGTCTGAAGTGGCGGTTCAGACCAAGGAGCAACAACCGCAACCGTCGAAAGTGCAACTTCCGGCGAGTCAATCCAAACCGCCGATGACTTCCACAACTACTCCGGGAGATCCCACAGGACCGTCCCAGAAAAGGAAGTTGGTTTTGGAGCGCCTCAGTCCACTTCCCAAGGAACGAGGCAAAATTCCTGTTCAAGAACGTTTGGGGCCAATGAAGAAATCCCGAACGATTCAACATGCTGGGGGTCGTCGCAACCCCCAACATGACAAAGAAATCATGGCACCCAAGCGCACTACTTTGCGCATTGAGGTTCAGGAGCCCGTTGAGAATTCACGCCCACAAAGGCGCATTTTGAGGCGAGTGACTCTCGAAAGCCCAAAGAAGGCAATTCATTCTCAGAAGGAAGCGTTGTCGTCCGATGACGATGACGTTATATCTGGGAAATCATACCAACACACGATAGGTTGCTCCGACTTTCAAACGGACGAGCTGTACTATCATGCTGGGGGTACGAGCAAAACCAGAAAGAGAAGTCCTCGAAGGCTGGAAACTCAGTGCCCTTGTTCAAAGCTCATTCGGGCGGTACTGTCTGAATGCGACTGCATCAAGGCAGTCCCCGAGAGAGTTTCGGTGTTCGAAAGACTTAGTACCGAAATGCCAAAACCAAGGTCTAGGCGTTTCCGACGAAGAAGAACAGTGGTCGAAGACGGTGAACATTCGAGGGTCACCGCCAACATGACCAGCAAAGGAACATCGGCTCAGGACAACCCCGAGGTGATTCCAGAGGTGCCCCGACGTGTAACTCGTCTTCAGTCCGGAGCTATCATTCGTGCAACGTATGGTAGGGTTCGGACAAGAGTACCTTCGGGAGATGAAGAATCAGATGCTGGCTCAGCAATTGCGTCTGACAATACCGTGTCCAGTGAAGGACAACCCCGCGAGTCATTCATGATAAGCGCGGAGCAAGTGGCCAAGATGCTCGAAGAAGCCATGGCCAAACAACAGGAAAGCTTTAGGTTCGAAATGCAGATGGCCATGCAGAACATGAGAGAGATGCATGATCAACAGATCCAAGCACTGACGAACCAGCAAGGCGAACCAAGCCGTCGTAATCCGGTTGTTCAGGAAGTGGAGAATGCGAATGCGGATGAAACCCGCAATGCCAATGATCCTCCCATTAATGCAGGGGGTGGCAATGAGGATGCTAGTCACAACACCACGCTTCCACCTCCAAATCGTACTGATGAAAACTCGGGTGAAAGTCTGAAAATCAAAAACCTCGAGAGCAAAATCAATACATTGATTTCCGCTCAAGAGACGAAAAAGACAGGCATTCATTGTCCATACCCAAGAGAGTGGGAATCAATCCCATATCCGGCGAAGTTCAGTCTCATTAACTTCACGCCGTTTAATGGGATGGGTTCACCCACTCAACATTTGATTTACTTCAAATCACACTTGGGGGTAATCTCTGGTAATGAGCCTCTAATGGTGCGGTCATTCGTTAGCACTCTTCGCGGAGCCGCCTTCGATTGGTATCGCCGCCTCAAGCCAGGTAGCATAAACAGCTGGGACGACATGGAGACTAAGTTCCTCACAAATTTCTTCGACGATGACACCGAGATATCTATCGGATCGTTGCTCGATGAGAAGTAGAAGGACGGAGAGTTAGTCGACACCTTCGTCAAAAGGTTCCGGAACAAGGCAATGAATTGCCGGGACCCGATCACAGAAGAGTTCATCCTCCAGACCTGCCACAACAACCTTTCGCTGGACGTGTTGGAAGCAATGGGCATAGCACCATCCAAGACATGGAAGGATCTGAAGGTCCAAGGGGAACAAGCCGAGCGATTCCTCAGGAGGAAGAAAGCGGAGAGTGGCCAACAAGCGGCGAATGCTCCAGCGCAGAACTTCAACCCGAAGGGAAAAGTTAAAGCTCATGCTAATGCCGTTGATGCTAACCAAACTTTTCAATTGCAACCTCAGCAACAGCAGCAGCAACGAGCGCCACAACAGTCGCAGTCGCAATGGCAACAACGGCCTCAGAAGCAGAAGTCTTCGGAGCCGAGGTTTCCTAAAGTGTACTCCTTCAAGGATGATGAAGTTCCCGGCATCTTTAAGTACTTATTGGAGAACAACAAAATCCAGCTGTCGGCGATCGTAGATCAAGAAGGAGCCAGCAAAGTGACGGATCCAAAGTACTGCGCGTACCATAGAGCGGTCCATCACCCTACGAGGTCATGCTACCACCTCAAGGACAAGATCCAGGCACTAATTGACATTGGCGTCATAACCCCGAAGCCTGCCAAGAATGTGGGAGCTAACGCTGTGTCGATCAGCTTTGGATCGGTGCCCACGACATGGTTCGAGCCAAAATGCGTCACCAAAGTCGGGATGAAGACGGTGAATGATGACCTGCACGGACAACGCCAAAAGGGACTTATGCCACACACAGGCCCAAACGGTGAAATTCTCTGGGTTCACCCCGACCTAATTGAAGATGAACAATAGGCCGGATCGTCATCCAAGAAGAAATCAAAAGGGAAAGGAAAGTCTTGCTGCGGAGTCTCTGCTATCCCCGGAGAAGATGACGAAAGAATCCTAGCTTTCCCGCTCTCCGAAGAAGAACAAGAAGTCTTTGTGACCCGGAGTGGAAATGAGTATCACTTCAAATATCCATCTCCTGGTGATCAGTTAGCTGAGCAGGGAGTGACAAAACGGGGACCAGCCAAGACTCTCACAGAGCTGGGGGTGATTACGGTTCCTAAACCGGTTGTGGAGGCTCGACGACAGCCGGTGGATAAGCAGAAAGAGAAGGGACCCCAGGAGGTTCAGAATCCGAAGCAATCTCGTTTCAATCGTCCGATTGGAAGAGATAAACCGGAGAACTCGAAAACTCCGCGTATTTTCGATATTATGGCTCAATTAGCCAATATTCCGGCGCGGATAACGCTATATGAGTTGCTGCGGTTGTCTAAGGAGACTAGAGAAGCCTTGCAAGAGGCCTTGGCCGATTCAGAAGTGTTCCTCACTCGAATTAAGCCGGCGCCTGAAGAACTAGAACTGTTAGCTCAACAGTGCAATGTAGCGGCTAAGAACCTTCCCTGCATCACCTTTACAAAAGAAGACATGCAGACGAAGAATTCAAACCATGATCGGCCCCTGTACTTCATCGGGTACATTGGCTCCAGCGAAGTTAACCGAATCCAAGTGGATCCGGGTTCCGCTGTGAGCATTATGCCGCTTCGCCTAATGCATAGCCTTGGCATTCCAGTCAGCAAATTGGCGTCCACGGGCACGGTCATTTACGGATTCAACACCAGCGGGTCAAGGCCTTTGGGAAAGATCCGGATAAAGTGCCAAATGGGTGATTTGAAGACGGAGGTCACGTGTTACGTGATTGATGCTGAGACATCATATAACTTACTACAGGGTCGGCCTTGGATCTATAGTAACGTTATAGTTCCCTCTACCTTACATCAGTGTCTGAAATATGTCGACACTGATGGAAGGGTCAGGACGGTGGTCGCGGATAAGCAACCATTTAAAGGGTTTGAGAATTACTTCACTGATTCTCTCTTTTATGGTAACGAATCCGATACTGAACCATCGGTCCAAGGCACGGACAGCGGAGAGGAAGCTGATTCTGAAGCCGGATTCGATTGGTGGTTTTGTTTTAAACGACATTGTACCCTTTGTAATCAATCTTGACGATGAACAATCGTCAGATGGCAGTTGTAACTGGCAACTTGCCGATATTGAAATAAAAGCTGATTTAGAGTACTCCTTGTCTCTTGATGATGCGATAAAAGGATTAGACGATAAGCCTGAGTTATATATGCCGCTCCGATCATCTTATGTAACGAAGAAACACCTCCAACATTCTTTCGGAACAACTTTGATCGTCCCCGCCAAAATAGGAGGCGAAAAAGAAGTGATTTACGGTAAAGGAGAGAATTTTCCGTTGCCAGATCATTTCCTAAGAGAAGATGAAGATGATGACAAATCTGGTCTGTATTTATCTAAGTATAGTCCAGAAGCGCGCAAACTCATGGAAAAACAGGGATATGATTTTACACTCGGAGAAGGTTTATACTTCGATCGAGGTTCCCGTATCCCAGTCAAAGCGGCATATGTACTAAAAGGGAAACCGGATGATCATTATCGTCACAAAAGAGGCTTAGGCTATGTTTTCTCGTCTGATGATGAATGTGGTTGGCAAATTATCGATTAAATTGCTAACAAAGCCAAAGAAGGGTACTCGGCAGATTCCTCAGAATAGGACTCCGATACAAGTTTGGGGGAAGTATTCAAAATCCTAATGTCGAACATGACTACAGCGGATCCATCTACGATGGAGGACGACGATCAAATGCCAACGTGGGAAGACCCATGGGTTCATCACCTAAACCTGCAGTATGGAGATAGGTTTGAACAGAGGGAACCCCCCACAGAGGACAAGATAGTCCAAATTAATATGGGCGATGAAGCCAACCCAAAGCCCATATTCATCAGCGATAGTCTTCCCCCAGATGAAAAAGAGGAATTAATTGCTCTCATCAGGGAATACATCGACGTCTTCGCTTGGAATTACGAAGACATGCCAGGGCTTGACCCCAATGTGGCGGTGCACCGCCTCGATATCAAGACGGATGCTAAACCTGTCAAACAACAGCAGAGGCGGTTTCGTCCGCAAATTATGGAAGCCATCGAGGCAAAGATCAAGAAATTGATTGACTCAGGATTTATCCGAGAAGAACAACATCCAGACTGGTTAGCTAATATTGTCCCAGTCATGAAGAAAAATGGTAAGATCAGGATATGCATCGACTTCAGAGACCTGAATGCGGCATGTCCGAAAGATGACTTTCCCCTCCCGATCACGGACGTCATCATTGACAATACGTGCGGATTTGAGAGGATGTCCTTCATGGACGGCTTTTCGGGGTATAATCAAATCAAGATGCACCCGGATGATGAGAAGCATACAGCGTTCAGAACACCCCTCGGTGTCTTCTGCTACACAGTGATGCCTTTCGGTCTAAAGAATGCAGGCGCCACATACCAACGAGCGATGACTAAGATTTTCCAGAAGCACCTCCGGAAGACGGTTGAGTGCTACGTTGATGATTTAGTGGTAAAAAGCCGCAACAAAGAAGATCACATCAAAGACTTGAAGACGATGTTTGATCTCATGCGGAGTCATCAATTGAAGATGAACCCTACCAAATCCTTCCTTGGAATGTCCAGCGGAAAATTCCTTGGATTCGTCGTCACCACTAAAGGTATACACATCGATCCTGATAAGGTGAAGGCGATAAATGAATTGCAACCCCCGAGAAATCTAAGAGAACTCAGAGGATTGCAAGGGCGTCTAGCTTACATCCGGCGGTTCATTTCAAATCTCTCTGGGAAGTGCCAACCGTTCTCAAAGCTAAACAAGAAAGGTGTGTCGTTTATTTGGGACGACGCCTGCCAATAAGCACTCGAAGATATCAAGACGTATCTGACGAATCCTCCTGTTCTTGTCGCACCAAAATCAGGTAAACCGTTCTTGATATACATCAAGGCAATGAACCATTCGATAAGTGCTTTATTAGCACAAGACGATGATAATGGTCACGAACAGGCAGTTTATTACCTAAGTCGGATGTTGGTAGGCGCTGAGTCCCGATATCCAATGATTGAGAAAGAATGTCTCGCATTGGTATTTGCAGTACAAAAGATGCGGCATTACTTGGTCGGACAAACGATTTACGTTATCTCTAACGTTAATCCAGTACGGGTTTTTATGACGCAACCGGGTTCGATGAATTGGCGGTTAGAGAAATAGGCCCTTCTCTTGTCCCAGCATGATCTGCACTTCAAACAGCAGAAGTCAGTCAAAGGACAAGCGATTTGTGATCTTCTGGCGGCAAGCCCGACAACAGATACGGCAGAAGTATACGATGACTTGCCGGATGAAACCCACGAGGTTAATACCAAGTCACATCAACAAGTATGGCAATTATACTTTGATGGTGCTTCGAGAGCAGTTAATAAGGCAGTAACCCCCGGATGTTCTAAAGTCACTTCCGGAGTTGGAGTTGTCTTAGTTTCCCCGGGGAAGCATGTAATGCCTCGGGCTTATTCACTGACAGATCCATGCTCCAATAACGTAGCTGAGTACAACGCGCTCCTTATTGGACTCAGTTTTGCCAAGGAGCTGGGGGTCGAATATCTCGAAGCTTTTGGGGATTCTCAACTGATCGTCAATCAAGTCGGTGGAGAATATGAAGTCAGGAACCAAGACCTGATCCCATACCACCAGGAGGCCATCAAAATAGCAGATTCTTTCGAAGAGTTCTTTATCGAGTACATCCCTCGTCTCCAGAATGCTTATGCGGATGCACTGGCAGCACTAGCAGTATCACTCGCGCAGCCGCCCGAAACTAAACTGCTAGTCACAGTGAGATCACATCAACTCTGTATACCTATATACAATATGGATATCGAAGAAGAAGATGACAGAAATGCGAACGCCAAGGAGGTGAACTCAACTCAAATCGGGTCTGAGTCCCAAGATTAGCGTTTTCCCATCATTGACTATGTCCAATATTGCATTTTGCCGGAGGATGTGAAAGAAAAAGAATCTATTCGCCGAAGAGCACCAAGGTTCTTCTACAATGCCGAGACCCATACATTATACCGTCGAGGGTATGATGATTTGCTCCTCCGATGTCTTTCGAACGAAGAAGCAAAAGAAGTTCTCAAGGAAGCACATGAAGGAGAGTGCGGCGCGCATCAGCCTGGTCCCAAGCTGTATGATCGAATCAGAAGAATGGGATATTTTTGGCCAACGATGGTACGTGACGTAATCAAATACGCACGAGAATGTCATGCCTGTCAAGTGCATGCGAATTATATGCACTAGCCACCGGAGCGGTTACACACGTCGACCACATCCTGGCCATCCGAGACATGGGGTATGGACATTGTCGGTCCTATTTTTCCCCCTTCAGTCAAAGGCGATCGGTTTATTCTCGCCATCACGGACTACTTTTCAAAGTGGGCTGAAGCAATTCCGCTTAAAGTAGTGAAGACGAATAACGTCATCAACTTCATCAAGCATCATGTCATATACCGACACGGAGTCCCGAGACGGATCATTCACGACAACGGTCCGCAATTCATAAGCAACGCCTTTGTCAGGTTCTGTGACAAATTTAAGATCCAAGATGTTTCGTCGACAGCTTATTATCCCGCTACGAACGGATTAGCTAAGGCTTTCAACAAGACGATCATCAAGATCCTGTCAAAGCTCGTGAAAACCAATAAACGAGATTGGGACGATAAACTTGGCGAGGCGTTCTGGGCTTATCGTACCACTATACGTACGCCTACAGGAGCCACCCCATATTCGTTGGTGTACGGATGTGAAGCTGTGCTACCGTTGGAGATTCAAATCCCCTCCCTTCGGATCGTTCTCGCAACGGAGATGACGACCGAAGAGCAACATCAGAAACGTCTTGAAGAACTCGAAAGATTGGATGAAAAGCGCTTGGAAGCTCAACAACACATCGAGTTTTACCAAGCCAGGATATCTAGGGCTTTTAACAAAAGAGTCCGACAAAGAAGCTTCAAGGAAGGAGATCTGGTCCTCGCTGCTCGCCGACCGATAATCCTCAATTCCAAGAAGAAGGGTAAATTCGAACCCAAATGGGAAGGACCGTTTGTGATAGACACAGTCTACTCAAACGGCGCATACCGCCTCATTTCTCTGGAGGGCGTCAGGCAATTAATGCCAATAAATGGAAAGTTCCTAAAAAAGTACTATCCCTAGTACATTCAGGATAACCCATTTATCGGGAAGTTCCTCAAAGAATATTACACTTAATATTCTAGAGGATAACCCAAAATTGTTCTACCACCAAAATCCCTCACTGATCAATTTCAATTGACAGTGAGTCCACCAAAAACTATCTTTCTGGTCCAAACCACAACCAAAATCCCCTCTTGATTCTTTCCATGGACAAGAGGCCCACTTCCAATTCAGAGTCTCCTTTTGATAAACGAAAGAACTCTCCTCCTTTCTCTTTGGTTAAACCTCTTCATGGTTATAACCAGAGTTGAAACTTCATTTCGATAAACGAAAAACTCATCTAGATAACCGATCCTATAAAAGGTAGGCTTATTTAGATCTTCCGGATTCTCGGAGTGGAGATCCCACTTCTAGTTCCTTTCTTGCACTAGAAATAGAATATAAAATTCTTCCTTTCCAGAATCAATGAACAGAATATAAAATTCTTCATTCCTTGTTCGGGGAATAGAATATAAAATTCTTCCTTCCCCACACCGATCCTTTTCCAAGAATTTAGGATTCATCCTAGGAAGTTTATCCCGAATCCTAAGCAGGGATAAGTCTGCGCCTAACACGCGCTGCCGGTTTAGTCTTTCTCCGCAGAAGAAGACATCAGAGTTCGATTCTGGGGTATTTTATCCTGAAACCTAAGCAGGGATAAGTCTGCGCCTAACACGCGCCGCCGGTTAGTTCTTAACCATTAAAAAGAACACTCGCCCACATATTCAACATTGTGGCAGATTGTTATTAATAACACCAAAATTCATACCTTACACGCATGGGGAATGTTATCCTGAATCCTAAGAAAGGATATGTCGGCGCCTAACACGCATCGCCGGTTTAGTCTTTTTCCCGTAGAAAGAGACACCAGAATTTGATTCTGGGGTGTTTTATCCCGAAGCCTAAGTAGGGATAAGTCAGCGTCTAAAACACGTTGCCGGGTAGCCTATTCCCGTAACAATAGCGAAGTCTACGTAATCGAAGTCGTTGCACGAAGTCTCAGAGGATTCAATCTCTGAGCGCAACGTTACATGCGAACGGATTTAGACAATCCGCATGCTAGCCCGACTCAAGCGGTAGTCGGTAAAGGCTAATCAAATCCGTTAAAGGCTGGGAGTTAGCTAAAAATCCTAAAGTCAACGCCTAACACGCGTCGCCGGGTAACCTATTCCCGTAACAAATGGTAAAGTCTATGTATTCAACATCATAGCATAAAGTCTAAAGGAGTTCATTCCTTTAGCACAACGTCACATGCGGAACGGACTAAAACAATCCGCATGTAAGCCCGATTCAAACGGTAATCGGTAAGAGCACGTCAAATCCGTTGAAGGCTGGGGGTTAGCCAAAAATCCTAAAGTCAACGCCTAACACGCGTCGCCGGGTAGTCTATTCCCGTGAGAAAGACGAAGTCTACGTATTCAATACCGTAGCACTAAGAGAGTTAACTCTCTTAGCACAACGTCACATGCGGAACAGGTTTAAACAATCCGCATGCTAGCCCGACTCAAACGGTAGTCGGTAAAGGCTTATCAAACCCGTTGATGGCTGAGGGTTTGCCAAAAATCCTGTAAGTATTATGACCGTCGGGTTCACAATCAACAGAGAAACATAATGATAAAGAGAAGAGTGCGCTAAAGAAAAGACTTTGTTTTATTAATAAAATCAAACCAAGTGGAGATACAAGAAAACGTCTCAAATCAGATCTAACAAACTGAAGGAAGCAATTTTAACCTTAACAGCGGCAAGTTTCTCGGCGTGTTCCACTCGAACCCTCTCCTCTTCTTCCTTCTGAAGCTTGGCATAAGCAAGAATGGCGGCAGTGTCGGCAGTTACGTCTTCTCGGCGCAACGCGTGAAGAACCTCCAGCTCTCCTCTATAAACATTTTGAACTCTGGTGCTCTCGAGCTCAAAATCTTTTAGAGTCCTCTCCCCTTGGACGGTCCTAATCCCCGTCCTATCAGCAATATTGTTATAAGCATCCATCTTAGTCCGCAGACGACGTTGCCGTTCATACAAGTTCGCAACGATTATTTCTTGCTCTGATATGCGTCTCGCTCGGGCCTTACGCTCATGCATCCTCTGAGTCTGAGCATCGATCATGAGCGGCGTGACCTCATCATATGAGTCGAAGTGTACTATCTCTTCCAAATGATATATGAGTTCCTCTAAGCAAGTTAACCTTAACTCACATCGTCCAGCTAGCCGGATGCCACCTACACGCTGAATGTCTATAAGACTATCTGTTATGAAAGGGAGTAAATCATAAGATCTTCCCCGTCCAGAACTAATGGCGGTGGCCGTTTGTTGCATAACCTTCTCTACTTTTTGGAGGATGCCCTGCACGGATTCGGAGACTGGGAGGACAGATTTTTGGTCAGACATAATTGCAGCAATAGGATCCTCTTCCCCTTCATCGTCGGATATTAGGATGATTTCGGGACTCACCATCCTCCTATCATGGGAATTCAACCGAGGAAGTGGACCGATAGCCTGCCTGGCGGAAACCGAAGATAAAACATCCCCACGACGTCCGTTCACCGCATGAGATGAAAATGCTCCGGAAGGATACTCAACTGAAAACAAGCAATTAAACGTTTGTTAATTTTAGTTATAAAAGGAAATTGAACTCATCTTACGAATGGGTAAGATAGAGTCATTGCCTTATAAAGGGTGAGACGATTTGGCCACGTTGTGCATTCATAAGATAGGGTATATCGACAATATATCCCTGCCTTATAAGGCACAATGCAGCATCAAAACGCCCCCTTTATTTTGAGATATGGTTTTGACCAAGCAAAACACATCTTTAAAGCGTCGATCCTCACCAAGGAGAGTCAAGGCTCTTCCCGATTGCCTCACCAAGGAGAACAACATGGAGTAAAAAGGACCAATTTGTAAATTTCTAAGAAAAAATGGACTAATTTGTAAATTTCCAAAAAAAAATAGCTCACCGGCATAAGAGGGAGGCGCGCCATCAGCCGACGCGGTAGAGGATTGACCCCTCGCAATACGAGACATGGTGACCTGCAAAATAAATTAAGGGATCAGATCCAGAAAAAAGTTCCTCTTTTTATTACAATTCTACCCCCTGAAAGAGGAGCTCGAGGCGCCAAATCATAATCCTAACCCTCACATGCGATCCCTCAAGTTCATAAATTGAATTAAGCAGGAAATATGCTAAAATTATGGAAGATTTACCTGAGGGAAAGCTCGAAGATCCGACAAAAATCAAAGCTTGAAAGAGGCTCAGACTACGTGCTCGAGGGGCCTGAGAGAAATTTTTATTTAGAGATTTTTGAGGGATTTTTCAGTCTAAGATCCAAAGGGAGGATGGATCTAGGGTATTTATAAAGATTTGAGGGAGAAAAGATGCATGAGGGAAGAGAAATCCAAAAAAATTGGACAAGAGGGGGGGGGGGCGGCCCTAGGAGGAGGAAAATAAAAGAAAAAGAAAAGAAAAAGAACCCCTTTTATAATGTGAACCAGTCCTGAACCAGACCGGATCTGGGTGAACCAGACCAGACCAGTCCAAATCAGTTCAAAAGGGGCTGAATTAGGTTGAACCAGACCAAACCAGACTGAACCAGACCAGACCAGGATGAACCAGTCTGAACCAGTCTTGAACCAGTCCTGAACCAGCCTTGAGCCAGGTTGAACCAGTCTTGAACCAGGTTGAACCAGTTTGAACCAGAGTTGAAACAGAGTTCAAATTGAAGCTGAATCGAGCGTCGAAACAACTTCAAATCAACTGAGAGTTCAATCCTTTGTTTATTTTGGCCTCTCCCATGCATTCGGAAGGATAGGAAGATTTTTTAAGGTCAACTACTCCCTTTTTGGGTCATTATCAGACCAGTTCAGCTCATTCGGGCACGAAAAATACTCCAATAAGGTATACGTTATAAACTATTCCCTATTCTTTGTTGAGAAGTTCCTGGAGAATATTTTTCTAAAAATATTCTTAAGGATAACTCAATAACACAACGCCGGACAACGCGTTGCAAATAAAGACTCAACAACAACAATCGAGGGTCAGTTGAACCAACAAACACGAGCTAAAGATCGGAAAATCAGCAATCGACTTCAAGTTCAAAATTTCGACAACGGTCAGATAATAAATGCAGCACCGAAATCCTTACAGACGTTCGACAAAGCACCGAATAGCCTGAAGGAATTGAAGGAATCCAGAACAGAAGCCATTTCAAAGTCCCGTTACACCGACTGAAGGATGGGGCAATCATGTCCAAAGCATTCCAGACTCTTCTATAAAAGAAAGAGGCTGAAATACTTTGGAGGGGGTATCTGTAGGCGTATAAAATTGCCTATAGGTCCCTTAGCACAGCTCGGCACGGTGATTCGACAAACCATCGAATGACGAGGCGACGAGGTCAACAAATCGCACGCGAGCAACGGAATGCATCCATTCGCGTGCAGAATCAAGCCAACAGTTCGGGGAGTCAACGAGTCATCCAAACAAGAGCGAACTCGGATGAATCACGATCGAATCAAGATCAGTTTCGGACTCAAATTCAGAGGTGGATCTACTGCCAAATCGGGTCAACGAATCGAATCCGAACCAATCAACCACACAACTGAATCACGGAAAAAATGGATACAACGACAAAAATGACGGAACCCAAACACCTAGAGGGGCTCGGCCGAAACCGAGCCACCTCAAGGTGGCTCGGTGGCCGAGCCACCTCGGGGTGCCTCGGTGGCCGAGCCACCCTGAGGTGGCCGGCCCAGATCTGTGCAAAGGCACAGATCTGGGTGCCTATAAATAGGCCAAGGGGTTCATTTGTTTGGGAGGACTTTTGGAGAGCCGAAACTCTGTCGAATTGAGACCTCATCTTGGAGTTTTTGAAGGCTTGAAGACTTGGGCATTCAGATCTGGTTCTTGGCGAGCATCCGCGTCACAAAAGGCAGGAGTTCGAGAGAGGAAATCAGATCTGAGATCTATGTAGGCACACTCCCGATCAAAGCTTGGTCTTTGATCCCGAGATTTGGGCGATTTATTCCTTGGTGAACCGATCCCCCCAGCTATTATTTCCTTAGTGGAATAATACCCGTCGTACTGCGTAGATCCGTCCGGATCTAGATCGTGCGGTGGTCAACGGATCAACCATCGGCGCAGGCAAACAACCCACGCAAGCGAGCGACCGAAAAAAAAAACAGGAGCTCGTGATTTGTTCGACAAATAAGGAAAGTTATAATTTTTACTTTTTGTTGATTTCTTGTAACCGGATCTTATAAAAAGATCGGAACTTTGTAATCGATAAACAATTACTGAGTGTGCAATGGAATCATCAATGAAGAGGGCTACAGTTTTTCCCGCGAACAGATGTCAGTTATAAGTTCAACTCATCTTTGAGATATATGACCGAGATACTTTGCTCTTGAAAGTATACGAGATTATATGTTAGTATTTATTTTATCTCCCCAGTGATTATGGAAGATATTATAAATATGATGTAATAATGTCTTTATATTTCTTTACTGTTTTCTTATTAGTTGGGATCAATGATTAGTGATTCACAATTTGAGACATATGGTATATACATGAGGGTTTCCTTATTTAGATTATTTCGCTCGACGTAGTACATCTCGTGTTGTGGATTTCTAATTATTGATTTTATTTAGATTGTAATCTCTATTTCGATATTAATGTTTAGGTATCTACAATATCAGACCTATGATATATACATGAGGGTTTTCTTGTTTGGATTATTTCACTCGATGTACTACGTCTCGTGCTGTAGGTTTCTAAATATTAATTTCACTTAGATACGGGGAAAAATAATCTAGGTAGACTATGCTTAATAGATAGAGCATTCACTCCACCTAGTAGCCTTCCCCAAGGGGACGGATGGAGGTAATTTTGCTGTAGCGCTCTGACGCTATTGTTGTTGTTCTTTTTGTTATTTCTCTTCTTTTAGGTGGTACATAGGTACGGAGAGCCTCAGGATGATAGAATTCTTGCATAGTCGCCATCACATGAATTTTAGAGACTCCACAGTAGATTTTCATTTATTTTATTTAGACATTAGAGTTTCATTCTCATATTATAAAGGCAGCGTGTCTTAATACGATTTTAATTGATTCATGTTGATATTCTCATTATTTTAGTTATCAGATGGGT
The DNA here is from genome assembly GCA_022839385.1 of Asparagus kiusianus. Classification (NCBI taxonomy): domain Eukaryota; kingdom Viridiplantae; phylum Streptophyta; class Magnoliopsida; order Asparagales; family Asparagaceae; genus Asparagus; species Asparagus kiusianus. Next base: position 15,906 of record BQKN01065309.1, read on the forward strand.
TACAGTTGAGACATGATTCTTTTTATTTATGAGATATCTTTTCTATATCATGTCTATTACGTTTATTTTCATATTTTGCATATTTTGTACCTGCACTTTTATTTGATTCCACTAAAGGATATTACTGTGATTGGTAAACGTGTTTATGTACAGTGTAGGCATGACAGGTTTGACATCTCTGGGTTCACCTTGGAATGTAGCCTTGTGTGAAACCAGGGGCGTCACATTAGTTCTCTGCAAACTCTTGCATTGTAGCCCTTTCTGGGCATTCGGTCTTGGTACGCATCAAGCTCGGGTATAATCAAACTTAATCACACAAGAGCTTCTACTGCGTACCGAAGCTCAGCCGCATTTTCAATCGTATCATCCAAGGGAAGCAAACTCGGCATAAGCACTCGAGGGAAGCGTCCTATCGCTACCGAAGAACCCACGTTAAACAAGAAGGGCATTCTCTTCGTTTCTGTTGTAATTTTTAATTCTTGATTTGTAATAAGCAATTCTTATCAATACAAATCTCCATTGAGAACCAAATTTTACGCCGAACAGAGATGACTAAGATTTAGAATATGGGTATTATTATAGGAATTAACTGAGGCCATTGTTGTTGGGAATTAACCGAGAGAGTTAACTTGGGAACACTTTCAGTAACTGTTTGGATCTAACACTGTTAAATTTTGAGGGGCAGAAAAATCGAATCTTTGTGAGTTAAGAGGTAATTTTGTGAATATCAAGATTTGATGGGTATTTTTATAAATATCAAGATTTGAGGGGTAAATATGGAAAAACCCCTTAAAATTCTGCATCTTTACCCCCCAAATTTGAAAACTATAATTTTTAATCTAAAATATCTAAAAATTACAAAGATCTCCAAAAAAATAAAGAATGCTATGAACCCAAAAAGCTCTAAAAATTACATACACAATTTTAGGTATTTAGAAGGTTGTTTTTAATTTCTTAATTTTGCAAGGATTGTTTGAAAATTTATATGCTTCAGGGGTCTGCTTATTATTTTTAAATTTTAATTTTTTTGAGGGGCTATTTGTAACTATTGGAATTTTCATGTTGCCGTTTATAAATTTCATATTTTCAAGATTCATTTGTAATTTTTAAATCACAAATGGCTATTTGCAATTTTTAAATTTTCCATGGGGCCTTATGTAATTTTTTTCAAAGGGTTGTTTGTCACAATTTTTTTCTTTATAATTTTTATATTTTTCAAGGGATTTCTTTTAATTTTTGGATTTTAATGCGTTGCTCATAATTTTTTAACTTTTAAGGGATTGTTTATAATTTTTAGAATTTTCATAGGGTTGCTTATAGTTTTTTAGATTTTTATGCGCTTCTTGGTATTTTTTTTTTATTTTTTTCAAGGCTGTGGCATAAGTTTTAGATAACTTTTAGGTCAAAAAGTTTATATTTTTGGGTTTGGAGGGTTAATATGCAAATAGGGATGATTTTAGGGGATGTAAGTAAAAACTAATTTTTCTTATCATTATTGGTCTTGAAGGTTTGTTTTGTTGGGACGATGAATATGCTTTCCACTCAGTTTAATTAATAGCAAATGTTAATATGAATTTAATGTGTTTCCAGTTGAAATGTGTAGGTGATGGAAAGGAATATTGACCATAGTAACATGCATACAAAGTTTTATAATCGTACTAGGTCATCCGTGGAAAGATATAGATCAAAATGTCAAGTCATGAGCGCAAAATAGCTTCTTGCACTTGAATGTTGACTCTAATGATGGTAACTGTTGGCTTTGATATGCGTAACAATTCTACATGTTCAAGATCTAGTACAAAGAAGGCCTGCCCCAACGGTTGTAACCGTCCAGATAGTGTCCCCAACGGTTGGAACCGTTGGGGCAGAAAAAACAACCGTTGTTGCAAGTAGCGTTAGGGTTGAAACTGCCCCAACGAGTGTAAATTATGCACCAACGATTCCACCCGTTGGTACAAATAAAAAAATAATTAAATAATTTAAAACATAAATAAATTATGAAAATAACAATACCAATGGTTGTAACCGTTGGTGCTGTTTTCTTACAATAATTGTTTCAAAACTTGCACAACCGGTTCCAACCGTTGGTGCTTGTGTTTTTACTTTTTTTCACTTTTGCCTACAACGTTTACATATAACATTTCCCACAAAAATATATAATATACATGTTCACAACATATATATTCCCATGCATAAAACAAAAGATTGACTAGAATCAAAATACAACCCACAAAAATATATAATATACATGTTCACAACATATGTATTCCCACGCATAAAACAAACCATTGACTAGAATCAAAATACAATTTATAAATTACTCAAGTCCCAAAAGAGGATATCTGAAATATACAAATGTCTTAAGTATGTTAATTAAAAGTACAACTCATGGCTGATTTAATCGAATATAATCAGCAAAATCTTTGCGGATGTCCTCTTCGCTATAGCCCTCCTGTGTAAAGCTCCCTAAGGTGCCTCCCAATCGACTAGCAAGAGGGTTTGGTGTCGAAATATCCTGAGGAGAACATTGAGCAGCAGATGTAGAACCCTGAGCATCCGGAGAATGATGAGCTAAAGTCGGGGGAGTAGTAGCAGGAACAACAGGTGGTGGACGAGTGGTCTGCGAATCAATCTGTAAAATAATACATGTAATAAATCGAATTCACACTAAGTATATCCAAACATGAAAACATAAGCTTAATAAATAGGCATTTTACTGTATGAATAATTTATGACATGCATTTGTAGTATTGAAGCATTTGTGACATGAATGCGGGCAGCTAAGTATATCCAAACTCTGAAAACATATCTATTATGACACACAGTTTATGTTATTCAAGATAGAAAAGTATTTCTCACATTGAGTAGCTTTCCACAAGATAGGGCCAGAATTCATCCATCCCCATATATAGCCATTAATTCAACAAAGCATTGTTCATGATTTTTAAATGTAAAACACTACCCAGACCTCCTCGCCACTTAGGCTTACAAACTTCTCCCCAGTTACAAAGATTACTAGCTCCTTTAATGTCATGATCAGATCCTGTCCATAAAAAATTACCTTCTCTAACCACACAAGCGAAACCACACAAAATAAAAAATTGAGCTGACGACTTAATATCATCGACAACACGTCTGAAAGAGGCTGAAACATGACAGCGTGTTTGCGACGCTGTAATAGCTAATGATTATCCAATTCTGCCTAATCAGCCTAATCCCTAACGAATTATTCAACGAAAAAGAAAAAAAGATACTAGAAGCATAATCAAAACTAAAGGTTTTCAAATTCAAGTTTCTCAAAACAACCGTGCTAATAAAAGCAAAGAAAGTTTCTTATAAAAACTCATTAGCAACCAGTCTTGAGCAGTTTGACTTATTCTATCACAAGCAAGTAGGCATTCTACTGAGTCCAACCTACTCTTTCTCTGAGCACAAACTACATCAACTTCTGGCCCCAACCAATCAATAATTGCTAACTATTGCTGTGACTGTAATAACAAAAATATGAGAACAACTATCCAAGAACAAATAGTTACATGCATTGAACACACAATATTTTGCATTTTGAATAAGAAACAAACTAGCTAGTGATATTGCTATTAAGTCTTATTTCCTCCAATTGTAACACATATCGCGGGTAATAAAAGGAGGCTATTGTATTGGATGTAATCATGCATGGACTAAACAAAAACAGAGTAATATTAATAGACTACATGTAAGACCGCTTTCAAATTACAAGTCAATTTGTGCCTCTCACAACATGTAAGATTGCTTTCAAATTTCATCAAGTATTAGGCAACAATCTGTGTCTTTCTACCCTTATCTTAGAAGGCAAAACAAGTCAAATATTCTCCTAACCCCACCATTATTCTCCTCATAACCCCCTCTACTTTCAAATTACAATCAATTAAACAAGATGACGATGAGAACACCTCATACTCCTCAATTCCTTGTTTTAAGGCTAAAAAGCTTTACTTTGTTTTAAACCAATTAATGTTGCATACATACATACATAAAAGTTTAGGACTCATCGTGGATACACCCCATGTATGGGTATTATAACCATCGTACTCCTAGACTTTTTTATTAGCACTTTTACCCTTTGAATCTTTGATTACAGTACTCTTTTTGTCTTCAGATAGAAAAAAATTTAGTCTTCTCTAGTTGAAGTGAGGATAAAAGATAATTTTCGATCACATGATTTTTCGCATGACATCTTAACCTAACTTGAAAAATAATATCAATCAGAAGTTCATGAGGTGTAAATACAATAAATAGTTTAGTGGCTACATAGATAAGTGCACCCTTATAATACAGAGGGTGTAGCTGCAATTGACCGTAGCTTATTTATGCATGTACGTAGCTAGCTAGGATGTGTTGCCAACAAAAGGGAGGGGGACCTAATTCTTTTGTTTTTGTGTAATGTTGGTGATGTTATCCTCTTCACCAACTTGGAATGACTCTCTTGTAGATATTTTACATATCCATGCGCTCTCCCTTTCCTTCAAAGGTCTACAGAAACCTCCATATATATATATATATATATATATATATATATATATATAT
>BQKN01065313.1:2327-38434 GCA_022839385.1 Asparagus kiusianus
CTTGTTTTTACCCCCCCCCCCCCCCCCCCTAATTAAAATTGTCCGTACAGATATAGTCAGTGATCTCAGAGCTTTGCCTGCATAAATAATTATACCATGCCTAAAATACACGGATATAATCCGTCCTAATGATTATATTTAAATACTGAAACAAAACATAAAACATCAAGGTTTTAGTAAGAGTTGAAATATGGGAAGAGAACAATCGATCTTTATTATGTTTGAATAATAATTTACCAAAATTTACTGATTTTGCATTTCAAACCGGTTATAACTTGTATGACAATCTTCTTGCCTTCATAGCAACATTATAGAGAATAGAAGCAAATTAAGCTCGGAAATTCTAAATGTACTATAAAAGTTATATTACTATTATATTACTAGATATATGGAAGTGGTGTCCACAACAATTCATTTTCTCTTTACAATTCATAAAAAGAATTTAGTTTTTTATATGTAGAATAAAAGATTAGCGCAACTCTTTATACAGTTATCAGTATTCATTAAACTGCGCTAATCAATTAACAATAAACAAGGATTTGCTTGGGACCACGAATTTCGCGCTGGTCCTCGGCGGCTGCATGAGGTGGAATCTTGCCGTCCCTATCTGCGTCACCTGTTACATTTAAGCCCATGCAATTAATGTCCTGCAGTCTACTATTATTTCCAAAGAACAAATTTTTAAAATAAACTCATTTATATTTTTAATTATCAAAATAAACTCATTTCAGTTTTATTTATCAAAACAGACCCATTTTACGGTCACGTCAGCAGCGTGGCCACGAAATGAGTCGTTTTTTTAATGTCGCCTCTAAATAATCGGGGTTGGCAACCCCGACTATTTAGCTAACGTCAAGTTAAATTTATCAGGGTTACCAACCTCGACTGATTTAGAGTCATGTTTAATTGGTCGGGGTTAGCAACCCCGATCATTTCGAAAGCTTATTTCGAAATGGTCAGGGTTGCCAACCCCGATCATATGGCAAATTAGCCAAAAAAAGCAGCAGCAACGAAATTCCCATACCAGCTTGAGACTTTATACAAATTGATGAACCGTCTAAATTAAGAATTAAGAATTAGATGGCCTCTTATTAGTAGATCCCTCGGAATCCGGGAACACAAAAGCAGTCGTAACGATGAGAAAACAATTGAGCGAGCGAGAAAAGAAGAGGAAAGAAAAAAAGAAAAGATGTGGTGAACATCAATCGAGAAACCAAACAGAGCAATTGCCCTCGAGAGATTCAGGCGTCGAACGAAAACACAAGCGAAGATCTCAATAGAGGAGATTAGACGAGCGAACAAATGAATACATGATTCGAATCACAAGGAAGGCAACAACAGTAGAGTATGGTCGGGGTTTTCAACCCTGATCATTTCGAAATGGGCTTTCGAAATGGTCGGGGTTGCCAACCCCGACCAATTAGACATGGTTCTAAATCAGTCGGGGTTGGCAACCCCGACAAATTTAACTTGACATTAGCTAAATAGTCGGGGTTGCCACTCCTGACTATTTAGAGGCAACATTAAAAAAAAACCGACCCATTTCGTGGCCACGTTGCTGACGTGGCCACAAAATGGGTCTGTTTTGCTAAATAACACTGAAGTGGGTCTATTTTGACAATTAAAAATATAAATGAGTTTATTTTGAAAATTTGATCATTTTAACTGCAGAGATTTATTCATGGATCTTATGGTTGATCATTTTGCTGCACCTTTAATTTGCCATGAATTTCTTGCTTGATACGTGGTTATATTCTATTAGCTTCCGAGTCAAGCTTGGAAATAGAACAAATTTTCAAAATAAACTCATTTATATTTTTAATTGTCAAAATAGACCCACTTCAGTTTTTTTTTAATTTGCCATGAAATGGGTCGGTTTTTTTTAATGTCGCGTCTAAATAGTCGGGAGTGGCAACCCCGACTATTTAGCTAATGTCAAGTTAGGTTTTTGGTCCAACAGATTCCCCATCTCATTCCTCAAAATAGGGATGAAGGAGAAAAAATGGGGAAGCTTCCCCAAATCTGTAACATTCTCCAAATTTTTAAAGAAAAAAATGATTCTTCAAAATGGGAAAACTGTTGGAGTTGATGTAAAAATAATTTGAAGAATATAAATTTTACTTCCCCATTTTAAAATTTTTTTTAAAGAAACGGTTGGAGATGCCCTAAGATCACTTGCATAACTCCGTCATAGCTCTGGGCACCGGCTTGTAATTAATCCTTATTATATTATGTCATGAAACTGCGTAGTTGACGCCTTGACGGGTTGGTAACAAGTAACAAGGACCACAAAATCCTACAGAAAGAGGCGCACGAAACCTGAACGATGTCGTACGCGCTACTGGCAGATAACATGGGACCCAGCAAAGGCGAACCGACACGTGGCGGTGGTTTGACTGCTACCCGGATTCACGGTGCTCCTAGATAAACAAATCTACGAACGATTAAAAATTGATTATCCGCTAATTAATTATGATAAAGCAACCAGGGAGAATTAAAAAGGTTTTATAGTAAAAAGGTCCGGATTCGTCGGCGGCGGCGGATATCACAGGCCCACAGGATTGTTTCTTACGATGTCATGTCGGCCATGACGCCAACTGCATTCGGTTACGATCACCGCCTGCCGTGAGGTCACCGGTAAGACAGAAGAGTAATTAAGCATGGGGATCGTACTTGGTACGCTCACCGGAGGTTGTTAGACCACCACGCGTATGCGCCCCGCTTGACGTGTTTAAAAATAGAGGCGGCGGCGGTGTCATGGAGTTGGTTGGTTCGGCGACCTCGTCCACGCGTGAGGGGGGGCTCCAGAGATTTGAGGATCCGCTGTTTTTCGTAGAACGGGAGAGCGATCATAACAATATTGCTTGCTTACACGTGCACAAATTCTTAGATTTGAGGATACCGCCGGGTATTTATTAGCTTTAGGGTGCGTTTTGCAAGCAACCTAAAATGGGGTCAAGAATGGTCTCGGTCTTGTTTTCAACTGAACTGACGTTATTTTGAACCAAGAGGAGGGAGGTGGTCCACAATAAAATCAGTTTAAAGAGCTAATGTTGGCTTAATTTTAATCAAATATAATTTGCTCAAAATGAGACCAAGTCAAGTCATACGTCATATTTTAAGTTGTTGTCAAATACACTCCTGAATGTATTAAGCCACACTTATAAAATCGGGTTGCAATCAATCTTGTTATGGTGTTCTCATTCGTCAAAGTATAACTCATTGCCAAGTAACGGACATGTGTACTTATGCATGCAATACCCCAATCAAGTTGGTGGTCAGAGACCAGCGAGGAGTTCGACCTAGCCGACTTGTCGAGTCAACAATCCTTAACGTCGACTTGAAAGACGGTACTAGTCGACCATGTTGTCGAAAACGAATCGCTACGAGCCCACTCGATCACTTACTGAACGTCTTGCGAAGACTACTCGAAAGGAGTTACTTCTCGGCGAAGTTAAAGGGCAACTTCTGCCTCGAGCCTTTCTCACTGGCGACGTGTCAACATCGCATTTAGGTCATGACAAACGCATCATGCCTCTGGCCCTGATAGCCTTCATGACTCATCAGACCACGTGGGCACCGTCATACCGCCAATCACTTCTTGTTTAATACTGAAGTGCTCCCTTCTCCACTCGCCAGCCGACACCTGTAAAGTAGATGCTAACTCAGCTGTCAGCCCACACTTCGTTACCGTCATCCTGTGCTCGGTTGAAGTGACCAATCTACTCTTATACCCCAGGTATAAATACATGTACTATTCAAACAGGGTTGGGGGATTTGGATCTTGATTATTTTCTCTAAAAAATAGGATATGATCTTTAAGCAAACACTGTACACCCACAAGAACTCTCACAATTATTTATTTTCCCACATTCAAGTTCATTAGCTGACTTGATCGTTGGAGGAACCACGAGGGATCCAAGCCCCGTCATCTCACGTGTTCTACATGTGCGGGCTTTTCAGCAACCCAACTAAAGAACATGATATAAAGTCGAGGAAGAAAGCGGCCCCTCATCAATACTGAACAACCCCATCCAACAACGGATACAACTAACTGTGTGATCACTTAACATCAACAAATCTCAATTTAGTTTTCTTCTAAATTAGCTATTTTATAAACCAACCCCTCTTGGTCCACACAAGAAGTAGTTTAAATGTTATATTTTAGCATAGCAAAACATGGTTAATTTTGACCCCTTTTTTTATATATGTATAAACACTATTCTCTACATTAATAAGAATAGGGCCAAAACTGGACCTATTTTAAAAAGTTGCAAAACATGCCCCTAAATTATTGTTTTGAAAAATCAAAGAGATTTAATCTTTCTTAATTTTTAAACAAATGAATTTATTTAAAGGGTTAATATCTTTTTTGCCTTTGGCAGATGGCTATCAAATTTTTTACAAGAATATTCTTTTGCAAGAAAACGATGTTATCCTTCTTAGATTAAAATAGTATTAAAGTAAAATACATGACATCTACTCCACAAGAACCAAGTTCAAAGCTATAAAATAGCAAAGAAAAATAAAGGATCGAAAGAAAATAAATTACGAGGTTATAGTCTTCCAAAATCTGAAAGTGCCGATCATAAAATAAGTCGTTTGTGAATAATCTAAGAGTGGATCAGAGATAAACAATATCATGTTCCTTTCCCGCCCTACTATATCATGTTCCAAAAGCAATATGCAATGCATGGTTTACAAGATTTAAGTTAGTTAATTCCTCATTTAGAGATTAACAAATCCATCTGAGAAGACAGATTAAGATTTATTATTCCTATAGGTAATGAGTGAAATTTTGTAAAATTATACCAAACTTATTTAGGATATTTATGGTAGCTACTCTTCTTAGCCCTTCTTTCGTTGCCAAATGAGAAAACGACTTATCATTTTGATTGTTAAATTCAAACCAAATTAAATTATTTTTAAGCCCTCATAATGAGCTAACTAAATTAGTTCATCCTTTTAACCCTCCTCTCTTAAATGGTGGTCAAACTACAGCTACATATGTGCTTAGAAAATCTCCCTTTTATATGATTAAGTCCTTAATCAATTTTACAGTCCAGAGGAGAGGTGGTCCAAGGGGGAGAAAAAGAATAAAAAAATTGGGTAAATTTTTTATCTAATTTTTTTCCCGAATATAATTTAACGCTTTAAGCAGATTGCTGAATATTATCTGGTTTAAGAAAAATTAACAAAGACACCATAAGTATCCAAGCTCATGATCTGATGAGAATTTAAATCACGTGACAGAGATCTAAATCTTGAGATAGTTTAATGAGTAATCAGATCCAAAAGATAAGATAAAAAATATAATTATTTTGTATTTCTTGGATATCATTTGCGAAACTTTAAAATTTTTGACACGATGTGAAAAGTCGATATGTCTATCAGTGTCTCATTGAGTTTTTCTTCTATAAGGATTTAACTATATAATATTTTGAACACCTTTTAACTTTCAATCAAAAATCTTTTTCTTTGAGGAATTTTGATTTGAGTGTTTTTAGTAACAATCAACATTTTGATCTTGTAGACGCAATCAGATTTTAAAAAATTTAGAAAATTAACTATAAACGCTACAATTGTGTAATGTTACAAAATTATCCTCTTATTGAATTTTCCAGATATGAAAAATTGATACTGATTGCATCCTACTAATCCAATAATATATAGTTTTAATAACGGTAACAGACTCAATTTGATTATTCCATAAACTTATGCAAAATGACGCTACATCCTAAGGAATAATGAATATTCGAGAGGCATATTTGAGTTATAAAGTATTTCTAGATTATTGTTTAAGTGTATTATTTAGATAATTTGATGAAAATTTTAAAATCCATATGTTTTTTGCTAAAACAATAAAAAATCTTTATAAAAAAAAGAGTACCAAGAAAAAAAGGATTAGATGTAAAAAGTGAAAACCATCTTTTATGTTTTACTGAATTAAGTATATAGATTATAATAAAAAATAATGTAGGATTTCAAGATTAGTGTTTGATTGATTATAATTTCAAATCTGATCAAAATAACTTTTACACCTCGGTTGGAACATGGAAATCGAATAAAGTGGGAATAGAATAGAATTGACGTGGGAATGGAAAGCTCCATCTTATTCCCATGTTTGGGTTCGATTAGAGAATGAAGTGGGAATAACAATGTCATTCAGATTCACACATTTAGTATCCTATGCTCGAGAGTGAGCAAAACGGCTTGATATGTTATAATAATGTCCTTACAATAGCGTTATGGTGTTCTCAGTCGTCAAAGTACGACCCTTTGCTAGCAACGGACTGGTGTCCCCCTATATGCACCGCTCAAACCAAATTGACGGTCAGGGCGACTATGGATCCCAATTTAGTCGACCTGCCGAGTAGACGTCTCCTTGGCCGACTCGAAGGGCGGTACTTGTTGGTCCTCTTGTTGAAGACGACTCGTTACGAGCCCACTCGACCAATTATTAGACGCTTCACGAGGTCGACTCGAAAGGCGTTACTTCTCAGCCAAGCTAAAGGACGACTTCAGCCTCGAGTCTCTCCCGCTGACAGCACGTCGGCATCACATTTAATGCCTGACAAGCGCATCATACCTCTAGCCGCCATGCCTTCAATCACTTCACATTCAATGCTGAGGTGATCTCTCCTCCACTCTCCGACCGGCACGTGTAAAATAGGCGTTGACTCAGCCGCCAGCCCATACTTATTTACCGACATCATGTGCTCGGCCAAAGCGACAGTTCTACCCTTTCAACACTACTATAAATAGAGGTACTATTCTCAACACAAGGAGGAGGCTGGTCACGCCATTTCTGGGCAAATTTTAGGCTATTTTCCAAGCAATATCTAATAATTATACTTCACTACACTAAAGAAATCATACAGTTCTTTGTTTTCCTACTCAAGTTTATCACCTGACATGATCATCGGAGGTACAACAGAGAAACTAAGCCCCGTCCTCTCACGAGTTGTTATTTGTGCAGGTTGAAGCTACTCAACTCAAAACCAAATATTCGGAGAAGTGAGCAGCCTCTAATTATCAACTTCACCCCCAATATATTTGACTGTTTGATTACTTAATATCAACAAATAGTAAAGTTTTTTAAAATATTTAAAAATATTATTAACAATGACTAAATAATTTTACAATTTTAGAAATAAGGTGTATAAAAATAATATTTTTATTTTTTCATATAAATAACTTATCATTGTATAGTTTTACTTTGGCACGACACCTCGACAACAATTTCAATGTTTTGACTTACTATTCAAAGACATTTTTTATTAAAATTATTTTTTATAGAAATAATTACATTTTAGATTAATTATTAATTTGGATATGCTCTAAAATCTGACATAATTGAACAATCATAATGGTGGAAAATCAAAGCAAATACGGACTTGCTCTAACTTCTAGAAAGAATCAAGAGAAAAAATAAAAGAAAGTGTGTTATATTATGGCTAAATACCCATATTGGTATTTTAATTCTATCCTGTTTACCAAGAAAATATTTTAATTAGACAAACATATTTTAAGGCATTTTAATTGATTCAACTTATCAACAAGGTCCTTTTTCTCGTCGACGACCAGTTTTCCGGCGAGAGCTCATCACGTGCATGGCACGTGATGACTTAAACTGCTTTTAGCTGCTAATATGGCACGGATTTTCTGACGTGACAGTGTTTAAAGGCGGGAATTAACCATCTAAAAATCTCAATTCACCCAAAAAAGGACAGATCCGTGCCACATCAGCAGCTAAAAAATAGTTTAAGTCATCACGTGTCACGCGCGTGACGAGCTCTCGTCGGAAAACTGGTCGCCGACAAGAAAAATAGTCTTGTTGATAAGTTGAATCAATTAAAATGCCTTAAAACAGGTTTGCCTAATTAAAGTACCTTCTTGGTAAATGGGGTGAAATTAAAATACCAATATGGGTATTTAGCCGTTATATGATTCACAAGTCCAAAATTGATATAAACAATAATATCCAAATGTAGGAAGCATCATTTCCAAAAATATGGATACATAAACTGAAAAGGTACACGTTGTTATGACATAGAAATGACTAAGTGTTAATTCTTTCCCAAGAGTCGACACATGCCCATATTAACAAAACATCAGATCGACCTCGTCCTATGTGAGACGACTCAAACAACATATGCACTCAACCCTTCCTTCTAAGGACTGAGTCAAAATGCATCCTTACACAAATCCCACTGTTAAGATCGATTCTACGCCCCTTCTACTAGATCGATTCGAGAACTTTTGAGTCCAAGATGACCGACTAAAGGCGTCAATTATTGACCCTCTCGCAAGACTGAGAAGAGAGGTAGCTTGTTTCTTGGAATCCCCCGCCAATAGTCGCTTACCATCATATTAAATGCATGGTTGGAATCATTATTACTTTAGCCTCAAAAGCCTTTATGGCTCATTGGACTACGTCAGTACCACACTCCCCTTATCACCATCACATTAATCGCATAGGTGTTGACTCATCCCATCTGTAGTTAATACCTGTAAAGTATCTGTCGACTAAGCCACATGCTTGGACTCGACCAAAGCTACGCAATTGCCCCTCTGGATCTACTATAAATAGAGGTACTATCTGCTGCATAAGGGTAAACAATTTCTTACTAATAAACACACAACATTCATATTTTTCTCCACTCAAGCTTACTACTGATTTGATTGTCGGAAGAACAGTTGGAGATCCCAACTCCGATCCTCTCACGTGCTGTTTGTGTGTAGGACTGAATCATCTGCTCCATAACCAATCATCAAAAAGGATTGAAGAACCCTAACACACTAAAACATCCCCAATAAGCTTCTCTGTTAGATAACTAACATTAACATATGTAATTATAAGGAAAATGTTATCTTTATAATGTAAATCATCACTTGACTACTAACTAAATATCAAAAGAAAGCATATCTTTATAAAGTTGTACAAAGAGCTATATTTTATAATTTAAGCAAATAAAGGTAAAAACAATGTAATGCAAAACGAAGGAAAGTATCCTATATCATAATGTTTGACTTAAGTATATGGCGCCGGACAATACAATTTGAGGATGAAATATAATATATGATATAAAAACTTTAGTCTTCAACTTGATTAAAATTAACATGCCAACCGTCCTGGGTTCGTTATTAAGTCTTGGCTTAGACATTCGTGTTGAAAAAGAAAATTGAATTAGACTTTTTTTTTAAAAACATTAATATATATATATATATATATATATATATATATATATTTTAGCAATTCACTGGAAAGCCCTATTCTCGCGCAATGTGGAAATTGACCATTCATATTCCTACGGAATTGACGTTCCAACTTTTAAAGTCTCTTTTATATTTTAAAGCGAGAATTACATTTTTCATCCCCATTTTCGGACACCAAAGGAGACCTCACGTAATGCCATATCCATATAATCACCATAATCTCAATTATGCGGGCCCCACAGACAGGGACCGCTGAGCGAACCTAGGGGAGTGGGAGGGGGGCTCCCAAACACGTGGCAAGCTATGACGCTGGCCCGGTGGGAGGCTCATAGCCTGCCGTCACGATGGTGTGGGCTGGAGGTGGGGCCCAGGCAGCGCTCACTGATTCCTCGGCCGGCGAATGAGGTTGGGCCCCACGGGAAGTTTTAACAAGTTTTGTTGGGGAAGGAGCGTCATCCTGAGCCCTGTCGGTCTCTACATCCCCCTCAACGGGTATGATTACCGACGTGATTCGTAATTTGTCTCATTCAACAGCGCAGACATTGAGAGAATTCGACCGTTTAGTCTCACCGACGGTGATTGAATCCGACTACAGCAGGGTATCCCTTTGTGGACTTTGGCAACTTCTTCCGCGCTCTTTTGGATCTTATGATCCGCTGTTCTTCACGGAACGGCAAATCAATGACAGACGACGCTTGCTTATGTTACACGTACACACCTCAAACAGTAGGTAACAAGCGTAGGGCCGCAATTGCGATCGTAGCGGCGCTACGTCATAGTACTCGGTTCAACATGCACCTGAGATCAATGTGACTTCAGACTGCAATTTGCAACAACCCCTTTCGTTTGGGGCTCTTCACTTCTGATATGTTTGATTTCTGATTTGGACAGAGGGGAAAAAAAAACACTACTCTCATGTTTTTTTAAAAAAACAAAGGAAATGCTTGAATACTAGGAGATATATATCAATGGGCGAGCATTGTCTCAGACTTGTGGAAATCTAAAAAGAAAACTATTAAAAGATACAATTTTCTGCAATTAACAACCTCACAGATAAAATTTATTGGATAGCAGTATTCCTAATCTATTAGGATTCATAATCTATTTTGGTAACATGAGGTTATTAGGATTCCTAATTTGTTTTGGTAACATGAGATTATTAGGATTCCTAATTTGTTTTGTTTTTGGTTTTAGGATTCCTAGTCTATGTTGGTTTTAGTTTTTCTATATATATGGAGATTAGAATCAATCATCAAAGAGAGGAGAGTTGTAATCAGAGATTAGAGAGACTTTTGAGCATTGTGAGAGGGAGATATTGTGAGCAAGTTGAGAGCTTTGGTTGATGGTTAGTTTGTGAGCTTTGTGAGATTGCAACCCTTTGTACTCTCCTTGATTTAGTGAAATCTCTCCATCCTCTCCCCGTGGACGTACGTAAGCAGTTTGCCGAACCACGTAGAATTGGTTGTCTCGTTATTTGTGTGATTTGTAATAGCTTATTTAGGTTTCCTCGACAGGTCAGACCTAGAACTGATGAGAGGAATAGCTGATATCTCACTTGGTTGAGATATTTTGCTTAAGGTTCTTGTTTTCTTGGTGAAACATGAATTCCTATTGCGACCCGACTCTCTTGTTGTGCTACCGAAGTGCTGCCAAAATTTTCACTGTGCGCTATAAGTGGTATCAGAGCCCATATTTTAGATCTAGGGTTTTGGAATTAGGTGGAGAAAGATTCTTGTGTGAAGCTTGGTTCTTAGAGTTCTAGGCTTCGATGGAGATAGCATTAGGAGTTGTCATTGGAGATTTCGTTTTCCTCGTGTGGACATGAGATCTATTTAGAATCTGATCTATGGTTCAGTTGGGTAATTCTTAATTTTTATCAAAGTTTGATTCTTTCTCTACAACTTGGAGTTAGTTTGTAATGGGAGAAGAAGGTGAAAGCAGCAAGTCGATGGCGAGTACAGTTCAAGTTGGTTTTCAGAACAATAAAATTAGTGTGGTGAAGTATGACAGTAAAATCAACTTTGGTTTGTGGATGAAAGACGTATGTGATGCGCTCAATGCTCAGAACTTGGAGGAGACCATCATGGTCCACGAGAGACCACCAAAATATGAAGAGGCGATATGAGAAAAGATGAATAGGAACGCTTGTGGGGTGATCAGGTCCTGTTTGAAACAGGACCTGAAGTATGATATGATTGAGGTAACGTCTGCAATGAAGATGTGAGAAATTCTCAACAATAAGTACCTTACGAAGAGTGTTGAGAACCGGTTGCACTTGCTACGTAGGTTATTCAGATTTCAGATGTCCGGAGACACCTCGTTTGCGGCTCATGTGAACAACTATACGAAGTTGTTGTCAGACTTGGCGAATGTTGATGAAAAGATTTCGGATGAGTACAAGGCTATTATCTTATTGAGCACCTTATCAGATGAGGAGTATGACATCTTTGTGCTCACTTTGTTGAACGGAAGATCTTCCATCAGCTATAGTGAAGTTACTAATGCATTGACGAATTATGATTCGAGGAGGAAGGACAATGAGACTTCTCGTGCTAGTACTTCAAGCGAGGCCTTGTCGACAAGAGGTAGAAGCCCATATCTGAAAGGTGGTAATAGAGGAATATCAAAGTCAAGAGGTCGTCATCAGCTTGGAAAGAACCAATGTGCATTCTGCAAGGAGCAGGGACATTGAACAAGAGATTGTTCAAAGATCAAAGAGAAGAAGAATAGCAAGAAAAAGGGCCCGAAGGCTAATGAGGTGAACATTGCGAAATGCGATGATTCCGATGATTCGAGCTTTTCTCTACTGATTACTCCGGAGGTGAACCACTTGGATGTATCAGATTGGATGCTTGATTCCGATGCTACCTATCATGTGACCCCTAGGTGAGATTGGTTTGCATCTTTTGAGAATCTCGATGGGGATGTTGTTATCATGGGAAATGATCAATCCTGTGGCATTTGTGGGATAGGTACAGTGAAGATTCAGATGCACGATGAAGTAGTTTGTGAATTGAAGGAGATGAGATTTGTTCCTTAGCTGAAGAAGAATCTTATCTCTGTTGGAGCTTTGGAGGTAAAAGGATTCAAGGTGACCTTTGAAGACGTTGTAGCAAAGGTTACTAAAGGAACTTTGATGGTGATGAAGGGAGTTCGTAATTGAAACTTGTATTATCTGAAGGAGAACACCAAAATTGGCCAGGTAGCTTCAGCTATTTCAGAGACAGACATGAATAAGCTTTGACATGATAGGTTAGGGCACACAGGCGAGAAGTCACTACAGACGCTGTGCAAACATGGGCTATTGAAGGGAGCCAAGAGTGGTAAAGTAGAATTATATGAGTACTGTGTTCTTGGCAAGAAGACGAAGGTAAAGTTCGGAATGACCATTCATAGGACAAGGGGCATCCTAGACTACGTGCACATAGATGTTTGGGGTCCCACCAAGACTGCATCACTTGGTGATCGACATTGGTTTGTCACGTTCGTTGATGACTATTCTAGGCGATGTTGGGTGTACTCTATGGCAAAGAAGAGTGAAGTCCTAGATATATTCATGGAGTGGAAGAAGAGATTGGAACTGCATACTGGGAGAAAGACCAAGACGTTGTGATCCGATAACGGTGGTGAATACACATCAGACCCCTTTCTGCAGCTATGTCGAGACGAGGGCATAGAGAAGTACTTCACGGTTAGTCATACACCGCAGCAGAATGGAGGTAGCAGAGAGGCTAAATCGGTCTTTGCTAGAGAAGGTCCGATGTTTATTGTCGCAGAGTGGTTTGGAGAAGACCTTTTGGGCTGAGGCACTTACATATGCGAGCCACCTCATTAATAGGCTGCCTTCATTTACGATTGAGGAAAAAACCCCTATGGAGAAGTGGTCAGGAGAGACAACACATGATTATGACCAGCTCAAAGTATTTGGTTGCCCTGCATATTATCATGTTAGAACTGATAAGTTGGAACCTCAAGCTAGGAATACCATATTTGTAGGATTCAAGCGTGGTATCAATGGATATAAGCTATGTGATCCAGTTAATAAAAAGATTGTGCTGAGTAGGGATATCACATTTGATGAGGCTTCTATATTGAAGCTTCACAGCTCTCATCAGGTGGAGAGCGACCAGACGGAGGAGATATCGCAGGTGGTGGAGATCGATGTAGTTTTACATTAACCAGATGGTACAGTATCCATTAGAGTGTCGACTGAGGTGACGCTAGGAGAGGAAGATGTGACACGAAGGATACGGGTATTGATGTACAGGATCAGGGACCAACGGCTCAGGTTCATGATTCTATTACGGTTCAGAGATAGAGGAGAGACATACGGATGCCAGCACGGTATACCGATACAGTAGTTGTATATGTACTTCTGGTGGAGAGTATCGATAAGCTGGTGCCTACTACATTCAGAGAGGTCGAGCAGAGTTCGGAGGCTGATTCATGGTAGATAGCTATGCAGGAGGAGATGGAGTCTCTTCATAAGAATGATACGTGGGAGCTTGTTAAGCTTCCAAAGGAGTGGAAGGCAATTGGTTACAAGTGAGTATACACGAACAAGGAGGGCATTGAGGGCAGTCTATTGAGGTTCAAAGCTAGGTTAGTTGCGAAGGGCTATGTACAGGAGGAAGGAATAGATTATAATGAGGTTTTCTCTCCGGTGGTGAAGCACTCTTCGATTTGAATTTTGCTAGCTTTGGTGGCACAATATGGTTTGGAGTTAGATCAGTTGGATGTGAAGACAACATTTCTTCATGGTGATCTTGATGAAGAAATATATATGACTCAGCCATTAGGATTCCGAGCTGTAGGAAAAGATAAGTTGGTTTACAGGTTGAAGAAATCGCTATACGGTTTGAAGCAGTATCCTCAACAATGGTATAGGTGATTCGATGGTTTTATGATTGGTCATTTGTACACTCGGAGCCAGTTTGATCCTTGCGTATATTTTTACAAGTTGAAAGAAGGTGCGTACATCTATTTGTTGCTTTATGTCAATGACATGTTGGTTGCCTTTATTTCCAGATCTGTTATAGATGAGTTAAAGGCACAGCTTTCAAAGGAGTTTGAGATGAAGGATTTGGATGAGGCGAAGCGTATTTTAGGGATGGAAATCGGCAGATACAAGAAGAAGGACAGAATTTGTTTGACACAACTGGCTTATTTGAAGAAGGTACTACAGCGATTTCATGTTAGCATGGATACAAAGCCAGTTAGTGTACCATTGGGAGCCGATTTGAAGCTTTCAGCTGATCTTTCACCGAAGTCAGTTGAAGATCAAGAGTTGATGTCGAATACTCAATATGCGAGCACGGTTGGGAGTTTGATATACACGATGGTATGTACGAGACTAGATTTATCACAGGCGGTGAGCATGGTTTCGAGATACATGCCCGATCCAGGAGTGGGTTATTGGGACACCGTGAGATGGATTTTGAGGTACATTCGAGGTATGCTCAATGTTGGTTTAGTTTATGAGCGGAACACTACAGGTGGACAGTTATACATTGGTTATGTTGATTCGGATTATGTCGAGGATTTAGATAAGCGCCGGTCTACGACGTAGTATGTGTTTACTTTAATCCGTGCGCCGGTGTGTTGGAGATGCACCTTACAGTCTACGGTGGCTTTGTCTACGATGGAGGCAGAGTATATGGCGATAACAGAGGTTGTGAAGGAGGCTATTTGGCTTCGAGGACTTTTAGAAGAACTTGATATATCACAGAGGTCCGTCACTATTCATTGTGATAGTATGAGTGCTATCTATTTGGCGAAAGATCGAGTTTTTTCATGCGAGGATGAAACATATTGACGTTCTTTATCACTTTGTTCGAGATGTTCTTGAAGATGGCGATGTGGAGATTGTGAAAGTCAACACGAAGGATAATCCGACGGATATGCTCACTAAGATGGTTTCGAGCAACAAGTTTGATCATTGTCGAAACTTGTTGCACATTCGTGATTGTTGAGGTCGTTGACGGCCATTTGGATGAACTACGGGCGGCTTGATCCCTTGGGAGAGGGAGTACGTAGGTAACCACATTGGTGTAGCCGAATTTGGTGAGACGACACATTGGTGCTCATGTTAGTGTCGACTCAGTTTTGGGAATACTTCACCGAGGTGGAGAATTGTTGGATAGCAGTATTCCTAATCTATTAGGATTTCTAATCTATTTTGGTAACATGAGGTTATTAGGATTCCTAATCTATTTTGGTAACATGAGGTTATTAGGATTCCTAATTTGTTTTGTTTTTTGGTTTTATGATTCCTAGTCTGTTTTGGTTTTAGTTTTTCTATATATATGGATATTAGAATCAATCATCAAAGAGAGGAAAGTTATGATCAGAGATTAGAGAGACTTTTGAGCATTATGAGAGGGAGATATTGTGAGCAAGTTGAGAGCTTTAGTTGATGGTTAGTTTGTGAGTTTTGTGAGATTATAACCCATTGTACTCTCCTTGATTTAGTGGAATCTCCCCATCCTCTCCCCGTGGACATAAGTAATTTACCGAACCACGTAAAATTGGTTGCCTCGCCATTTGTGTGATTTGTAGTAGCTTATTTAGGTTCCCTCGACAGGTCAGTCCTAGAACTGATGAGAGGAAGAGCTGATATCTCACTTGGTAAGATATTTTGCTTAAGGTTCTTGTTTCCTTGGTGAAATAGGAATTCCTATTGCGACCTGACTCTCTTGTGCTGCCGAAATTTTTGCTGCGCGCAACAAAATTTTCTCTAAAAGTTCAAAATTGTATATCATTTAGAAATCTACATTCAAGCCACGTGAATCATTTTATTTTTAATGTTTAAGTGTTAGGATACAACTTACGTACTTTGAAATTGATATTTTTTAAAGTTTATTTATTACTTTTTAGTGAAATTGTGATCGAAAGGTTGTTGATTGCAACAAAAACTTACTTGGTTTTTGATAAGGGGGTATTTGGTTCAATTTCTACAAATTATAGGAAATGTTTTACACCCAAAATATGATTTCCTTATATTTCTTAAAAAATTTATAGGAAAAATTTTGAGAAGTCAAAAGGTACCAATTTTCTTTTCTTTTTTACTTTGCTTGTTTGGTTCAAAACAAGAAAATGACCCATAACTTTATAGAAAATAGCAAGATTCCCTATAATTTTTAGAAATTGAACCAAACACCCCCTCAATTTATAGAAAAATATCAACTTTGTAGAAAAGTGTCAATGTGATGTCAGATTTCTGAGTGATTTCCGCCCATTTTGAGAGAGAATTGATTTTTATAGATTTTGGTACTTTTTGTACTTTACAAAAAACATTTCTGTAATTTTTTAGAGCAAACATAGTTTACGGAAATATACAGAAAATTTTTAATTACAGAATTACCATTGTCAAGCATTTTGAAAAAACTTTTCTATAAAATTGTGCAACCAAACACCCCCTAAATTTAAATTGTGCAACCAAATATTTCTATCTATACTTACCATATTTTTAAGGTGGCTTTTAAGAAAATACTATAAACTAAAACAAATTTTAGTCGGAAAATATCTTTAAAAGTTTTTGTTTATTTGTTTTCCAGAGATGTAGCGGCTGGTTTGGTAACCAATTAATCTTAGAGGGCTATAAATAATAAGAGATTCTGTTTGACTCAAAACCATGTAATCAATTATGAGACATATGATAAAAAATGCATTATAATTGGCAATGATCTTGATTCGAATTCTAAGAAAATAACACATGTTACCTTTGGTTCAAAGATAAATACTCAAATAATAAGTGAAAAAGATGCATGTGTTCGGTACCAAGACAAGATTTGTTAATACATATGACATGGTTTATCCCTTGTTTTTGATAAAAAAAAAAGAAGACAAGATTTGTTCATAATATTTAGATACAATATATTTGATATTTCTCGTCCACACATTTAAATATATTTATTTAAAAATAATTATCATTTAATTATTCATCCATTTGATCTGTGAACCACTTGTTATTCATTCGTGAGATAAGTGAACAACAAGTGACCATCTCACTTCCTGGAATCAAATTTGATATACATAGGATCAAGTATATCATATCCCTTAAGCTTGTATATATGTAATTAATACATAAATAATTATCACACAAGTTAAGACCGGCCTACTTTCCAAACGCATAAAAATAATGATCATCCTAGGTTTAAATCAACTTTTGATGACTTACGAAGGAGATACGTACGTATAGGCTGATTTTTAAATTCTCTCCATTCGTTGCATTTTGGCCATGCACGCGTTCCAAGCAAATTTCGTTTTCTTAAGAAATATCCGACTACTTTAATATCTTAAAAATAGGACGCCGTAGTAATTTATAAATAAAGAAAATTCCATGACACGATGGTTTTAATGGATCTCACGGTTCCTTTTGATGGTGTATTAATTGTTTAATTGGTTTTGTTGGGCATGAGATCATACTATATATCAATTCGTCCGTGGTGCAAAATTAGCACCTAGCTTCCTTTCATTTTTCTTTTCTTTTTGATCAACTACGTTTCACTACAACAAAAAATTCAACTTGCGACACTAATTTCTCCACACAAGTAGTTGTGTGGTTGGAATTACAACGCGCTGAAGTGAGACGACACTTAAAAAAAATGTCACAAATCCTGACATTTGTTTGAGTCATAGATGCAAACTTGACAAAAAATAATTAAAAAAACTGATACTCAACACTTGCGACACAAATTTGTGTCGAGCATTTAAACCTTGAGAATGAGAACAGAATTATTTATACACCAATGGGAAATTAGTCCCACATCATTCAGCCCCAACGAAATTTAGTTATTTGAACTTGATTGGCGACTTTATTCAAGTTGTGAGGTAACTCGGTGATAACTCTGTTGTGATTTATGTAAGTGAGCTTCAATTAGAATGGTGATAGCCTGATAGGTGTAAGTGGGTTGGGCTCTCCTTGTTAGAGATGAACTGATGGGATTAGAAAATGAAATGATTTTATGAGTAGAAATTTTTGAAAATAAAAAATATGATTGGACAAATATTAATTTGTGTCGCTGTTCTTGACACATAGCGCATGAGTCAGGGGATTTACGACACATTCCCATGTGTGTAGAAGAACCCTCTCCACACATGCTTTGTCTACACTTTCGTCTTGTCCCAATCTTCATTCGTCGATTGACACAAAAACATGTCACGAGATGACCAAAAAAGTATTGCAGGTTAGCTTTTGTTGTAGTACTGTTTTGGATATCTCGAGTTATAGGGTTATTAATTACACGGTTGATCTTAGAGCATGTGTATCTAACAAGTAACCATGATGCCTTGTCTGGTATGCAAGAATGGTTGATAATGGAATTACAATTCCTACCGAGCAAGATTTAATTTTTTACTTGGTTGTTGTTCAATAACAAGTTGCACACTAAGGATATTCTAACTCTAAAAGGCTGGCAAGGAGATACTTTATGCCCTTTTTGTGGTTTGGAAGACGAATGTCGAGAACATCTTTTCTTTTCTTGTCCTTTATCTTTGCAACTATGGAGATATTTTAAAGAGTATGCTTTACATTATCAATGGCCACTTACTTTCATGGAGCTTCTGCCGTCTATAGAACAATTGAAAGGCATTCATGGACATCTTTGACGTTTGATTTTTCCTGCTACATGCTGGAATATATTGATTACAAGGAACATGTTTATATTTGATCAAACTACATTCTCGTACAAATCCATTATTAATCAAATTACCTCTGGAATAAATGAATGGACAGGTGCAAGAAAAGGTTTGGTTGCTCAAAGTCTATTTAAAAGACAGCTGGAAGATCATCCAATCAGCTGGGAAAATGTTTAACAAGGCTTGGAGGATTTGCAAACAGTTGGTTTCTGAGATCTTTTGAAGTTTCTTGTAATTATTTTGTTATCGAACTGTTATGTTTTTAATTACATTTTTGTCTGTTAGTTTATAGAAAATCTAATTCAAGTAAATATATGTATAGCTGGATTTGGTTCTTTCTTATATCTGTGTCAACGATGAGTGATGACAAACCCCACTCCTCATCTTCACAGCTTTGACAGAAGAAAGTTATACGCCCCTATTTAGTTGAATTCTATTTTCTATCTACCAACATCTGGATACAGTTCGTATCCTACTTTTGTAACTATAACATATTTATCTTAATTTAAGGAACGGGGAACATCCCCCTGTTTTTCTATCAAAAAAAGAATTCAACTTTTCATTCATGTGCACTGAATATGACATGTTTTTGGAAGCTAGAATTCTCATTCATACTTCACATTAATTCTCATATTATGTGGAAATGAGCAATCCCAATAAGTTTGTAAGGAATAAATGTTCACACTTAAGTGGAAATAAAAAGTTTAAAATGACTTCCAAATTTGTTTTGATTGCTTATTAATTACAGATACAAACCTTCCCGGCGTCTAAATCTAAAAATGGGAATGTACATTGCATTTCCATATTCATTTTATTCTATTCTTTACTTCATTCCTTCACTAATCGAGTCACATGTATCTAATATATTCATACCTAACTATTTTCTATAAAATGGTGATGAAATGTATCACTTGTAGAAATCTTTTTATTTTCCAATTCGATCCATTTATTCGTAGAGATATTTGTTGGATATTTTGTTCATGAAAAGACAAATTTGCCTTTGTGAATAGTCCCACATTGGAAAATAGAAGTCCAAGAGAATTATATTGGTTCACATTTTATTAGGCCTTGCATAGTGTTTTGGATTTTGTGGGCTTTGCATAACACGCACGCACGCTCGCGCGCGCTCCGCGCCACACTGCACACTTTTTTGGATCTTAGTATTTTCATTGTTTCATTTTCATTCCGCGTGACTCGTTCGTAACGGATGCAGAGTTGGCGTGAGGAGTTACGTGGATCCTGCGTAACATATGCGGATTCGGAGCAACGGCTCTTTGGCCTCCAACTCCTATATATACTGGGGTTCTCCTCCTCAGAAGACACACTGAAAAGCAACATCCTCTCTTCTTCTGCAAACGATTCTTCCTCCATTTCTTTCTCAAAATTTTGTTATTATGTTCATTATTTTTTCGGGTAACCATCTTCGTCTGAGCAGAAGCTCTGCTACTCTCGCCCGAGTACAGAGGCCGGTCATTTTCAGGGGGCTTTTACCTCTAGGGGGAGAGGATCGACTGCGTCAGGGCGATTGGTTGGTCCTCTATCTTCTAGGATAGTAAAATCACGACTGTACCCGTTCAGGCCTGGTGTTCTAACTTTTTAATTTTGGATTTATACTAATTATTTTCTTTTTTGACAACAATCCAGAAAATAGATTTTTTGCTGTTAATTTAGATCTGAAATTAAATGCTTTTAATTATTACATAATTTTCTGTTAATTCTGTGTTAAATTCGATTTAAAAAATTACTGTTCATCGGGTTTATTGTTCACCCAAATTCATCTTGCTTCTGCTCATCGGTATTTTGTTTAGAGTTAAAAAATTATTTTCTGTTACTGTTCATCAGAGAGTATTGCTGTTTAAAAATATATAATTTTAATTTCCTGCTAATTAATTGTTGTTAATTAATTACCTCTAATTGCTTCATTTGTTTATATATTAATTAATTGCTTTAATTAGTTTCTGTAAAAAAAGGCTACTATTCATCTGATATTTTTTCTGTTCATCAAAAAAATTCTTTACTGTTCATTACATTAATTAGTTAATTAATATGTTATTGTTTAAAACTCAGAAAACTAGTTTTATTAAAAAAACATTACTGTTCCTTTTTATTGGAAAACGTAATTGTTCTTTTTAAACAAGTTTTTGTTACAGTTCATTATCAAAAATAAATAAATTTTGCACTGCTATATTAATTTAAAAATTTTATTTATTGCAATCATTATTTTATTGCTAGTTTACAAATCTAGTTCATATTCTAAGTCATAATCCTCTAAGTTACTAGTTGAGTGGTATTGACAAAATATTTATTCTATCAGATACCAAATACCTACACTAGTAAACTCAAATTGGACTTATGGCTAACCCTGATCATTCGAAGAGTGTCAAACCTGAGAAATTCACTGGTGTTAACTACAAATGATGGGATAATCAGATGAGATACTGGATCACAACCCTGTAGGATCTGAAATAGATACACTAGAACACTAGAGGGGGGGTGAATAGTGTTCTTTTAAAATTATTGCAAAGTAGATAATAAATTGCAAAGAAAAATGGCAATCTCAGAAATTTGCAAACACAAACACAAGGATTTTATACTGGTTCCACCAAACCGGTGTACATCCAGTCCCCAAGCAAATCCTACTTGAGAGTTTCCACTATGATTTTGAATAAACTTACAAAATCAAACTCAAACCTGACCAATTTGCAAGTCCCTGCAAATTACAATACCAATTGACAAACTCCTTGCCAATTTGAACACCAATCTCTAAGCCAAGAGATTAACCCTCTCACAACCGAGAGAAAACTTTGTTGAAGTAATAACACAATGATCCTATAAGCCTTGAATGTGTAATGAAGTGCAGCAGTGGCTTAGGATTCTTTTAATCTCTGTAAAATTGCCTAATTGATTTGTATTTGATGAAAGTATATAGGTAATTTCAGAAACTCTTCTTTTTCAGAAAATCAGCATGTTTTTCACTTGGGAAATTACACAAGAATCAAAGCTTATGGGTCTATATTTTTT
The DNA here is from genome assembly GCA_022839385.1 of Asparagus kiusianus. Lineage (NCBI taxonomy): Eukaryota > Viridiplantae > Streptophyta > Magnoliopsida > Asparagales > Asparagaceae > Asparagus > Asparagus kiusianus. Next base: position 24,207 of record BQKN01065313.1, read on the forward strand.
TATTTTATTTTTCTGAACAAGTAATATATATATAGCCCTTGAAAAGACAACTTTTTAAAGTTTAAAAACGTTTAAAAACGGCTATAAACAGTCAGATATTCAAATATTGAAAAACTGGAAAACTGTCTTTGTAGTCGACTACTGTAGTCATTAGTTGACTACACTGAGTTCAGACAGACTCTGTTTTCGAAAAATTCTCTCAGTAGTCGACTATAATGATCATTAGTCGACTATACTGTAATTTGACAGAAACTTAAAAAACTGAGATTTTCTTCAGTAGTCGACTACTGTTAACATTAGTCGACTATACTGTAAAATATCAGAAACTTATATTTCTGTCAAACACATGAGTAGTCGACTATAATCAGAATTAGTCGACTATATTGTAAATTGACAGAAACATGTATTTGAGTTTAATACAAGAGTAGTCGACTACTATTCTAATTAGTCGACTATTAAGAGTAAAAATTCAGATATAGAGAGTTTTTCTAATTAAGTTTTAACTATTATTCTAATGGTTAACATAGGGGATTTCTATAGTTAACCAACACACTAAGCCTGTGTTAGTGTGTTCTAAAATTGTGTGTGTGCGTGTGTGTGTTCAAGGCTTGTACAAATATTCTAAGTAAAGAAAATGTAAAATACATTAACTCTTTTGTTCTTCATTTTCTTCACTTCAAAAATGCCTTGAAGTCAACATGCACTTTCCACATATTCTGATATTGAAATCTGCATATAAGAGTTAGTGCATACACATTGTATAAATTGTTATCATCAAAACACTATCACGGAGATATGATATTCAACATTCTCCCCCTTTTTGATGATAACAAATAATTTATGTCAATGTATGTATTTTAAAAAACAGGTTAAAAACATAATGAAATACTCCCCCTGCATATATGCAAAATAAGTCTATTGCAGTACAATTACGTAACATAAATACGCAACATAACTATTTCTCCCCCTTTGTTATCAACAAAAAGAGGAAGCTAAACATAACATAATTTTTTCTACATGAGCTAAAACTTCAAACAAATCATCTAGGTTATGAACATAATCCATAACTTCACCCATCCAAATAGATAGGCAAAGACTTGCCATAAAGATCAAAAGTTCCACAATGTTCATCACCATGATCTGTTTAAGATATATAGCACATGTATTATCTAACCAAACATTATCATCAATAATAATAAAAAACACACAACTAATATAAATGTCATAGTAGCAAAATAAGAAACATATTACATAAGTTCTAATAAAACACAACCACATAGTTTTAGAAACATAAACATAATAACATAATTGTTTTGACATTAAGCATTAAAACATCTTAAGGTGCTGGAGGAGGTTGCTGTCCTTGAAAATATGTATTGAGCTTTGAGTCCAAGTCTTCAAACTTCTTGATTAAGTCTTCTTGATTACTAATGATGTAAGAGTTTTGTGCATAGAGAGCTCTTTGACCAGTTTCAAGTTCTAGAATACGTGCACTTAAAGTGTTGTATTGCACGTCTGAAAAACAAGATGGTTCTTTAGGAAATGGTGGTGGTTGACTTGAAGAAGCTCCTGCTTGAGTTGAAGATTGAGGAATATCTTCTTGTTGAAGTTCAGGTTCATTTTGAACAGGGTCATTTTGAGGATTTTGATCTTGTATTTCAAAATTTGTCAATTTCATCCTTGTTAGGGCATTTGAATCAAAAAATTCAATTGAACGGACAACAGATTTTTCAGATTTGAGATCAACATGGTATTTGTCAAAGATCTTAGTCAAGAATGCACCATAAGGAAGAAATCCTCTAGGAATTGTAAGAAAATTATCAAAATAAACCTCAGCCCAATTAACTTGAATATTTCCCATAATAGCATATATAGCTTTTGCTAATTCTAGGAAAATGAAATGAAAACTTCCAGTTTTTGGAAACAAGTTATAGGCTAGAATACGAGCAATGAACCTAGGAATTGGACGAAGTTTGTTAGAATTATTCAAAGGTTTTCCATGTCCAGGAAGAAATATGTGATTGGATAACAAATCTGAATCATTCATCCTAACAGAGCTAAGAGAAACTCCTTGATAAGGAATATTGAATATTTTACCAATTGTTTTAATAGTTAATTCAATCACCATTCCTTTAACAAGGGTTTTAATTTTTTCAGAACCACCAATTGTACCCACACGTTCTATATTGGTATAGAACAGTTGCACAAGAAATGGGTATGATGGTTTCCTATTTTTAGCAGAAAATAATTCAAGCAAGCCCACATTTTCAAAATAAGAATTAAAGTTCCATGGAATGAAATAATCGAACTTCACACAATGATTTCATCATTAACAGAACTATGAGTTTGCTTGGCCTTCTTAGATCTAGACATGATGAACTAGATCAATAACAAAAGAGTAAAAGAGCAAGTTTAGAATAATACCCTAAACTGTAGAAACCCTAGAATAGTCGACTATAGCCTGGATTAGTCGACTATATAGCCTGGATGCTTGACAGACTTGACAATTTTGAGAGATTTGAAGAAAAAAATGAGAAAAGAGAGGATGCCCTAACCTGGAAACGATAAAACTGCAGTGGAAGATGGGGTTTTGGTTTTGGGGGAAGTTAGAGAGAGAGGTTTTTGTATTTTACATTTTCTTTAAAGAATAAAACATTATGTATGGTTTAGATTTGATTGTTAATTAAGTGTAGGGTTGAGATTTGATCTTAAATGTATGGTTAGGATTGATTGAGGGAAAAAAATGAATGGTTGAGATAGATTTTACTTAAGTGAAACGGGTATGGTTATTGGATTTTGGGTTAAAACAGAAAATATCCACTTTTCTTAAAAGACTGAAGGTTTAGAATTAGTAGTCGACTAATAGTCAAAGTAGTCGACTACACTGTAATTGACAGAAAGTTAATTTTAAGATTTGAACTCAGAGTAGTCGACCAATATGTGAAATAGTCGACTACACTGTAATCAACAGAAAGATTATTTTTAGGATTTTACATTGAGTAGTCGACTATAAAGGTAAGTAGTCGACTACACTGTATTTTTTAGAAAAAATATATGTATTGCTTGTGCATGTAGTCGACTATAAGACAAATTAGTCGACTAAATATAGTATAAATGTATATTTATTTATTTTTTAAAATTAATTTAAATCTTCAAAAGAACATATACCTAATTCCTTTCTTAATTTAACATAAATTTCTTCTTTTAGGGGTTTTGTTAATATATCTGCAATTTGTTTATCTGTAGGTATAAATTCTAATGATATGTCACCTTTAAGTACATGATCACGTAAAAAATGATGTCTAATGTCAATATGTTTTGTACGTGAGTGTTGAATAGGATTTTTGGATAAATTTATTGCACTAGAATTGTCACACATAATAGATGATATGGGACAATTTATGCCATAATCAGTTAGAGTTTGTTTCATCCATAATATTTGTGCACATGTAAGGCTTGCAGCAATATATTCAGCTTCAGTTGTTGATAAAGACACTGAATTTTGCTTTTTACTAAACCAAGATACAAGTGAATGTCCTAAGAAATGACATGTTCCACTTGTACTTTTTCTATCAGATTTACATCCAGCAAAATCAGCATCACTATATGATATTAAATCAAAAGAACTATGTTTAGGATAAAATAAACCATAATTTGTAGTATCTTTAATATATCTAAAAATTCTTTTTTCAGCTTTAAGATGAGATTCTTTAGGATTAGATTGAAATCTTGCACATAAACATACACTAAACATTATATCAGGTCTACTTGCAGTAATGTAAAGAAGTGATCCAATCATACCTTGATAGAGCTTTTGATCAACATTCTTACCATTTTCATCTTTGTCAAGAGATGTAGTAGTGCTCATTGGAGTTGGTTTGCTTGATGAATTCTCCAACCCAAATCGTTTGAGTAAATCTTTTGCATACTTGTTTTGATTGATGAATATTCCTTCTTTTAATTGTTTAATTTGTAGTCCAAGGAAGAAATTCAGTTCACCCATGTGACTCATTTCAAATTCATCCTGCATATTCTTAGCAAATTCTTGATAAAGATTGTTGTTAGTAGAACCAAAAATAATATCATCTACATAAATTTGAATTAGTAAAATATCTTTATTTATTTTCTTAATAAATAAAGTTGAATCTACTTTTCCAATTTCAAAACCTGAAGTTAAAAGAAACTTCTTTAATCTATCATACCAAGCACGAGGTGCTTGTTTAAGACCATATAAAGCTTTCTTAAGTTTAAAGACATGATTTGAAAAACTTTCATGTTCAAAACCTGGAGGTTGTTCTACAAAAACTTCTTCATTTATAAAACCATTTAGAAAAGCACTTTTAACATCCATTTGATATAATTTAAAATTCATAAAACATGCAAATGCAAGTAAAATTCTAATTGATTCTAATCGTGCAACAGGTGCATAAGTTTCATCATAATCAATTCCTTCTTCTTGATTATAACCTTGAGCAACTAATCTAGCTTTGTTTCTAACAACTTGACCAAATTCATCTAATTTGTTTCTAAAAATCCATTTTGTTCCAATAATAGATTTATTTTGAGGTCTAGGTATAAGATCCCAAACATTGTTTCTTGTAAATTGATTAAGTTCATCTTGCATAGCAATTATCCATGAATCATCAAGAAGTGCTTCTTTTATATTTTTAGGTTCAATAGTTGAGATAAAAGCATTATGAGCAATTAAATTAAAATGTGATCTAGTAGTTACTTTGTCAGAAATATTTCCTATAACTAAATCATGTGGATGATTTTTAACTTCTACAAAATCTTTAGGTAAATTATTTTGTAGATTATCGTCTTTTGTAATATCTATCATAGGAGTATCATGTATAGTATCAATTACATCATCATCATTATTTAGAATTGTAGGTGTTTTTGAAAAATTTTCATCAAAAGAAACATGTAAAGATTCTTCAATAACTAGTGTTCTTTTGTTATATATTCTATATGCTTTACTATGATTAGAATATCCAACAAAAATTCCTTCATCAGATTTAGAATCAAATTTATCTAAGTTATCTTTTGTGTTTAAAATAAAACATTTACAACAAAAAACTTTAAAGTAAGATACTTTAGGAATTTTGTTATAAAATAATTCATAAGAAGTTTTCTTTAAAATAGGTCTTAATAAAACTCTATTTAAAACATAACAAGCTGTTGATACAGCTTCTGCCCAAAAATACTTAGGTAAATTACTATCACATAACATGGTTCTAGCACATTCTTGTAAAGTTTTATTTTTCCTTTCTACAACTCCGTTTTGTGGAGCAGCGCGAGGAAAAGAAAAGGTATGTGATATACCATGTTTGTCACAATAATTTGCAAATAGTTCATTTTCAAATTCACCTCCATGATCACTACGAATAGAGATAATAGAGGTAGATTTTTGATTTTGAATTCTTTTGCAAAATATAGAAAATTCATTAAAAGCATCATTTTTATTTTTAAGAAAAATTACCCATGTAAATCTAGAAAAATCATCAACAAGAACAAATGCATATCTACTTCCATTTAAAGATGCAACTCTTGATGGACCAAAAAGATCTATATGAATTAATTCTAATGGTCTATTTGTAGATATTATATTTTTAGATTTAAAAGAAGATTTGTGCATTTTTCCTTGTTAACAAGCATCACAAAAATTATTTTTAAATGACATCTTAGGCAAACCATTTACTGAATCATTTTTAGAAATCTTAGACATATGTTTAAAATTAACATGTCCAAAACGTTTATGCCATAAAATAGAATCATTAGATGATGCAATAAGACAATGTTCATTTGAAATATTATTCATAGATAACACATATATGTTATTCTTTCTATAACCTTTAAAAATAATTGTTATTAAATCAATATCATAAATTAAGCATGATTCTTTTTCAAAAACAATTTTAAAACCTTTATCACATAGTTGACTAATACTTAGTAAGTTATGTTTAAGACCATTAACTAATAAAACATTATCAATGATAGGTTTATTTGGATTACCGACAGATCCAATACCGATGACTTTTCCTTTGTTGTTATCTCCAAAAGTAACGGTACCACCATCCTTATTTTGAAAAGATGACAATAATTATATGTTTCCAGTCATATGTTTGGAGCAACCACTATCCAAAATCCACCTATCTTTCTTGGGTACCTGAAATAATAAACATTTACATTTTGGTACCCATACTCTGTTGGGTCCTTAGAATTAGCCTTTAGGAAACCAAACCCATGAAGAGTTTGATTTGCCTAAATAATTAGGTGATAAACAAATATCTTTAATAAAATCAGAAATATAAAAATTCTTATGTAAAGAAGATAATTCTTTTGGAACCCATATAGAAAAAAATTTTGATTTCTTTTTGTACATGTTTTCAGTTTTATAATCATACAAGACATGAGTAGGTTTTACAAAAATTGTATTCTTTGATTTATTTTTATTAAATTGAAAACCTAATCCTTTTGTCTTTTGTGATTCTCTTTGAAATGAAAGAATATTATTGAGATTTTCTTTACCTTTATTAAATTTGCTTACATTTAGACATATATCTTCATATCTTGATTTAAAAGAAGAAATATCTTTTTCTAACTTGTTAATACGAATATTTAAATCATTACATTCTGATTTTAAATATTTATTTTCATTAGACAAGCATTCATTTTCTTTAAGTAAGGAAAAATTTTCTTCTTTCAAAACAATTATTTGAGAATTGGAAAAAGTAGAAGAATTTAAATCAGAAATTTCTTCAAGTAATCTTTTATTTTCACCTTTAAGAAAATTATGTGAAGTTTTTAATCTAACAAAAGTTTCATATAATTCATTAAATGCATCTAAAAGTTCTTCATTTTCACTTACTTCATCATATGCCATGAAGCACATGTGTGCACTTTCCTTTTCTTCAATATCTTCATCTGAGGATGACTCATCACTATCATCCCAAGTGACTGCCATTGCTTTCCTTTTCTTGTTATTTTGTATATTGTTGAAGTTGTTGAAATAACTTGATTTTTGCTTATTCTTCAACAGTGGATAATCTTTCTTCATATGCCCTGGTTTATTACACTTAAAACAAAGAGGGTTAGTTGAATTTGAATTCTTAAATTTAAAATTACCTTTTTTATGAATTTTTGAAAATTTCGTGCAAACATGCCCATTTCTTCATTATCATCATCTGAATCTTCTTTATCGGAAGTAGTATTGAATGCAAGAACTTTCTTGTTCTTAGATTCTTCATCATTCTTCCTATCTTCAAGTTGTACTTCATATGTCATAAGATTACCAATAAGATTTTCAACTGTAAGAGTTGACAAATCATTGGCTTCTTCAATTGCTGTTACTTTCTTTTTCCATTGTGGAGTTAGTGAACGAAGTATCTTTCTTACCATCTCCACTTGAGTATATGTTTTTCCAAGACCAATAAGAGAATTTGTGATGTCGGTGAATCTTGTGAACATTTCTCCAATAGTCTCATTTTCCTTCATCTTGAATAATTCAAATCTGTGCACAAGAACAGAAATTTTAGATTCTTTAACTTTATTTGTACCTTCATATGTTACCTCGAGTGTGTGCCAAATATCATATACGGATGTGACCGTTGACACCCTATTGAACTCATTCTTGTCAAGTGCACAAAATAAGGCATTCATTGCTTTAGAATCCAAATTTGCATTGTTCCTTTGAGATGTAGTCCATTCCGTGAAAGGAGTTGTTGGCTTCTCATATTTTGTTTCCACGACGTTCCAAAGTTCGTAGCCAATTGATTGAAGGTAAATCTTCATTCGGCACTTCCAATAGTTGTAGTTCAAACCATCGAACAATGGAGGACGATTTGTAGAGTGACCTTCCTTGAATTGTGATGTATTTGATGATGCCATCTTTCACCTTGCTCTGATACCAAATGTAGGATCTGAAATAGATACACTAGAACACTAGAGGGGGGTGAATAGTGTTCTTTTAAAATTATTGCAAAGTAGATAATAAATTGCAAAGAAAAATGGCAATCTCAGAAATTTGCAAACACAAACACAAGGATTTTATACTGGTTCCACCAAACCGGTGTACATCCAGTCCCCAAGCAAATCCCACTTGAGAGTTTCCACTATGATTTTGAATAAACTTACAAAATCAAACTCAAACCTGACCAATTTGTAAGTCCCTGCAAATTGCAATACCAATTGACAAACTCCTTGCCAATTTGAACACCAATCTCTAAGCCAAGAGATTAACCCTCTCACAACCGAGAGAAAACTTTGTTGAAGTAATAACACAATGATCCTATAAGCCTTGAATGTGTAATGAAGTGCAGCAGTGGCTTAGGATTCTTTTAATCTCTGTAAAATTGCCTAATTGATTTGTATTTGATGAAAGTATATAGGCAATTTCAGAAACTCTTCTTTTTCAGAAAATCAGAATGTTTTTCACTTGGGAAATTACACAAGAATCAAAGCTTATGGGTCTATATTTTTTATTTTATTTTTCTGAACAAGTAATATATATATATAGCCCTTGAAAAGATAACTTTTTAAAGTTTAAAAACGTTTAAAAACGGCTATAAACAGTCAGATATTCAAATATTAAAAAACTGAAAAACTGTCTTTGTAGTCGACTACTGTAGTCATTAGTCGACTACACTGAGTTCAGACAGACTCTGTTTTTGGAAAATTCTCTCAGTAGTCGACTATAATGATCATTAGTCGACTATACTGTAATTTGACAAAAACTTGAAAAACTGAGATTTTCTTCAGTAGTCGACTACTGTTAACATTAGTCGACTATACTGTAAAATATCAGAAACTTATATTTCTGTCAAACACATGCGTAGTCGACTATAATCAGAATTAGTCGACTATACTGTAAATTGACAGAAACATGTATTTGAGTTTAACATAGGGGATTTCTATAGTTAACCAACACACTAAGCCTGTGTTAGTGTGTTCTAAAATTGTGTGTGTGCGTGTGTGTGTTCAAGGCTTGTACATATATTCTAAGTAAAGAAAATGTAAAATACATTAACTCTTTTGTTCTTCATTTTCTTCACTTCAAAAATGCCTTGAAGTCAACATGCACTTTCCACATATTCTGATATTGAAATCTGCATATAAGAGTTAGTGCATACACATTGTATAAATTGTTATCATCAAAACACTATCACGGAGATATGATATTCAACAAACCCTAGGTCTCCTTTCAGCCATTGACACTCCCGATTATTCATCCAGTGGATCTCAACCCACTAATTCTCCTGTTTATGGTCCACAACCTGAACCATCTCCTTCCACTTCTGGTTCTGGTGCTAGCTCCTTTTCAAGCTCTATGAAACCAGAAGAAATCAATTATCATTGTTGTCATAGGATTCTTTATGCACTTGCGGACAACCTCTATGATATTTATTATGAGTTCAAAAGTACTAAGGACCTATGAAATGCTCTTGAAGCAGAATATGGTTATGATGGTTCCAAAATTCTGCGTTTTACTTTCTCTTCCTTCAAAAAGTTCATGATGGTTGATGACAAACCCATTAATGAACAAATTCATGAATTCTAAGATTTCCTCCGTCACCTCCAATCAAAAGGAAACACCTTTACTAATGACTATAAAGTTTCTTATTTAATTGATAAACTCCCTCCATCCTGATCTAGATTTTATCGGAGATCTCTGATACAAGCAAGTAGATCTAACCTTAACTGAAGCCCTCAAGGCTATTTGTATTGAAGACCAGCATAGGAAAAATTCCAAAACCAAGTCTGAATCAAAAACTAAAGTGAACTTGGTAGAGGATAAGCCTAAATTTAAGAATTTCAAACCGAAAGGAAAAAAATTCAAGAAAAACCATCAATCCTTCAACAAATCTTCTTCCAAATCCAATCCCAACTCTTCCAGCCATAAGTCTGATGGAAAGTTCTGCTATGTCTGTGGTAGAACTAACCACCTGGCTCCTAACTATCTCTTTCGGAAGAAGGAAGCGGTTAAACCTGCTCCTAAAGAAAATGGATCCAACAAAGTTAATATGATTGAAGAGAATCCAACTTTATTCAGGTTAGCCTCTTCATCCTATCTTGTGAGTTCCCTTACTTCTTCCATTGACTGGTACTTGGATTCCGGAGCTAATATTCATGTTTGCAATGATCGCTCTTGGTTTTCAACTTACCAGGAACCATGTGGAGGAAGCATAAGCTTACCAGATGACTCCACCAAATAAATAATTGGAAGCGGATATATAGAATTCACCATGACCTCTGAAAAAGCTCTAAATCTGCAAAGCGTCCATCATGTTCCTTCTCTCTATCGCAATTTGATCAGCGAATCTCTTCTCCTTAGAGCTAGCTTTAGGATTGTCAAGGAATCAAATAAATTTGTGAGTACCAAAAATAATGTATTCATTGGAAAAGGTTATATCTGTAATGGTCTTTTCAAACTCAATGTAAAGAATTCCTGTTCCGATAAAATTTCTAAGTCTTCTGTTGCATAAATTGTTGGTCATTAACTCTAAAATCAGTGATATATCCAACAATACTATCATTGAAACAAGAGATGCTGTCTTCTTTAAAAAATATCTTTCCTTTCAAATCCAAAATCTCGAAAAATCCTGGAACTTCTATTCCTTCTGATCTACTATCATCTAGTTTTTCTCAACCTTTTGACATTGAACCTCGAAGAAGCAAAAGAGGTAGAATTCAAAAGTATTTTGGAGAAGATTTCTTTACCTTTCTTGTTGAAGGTGATCCAAGCTCATTCCAAGAAGCAATGGATTCACCTGATATTCTTTCTAAAAAGAAGTCATTGATAATAAGATTAAATCTATCATGAAAAATCATACTTAGACACTCACCGACTTACCTCCAGGCTATAAGTAGATATTCAAGAAGAAACTTAAAGCTGATGGTTCCATAGATAAATTTAAAGCTAGATTAGTAGCTAAAGGCTATACTCAGTGAAAGAGCATTAATTATTTTAATACATATTCTCCTATAGCCTGAATCTTCACTATCTGAGTATTACTAGCCTTTGCTGCTATCCATAAGCTGATCACACATCAGATGGATGTCAAGAATGCTTTTCTAAATGGTGATTTAGATGAAGAGATCTATATGCACCAACTTAAAGGATTCATTGCCAAGGGTCAGGAAAACAAAATCTGTAAACTTGTTAAATTTTCGTATGGTCTTAAACAAGCTCCTAAACAATGGCATCAGAAATTTGACAAAGTCATTGCACAATACAGTTTCACTGTGAATGAACACAACAAGTGTGTTTACACTAAAGTGATAAACAATGATTATGCCATCCTCTGTCTCTATGTTGATGATATTCTCATCTTTGGATCAACGCTTGAATTAACCTTAAAGGTTATGCATTATCTATCCAAGAACTTTGACATGAAAGACCTAGGTCTTGCTGATATAATAATTGGAATGAAAATCACTAGAGACACTAAAGAAATATCTTTGAGTCTTTCTCACATTATTGAAAAAATACTGATTAAATTCAACTTTCATAACTCTAAACCGGTTTTCACACCTTATGATTCTTCAATATCCTTGAAGAATAATGAAGGTGAACCTGTCTCCCAGCTGAAGTATTCTTAGCTTATTGGATCTCTCCTATACATATCCAATTGGACCAGACCCGATATAGCTTATGTTGTAAGGAGACTGAGCAGGTATACTAGCAACCCTAGCCAAGATCACTGGTCTTCCTTAGAAAGAGTATTCAAATACATGAAAGGTACAATTGACTATTGCTTGACTTACACGGGTTACCCTGATGCTATAGAAGGGTACAGTGATGCCAATTGGGTCACATATTCTAACAATGTAAAGTCAACATCTGGATATGTATTTTTTTGTGGTGCAGCTATATCCTGAAAATCCCGTAAGCAAACAGTGATTGCTAGGATCACTATGAAGTCTGAATTAATTGCTCTTGATACCACTCGCACAGAAGCAGAATGGTTAAAAGATCTTCTCTCTGAACTTCCTTTGGTCCCTAAACCCTCTCTTCCTATTTCCATTCACTCTGATTCTAGATCCACTATAGAGCTTCTAAAGCAAGTGCATGTAATAAAAAACTTAATAGACATATTTAAATAAGATATAAATCTATATAATGTCTGATAGGCAAAGTTGTGATCTTGGACTTTGTAAAGTCTGAGAAGAATCTTGCTGACCCTTTGACTAAGAGATTATCCAGAAGTATGGTTCTAGATTCATCGAGGGAGATGGGGTTAAGCCCATAGATGAGGTCACTGACAGCAGCAACCCAACCCTTATTTGGAGACGTAGTCTCGCCCGAGTACAGAGGCTGGACGTTTTTCAAGGGTTTTTATCTCTAGGGGGAGAGGATCGACTGCGTCAGGACGATAGGCGGATCCTCTATCTTCTAGGACAGTGAAATCACGACTGCACCCGTTCAGGCCTGGTGTTCTAACTTTTTAATTTTGGATTTATACTAATTATTTTCTTTTTTGACAGCACTATTTACTTGATCTCACTTACTCAATTCTCATCCCCCAAAAGAGTCATGAGATTACTAATTGTAGTTATGCAATTGACCCCAATATTTGACAACTATTTAATATCATATTAAAATTAATTTATTAAGTAGCCTTTACTACTACCCTAATTCTAATACCAACAATCCTAATCTTGCCTCTAACCTTAACTCTTAGGTTAACCGACATCCATAGAAAACTCCAATTCAACGGAAAGTAAAATAACAAATACTAACGTTAATTATTGGGAATTGTAGAGTATAAAAACACCGTACGTACTACAAGAGAGTGCAAATATCAACACAAACACAAAGAATTTTTCATGGTTCAACAAATTTTACCTACCTCCACGTACTTTCATTAGACTTCACAAACAGAAGATTAAGAAGCTTCCTCATAAACGTTATGAGCCTTTACCAATGCAATATTATTTCATCTTCCCATGCATGACCTTCAAGCTTTCTCTTTTGCATTCTCCAGTGTTGACTAATCGTTCAAAGTTCTATAGTTAACACTTACATTCTTTCTCATTAATAAGATTTGGGGTTACTAACAATTTGAGTTCTAATCCCATCAGAACGTCCTGCATGGTACAGGAGGTTTTAGACCACACAGAGTGCAAATTAGGGGGCAGCGTGGTCATTTCACTGTCCTGATGTGTGCTCTCAAAACCCCACACAGTGTGAGGTTCGGATGGGATCTTTAGTATAACAATCTAACACTAGATTCTTGTACGGTAAGTTCTATAATTACAATTTTTAATTAGTTTATCCCAAATTTTTAGGCTCTGTTTAACAAAGGATTAAGGAAGATAGATTAAAGAGAACGATTAATATAGTTAGCTTATTCAATAAATCGAAGGACTAAGTTATCAATCCGTTAAATAAGTTTTATGTTAGCTAATGTTATCATTTTTAGTATTTGGGAATAACGGGGATTCCGATTATTTTAAATTAAGAGGTTAATTCTTAATCTTTCTAAGCAGAAGTATCAGGAAACCCCTAATTTTGAAGGGTTAACTTATTTCAATTTCTTTAGAGGGATTAGCTTAACCTTCATATTTGCATTTGAAAATTTATAAATGGTTAACTGATCACTTTAGTAATTGTATAGATTTTTTTTGTGTTTGACGTGTTAGAAAGAGACCAAGTCTTATTAACCCGTTACTTAATTCGTTGCCGAATGGCACCTTTGAGATTTCCCCCCAATCATGTATCGGGAAAAAAAAGGAGTTGCGTGTAAGCTCGAAGTCGAAGGTTGTCCATCCCGGTGTAGCTTGGCCTTGGGCGGTTGCGTGCTGTGGAAGCTTGCAGAAATGCCTGCGAGCTTCCTTTTTCATGTCGCCTGCCAAATTCCTAACCCACCCCTGTAACTTACATAATACCCGAATTAGTCACGAGCGACGAGCCGACACAGCGAATGGGCATAAAAGTAAGTTCACCGCCATGGTCACCACCCACTGGTCATGGCAATTTCCGAAAGTTTTCCTATATTTATTTATAAGCCATAATTTTATCAATGAATATTTAACATGTTAGGCGTTTGTCTTGACTGAAACAAGCAACTTCATTTCGCAGTGTACCCACTTATCATGTTGTGATCTTTATATTGCTCCTCCTTTCCTGGCGTTTAAAAGGGTGCAGTTGAGAATAAAATAGTCTTGAGGAGTTAGCTTGTAATGTAATGAACTGCAACTGGAGAACAATGTTAGAATTTTTTTTT